>VIIQ02000851.1:0-177621 GCA_007449985.2 Desmodesmus armatus
GGGGGGGGGGTGAGTGGTGATGAGCGTGTTTTGTGAGGGGGCAAGAGGGGAGAATGCCCATGGGTGAAGACGGGCAGCCCGGGGGGGGGGGGGGGGAGTGCAAACAATTGAGGGCATGTCAGGCGGCATGGCGAGAAGCTTTAGAAGCCACACTGCAGAGTGGGTCGAGGATTGTGGCAGGCAGGGCAGCTGTGAAGGAGCGCGGGTTACACGCGGCTCACTGTGGTGGCTTGCATTTGCCCAGAGAGTGAGTAAGATTTCACACGCTGCTGAAGCAGTGCTGCAAGCTGCTCACATCATGGTGCCCCCTATGTTGGTGAAAGCACTTCTGTATTGCTGTCCCCCCCTCCTTCCCACGTCCCTTTTCTCCAACCCTCTGTCATTGGCCGACATGGCTTTCTCGTATCCCAATCTGGTGCTAGCCTCGCTACGCAGGCCGGTGCCGACTGCCCCCCCCCCCCCCCCCCTCCCCCGGCTACACTTCAGCCACCCCAACCACACACCCCCATCCCCTCTCTCATCCCTTCGTCCTGCACCCCCTACCCTCATGATAGCGATCACCACACTCCTTGACTGCATCCCAGAAGCCGTCCTCCCTCTTGTCTCCGCCCCCATCCTCTCACACACTGCCGCTGTCACCAATTTCTGCCAGCGCCCCCCCCCCCCTCAAATGCTCCTAACACACTCTCACAACCCGCAATTCAACTCCCCTCCCCCACCCACTCCCCCCCCCCCCCCCTGCCCCCTCTCTCACCTGACAGCGCCCAGGAAGCCGTGCACCTCTTGCCCCACAGCTCCGCCTCAGTCTGACCGTAGGGTATAAGCGTCAACTGACCGTCACGCAAAACCCTCGCACGCTTGCCCCTCTGAACACCACTCAACCCCAACACACCCCGCTCCTCCTGCCGCTGCAGCAGCAGCAGCAGCAGCAGCAGCTTTTGCCCTAGGTGTGGCTGTAGCTGTGGCTGTAGCTGCAAAGCCAGAGGGAGGCTGTAGCAGGCTGTAGCTGCTGCCAGGCAGTTGCCAGGCTGCACCATATGTCCCCTCTGGGGGCAGCTGTAGCGGCAGCAACACACCCATCAGCAGCCGCAGCAGCAGCAGCAGCAGCAGTAGCCACCGCGCTGCTGTTGCTGCTGCTGCCAGGTTCCTCTGGTTGAACAGACGCAGCTGCTGCCGGCAGCTGCACCTCCTCCTCACTCCCCGCTGCCGCTGCTGCTGCTGCTGGTGCTGCTGCTGCTGCTGCTGCTGCTGCTGTGTCAGCCTGTCGCAGCAGTGTGAGGTCGCACACTGTCACACCTTTCAGCAGCACCCTGACCTCCCTCAGCACTGACACCTGCTGCTGCTGCTGCTGCTTGCTGGTCCTGCCAGCAAGGAACCTGCCTCCTGCTGCTGCTGCTGTTGGTGGTGTGTGTTTGTTCCCGGGTGCTGGTTCGTAGCCCTGCTGCTGCAGCCACAGCTGCACTGAACGGCCGTCCAGAGGAGACTCTGGGCAGCACACCCTGACAAGGGGGGCGCAGGGAAGGGGGGGGGGGGGGGGGGGGCGCAAGTGTGATTTGGGGAGGAGAAGAAAAGTGGAGAAGGTGCAGATGTGAGGCCAGGCCTTGGCAGACTTTCAAAGACTCATCACTGTCAAAAAAACAAACCGTTGCGGCAACACTTGTTGCACATTGCCCGACCGCCCTGAAGGCAACTGCCCCCCCCCCCCCCCCCCCACACACACACACACACAAACACCCGCCTACCCGCACCGCCTGCCCCCATGAAACGGTCACCCCCTCCCAATCCCACCTGCAGGATGCCTTCCACTTGTCTGTGCTGCAGCACATGCCATCCCTCTTCCCCCCGCCAATGCTGCCCCTGCCTTCACTCCCCCCACCTCACCCTTCCCCCAGACACAACACGTGTTGCAGGCTCCCCCCCCCCCCCCAACCAACACCCACCCCCCCGGCTCACCTGCATGACGCCTTCCATGTTTCCTGTGCGGCTGCCCCCACATGCCTTTTTCCCTCCAGCCCCTGCCGTCCCATCCCCCCCCCCCCCCCCCGGGCCATCCCAACCATAATACTTGCTGCAGACTACCCCCCCCCCCCTGCAAAAGACATCCCCCTCCTCCTCCAACGACCACCACCACCACCACTCACCACCACCAGCCCCCCCCCCCCCCTCCCCCCCCACCGCCCCCCCCACCCCCACCCACCCCACCTGCATGACGCCTTCCACTTCTTCTGTGCCGCTGCCCCCCCATGCCTCTTGCCCCTGCACCACCCTTCGCTATTTGCCGCACCCCGCCCCCCTCCCCTTAGCAAAACAATCGTTGCAAACTGTACAGAAGACATGTCTACCCCCCCCCCCCCCCCCCAAAAAAAACACCCACCTGCATGACGCCTTCCACTTCTTCTGCGCCCCTGCCCCCGCATGCCTCTCAAAGCTGCTGGGCCCCATCACGCCCCCTGGGGCATCAGGGGTGGACCCGGCACTGCAGCGGGCACACAGGCAGCGCACCCACCACTGCAGCTTGCTGCCACCCCTGGTGGGTGCATAGCAGCCTCCCCCCTCGCCTGTACCTCCCTTTTCCCCTCCTTCTGCTGCTGCTGCTGCTGCTGCTGCTGCTGCTTTGCTGCTTCCAGCTCTGTTGCTGAGTCAGGGTCCAGGAAGAGTAACCCCGGGGTGCCGTGGCAGCTGATGGACACCTCATGCCTGCTGGCCTGAACACCAACCCCGCCTATTTCGTTAGCTGCTACTGCTGCTGCTGCTGCTATTGGTTCTCCTGGTGATGTGAGTTGATGTAGGTTTGGATTCGCGCTTCCAAAAGCAGGAAATGACGTGTCCAAGGACATTGCTGCCCCTGTACTGGGGTTTGGCGGAACTGGCACAGAGTCCTGCAGTCTAGCCGTCAGGCGTAATGCGGATCTGCCTGCACATCCGAGATCGGACAGCAATGAATCCTAGGCTTGGTCAGTGTGCCAGCTTGGTCGGGGTGCACTGATGGGCTGTAGCAGTGCTCATGGGGTGGGGGTGTAGCAAGCGAAACGTATTGCTGCGGTTGACCTTGACAGGACGCTTCACGACTCTTCCTTTGCGTTGAGTGTTATGGTGAGGAGTGGACTGCGGCGATGAGCCCGGTACACCGAGAGAAATGAGAGAACGAGTCTGCACACGTCAGCAGCAAAAGATCAGCGAGGGTGAGGTCTGTAAGGCTGCTCAAGTGCATTTCATAGAGCTCTGCCTTGCGATAAATGAATCACCCCGTGTGTCCGAGCCAGCGAGTTGACCAGCGCTGACCAAGATCGCAGTGAGATCTGCTTTTGTTTTGCTTGAAGATCACGAACGGCGGATGCAGGCACATAAATCATTCAGATTACAGTGCTGCTGGAACTAATGTAAGTCCCGACTGGAATGTCAACAACCCTGATGGACATCCATGTTGACTGCTGGTCTGCATTGACCAGATCGAGGGATGCTCGAATTCGATCGACACAGCTGTAGCTACCACATGACACATGTCGCACACCTTCATCATGCAACGGTAACGGTGCCTGATCTACGCGTTGCTTCCGTAGTACACTTGGGAAGTCCTGGGCCAGGTGCCAAAGCCCCGGTACCCAACAACCGCATAGGCTGCTCACCCTTTGGGATTCTCCAAAAGTATCTGAGTGTTGAAACACATCTACACTTACTCCTTGCAGCGTAAGCGCCAATGCAATTACATACTGGGGGAGGGAGGCTCTCAGGGGTGCAGCTCGACCTGGTGGGCAAACCCACTCCTGTACTGAAGCCCACAACCCTTGTCTGTCGCTACTGCCAGTACTGCTCAGTGAGCCCAAATAGGACGCGTGACTGCTGTGAGATGGTCTTGACCGCGAAGGACGGTGCAATGCTCACCCCAACCAACCTGCGCAACACTTGCTACTGCAGCACCAAGGTATGTGAACACACTGCAAGCATTGGCTGCACAACCACTGCTCGTGTGACACAGGCTGCCTTACAGTACATACTCTGTCACCGCACAATCCCCTCCCTGACATCAGCCAGCTACCCCTCAAGCTCACAACAACTATCCCACAAACATGAGGAAGGGAGTGTGCGCTGAGAGTTGTGATCGGCAGGCCACAGACCTCTCACGTTATAACTTGCAGGGCTTACCACAACTACAGCCCCTACACAGCACCAAGCAAAACTGCCCAAACCCCATCACCATGCTGGAAACTTGCTCACAACACCTTCCTGCACACCCACCCATGCACCTGCCACTACTGCACATTGTAGAATACAATACAAGGGGCCTGGGGGGGGGGGGGGGGGGGGGGGGGGAGAGGGGGGGACTGCCCCGCCCCCACCCCACCCACATAGCCCGGCGCGTCGACTGTTGACCAAAACACGCTCAACCAACAGGCCCTCCCTCCTCCTTGCACCACCCCACCCCACACCAACAGGAACACTGCAGCCACCACTCCACCGCCACTTGTGACGAACAACACAACTTGGCACACTTTCAAGCCACCACAGTCACACAACCACACTCACACAACCACAGACCCAACACGTACTGCATCTTGCCGCCTGCTGTTGCTGCCCCTGATACTGCTAGCCCTGCTGCTGCCACTCTGCCACCACGTGGCCAAGCTGCTGCTGGTAACCTACAGCCTGCTGCTGAGCTGCAGGCAGCCCAGGCAGCCCCTCCAAGGCCTGCTGCATGCGCCAATGCTCCTTCCCCTGCTGCTTTTGCTGCTGCTACTGCCCTGCTGCCTGCTGCTGCCGCTGGCCCAGCAGTCTGCTCCATGCCTGCTGCAGGCGCCACTGCAGGTTGTCCCAGCGCTCAAACACGTTGCGGGGCTGGCCGTCAATGCAGGCCACCTCAACAACCTCACCATCCGACTCAACAAACTCAACACTGCTGCCAACCTGCAGGCACAACACGGCAACATAGCAGGACAGCAGGGATGGGACACACTTGATGGGACACAATTCAAGCAGCAGGCGAGCAATACTGCACACGCTGACGCAGCAGAGTGTTGACCTGATAGGATCGCTGCTTGGGGCTTGTGAAGTCAGGGTGACGGCTGGCAGCAGGTCATGCTGAGTGTATTGATCGAACCCTCAAGCTTCAAAATCCACGGCAGTGCAGAAGCGCCTGGCTCTCTACCGCCTCCTGTCTAGCACATACTGTAATGTAATGTACTGTACTGGCTGTGATGTATGTCCCTGCCAGACACTCCACAGAGCCCCTCGGTGCACCCTTCACCCTCCTCATACCCCCAGCCCCACCTGCAGCAGGCCGTGTTGTGTGTGTTGGCCCTGCTCCACCGCTGCTACCCATGTGGTGATAATGCTGTTTATGGCAGTGGGGGCCTCATGGTGGGGGCAGTGGCCTGCAGGTGCCAGCTCAAGGTAGGTGGCGGACGGCAGCTGACGCTTCAACCGCTGACCCCAGATGGGAACAACCCAGGGGTCGTCACGGCCTGAGATGCCAAGACACCAGCAGCAGCAGCAGCAGCAGCGACAACAACAGTTCAGTAACTATTGAACTGTGGATGCAGACACACTCACATGGCCACATGGCTGTACTCTGGAGGAAAGCTTTTGTGGCTGGGGTGCAAGGGACCTCACGTGCCATTTACCCCCTTTCTGCCCATTGGCAAAGACAAACGCATCATATGCCAGGCAGACAGGATACTGCAGGCAGACCAGCACCTGGTCGAAGGTCCGCCCCCCCCCCCTCCCCCAAGCCACGCACACCACATCCCAAGCACACGGGCCATTGCAACTGGCTCCCCCCCCCCCCCCGTACCAAAGCACACAGCCACCCCTCCCTCTCTGCGCGCGTGTGGACCCCACGTACCGTATGCCAGGCACACTGGGCAGTTCAGCCGCGCCAGCATCTGGTCGAAGGTCAGCTCCGTCCGCGGCGACAGCAGTATGGATGTGAACGCGTCCAGCGCATCAGGACGCTCAGTGGCAGCAACAATGCGCTGCAAGTGACAGATCAGGGTGGTGGGGATGGGGAGGGTGAGGGTGAGCTAAGGGTGTTCACAAAGAATTCACCTAGCCAGCTACTTGGCACCAATACCTGGGATCATACGGTGATGGACTGCTCTTGGGTGCGTACGGCAGACATTCGCTGCAGACAGCCCAGCAAACCACTATGTTTGATGCACATTCCAGGGTCCAATGATACGCGCACACCACCCCTCCTCCCGCCCTCCCTCCCCTAAACCCCCCCTCCTCCTACGCACAACCCCTCCCCCCTTACGTACCTCCAGGAGTTTGTCGTCCACCGCGCTGGGTCGTGCATACACCAGCTGCAGCAGCGAGCGGATAGTCTCAGGGGTGCGGATGCGGTTCCACCAAAGCTGCTCTATGGCCGTTTTGAAACCCTGGGGGTGCCGCGCAGGAGAGAGGGGGGGGGGGCAGCAGATGCAGCAGGCAGCAGGGGGGGGAGTCATCGCGGAGAACAAGGACTGCATGCAAAGTATTGACGGAAGATGCCCAACAACTGCAGACCGGATCACACAACACATGCTGACTGCACCCGAGTGTTCTGAACCTGTTGCGTGTGTATGCACAAACAGATCCAACACCCCCAAGTGGTGGGAACCAAGCTGCCCCACCCCATCCCATGTCCCCTGCCTCCCCTTACCACCCGTCTCACATGTTTGACCGGCAGTGCTGCATCCACGTTCAGCATCTGCCACAGCAAAATCTTCTGGCCCATTGGGGGCCGCTGGCTATACAAATGTGTGGGCCTCCAGCAGCACCAAGCCAACACCCCCATCCCCTCACCAAATCCCCTCCCCCACCCGCCTCCCATGTTTGTGATATTCAGGCCAACACACCTTCACGCCTGATACCCCCCCCCCTTCCCCCTCACATGTTTGACCGGCAGTGCTGCATCCACGTTCAGCATCTGCCACAGCAGTGTCTCCTGGCCTGCTGGTGGCCGCTGGCTCCAGAAGGGTGTGGCATTCAGCAGCACAAGACCCTTGATGGCCTCAGGGTGACGCGCAGCAAGGTTCACACCTAGATAGCCACCCAGGCTGTTACCGGCCAAGTACACGGGCTCGCCAATCTTGTCCTGCGCGCAGCAACAGACAGGCAGGCGGAGACATCCTGGCCGTCCTGCAGCACACATTTGTGCCTCGACCCAGCTTGTGAAAGGGTACAGCGCTCCCGCTCAACCCCTGGCTGCTCCTGTCCCCTCTCCTCTTGAAGACCCCAAAGGGCAGTGCAGACACACTACGCCTGCAGTCTGAACTGTTGAACAACTTCACTGAGCAGCAGGTGACAGTGCGTGGCGGCTGTCAAAGACGGGGGGGGGGGGTGAAAGAAGGGTGGGTGTTGGTCGTAGAGTAGTGGTGATGGGAGGGTAATTGCTACACTTCCCATTCTGCTGAAGCACTACTGTTCGCTGATCGCAGCCCATCACAACTGCTGCATGGAGTACTGACAACGGCACTGCTGCTATTGTTGCTGAATTTGCCACTGTCCCTGTGTAGCAGCAGCTGCTCCTGTGGCGGCGGCTGCCGCAGTTATCCTGGTGGCTGCTGCGGCTGTAGACGATGCAATAAAGCCCTGGTCCTTGCAGTGCCTGCTTGATTGGCTGCTTGGCAATGATGGGGTGCACCGTTCGTGTCCCGCCACCGGCGCCATACATATGCCTCCCCCCTTGCACCCCCCAGGCCCTCCCTGCCCCCCCCCCCTTGCCTGGACCACCCCCACCCCTAAAGGCAGCTCAGGCATGTATCCTGACCGCTGTATACACCTCCTGCCCCTCCATGGGGGCCAAAATCGCAGTCGGTGCGGTTCGAACGCACGCGGGCAATGCCCACCAAGTTAGCAGCCTGGCACCTTAACCACTCGGCCACGACTGCACAACTTCAGCCCACTTTACTAGGCCAGTTGGTGCAAGAGACCCCTGAGGCATGGGGCGTACCGGACAGATGACACGGGGAAGGGTTGGCATGCAAGTGAGCCGTGAAGTGCAGTGCCAAAACATGCATGGGCGACTGCCTTGCATGTCTCCTGTTGTGCTTGGTGTTTCTGGTTGCTTTACCCTGTTAGCCGACGGGGCGGGGGCAGTGATGCATGTGCCAGCTTGGGTTGGGTCAGCTAGTCATGCTTGCATTGCCATGTCAGCTCTTTCACTGCCTGCTTGTCTGCGTCAGCATGTGCATGTGCGTTCTTGGCCGCGCATCCGTTCGCTTTATGCCTTGTGCGTGTTTCATGCTAACACAGCTTGTGTGCCACAGGTGGTTGGGCTGTCTTGAGTAGGATTGGTGGCGCCTTGAGTTACAAGGGCGGGACATGGATTGGGTCCCGGGGTTTGCATCGGGTTGGCTGGGTCCTTGAGGCCTCTTTGTAACGAACACTGACTGACTGACTGACTGACTGCGCAGTGGGGTGGGTTGCGCTTTGACTTTCATTGCAAGGATATGGATTGGGCCCCGGGACTTGTGGGTTGGCATTTGCAGCCTCCACGTGACAAACCACCATCCAACCAAACTGACTCAATGTGGATATGCAGACCTTGCTCATCTTGATGATGCTGACCAGGCTAGGAGTGCCCATGCACGGGTAGGCATGGGTACAGGCAAGGTATCGCAACACCCCCCCCCCCCCCCCACCCCCAAACACACCTACTCCCCCTGAAAAAAAACCCTAGGTCTGACGCTGCGGGTCCTGACCAGAACATGGGAGGAGTGTAGGTGCTTTAATTTACCCCCCAAAACCCTCCCCAGAACCCTCCCCACCAATGAACTAGGGTTAAACCAATATACCCTACATCCTGTTGGCAGAGGGGCATGCGGGCTGCATTTCATTCTGATGCTGGCAATGTGCAGCATTTCCGATTGGTGGCCAGACAACAGCAGGTGCACAACCACCCCAGGCAGGACATGGATTGCATGCCGGGGTTTGCATTGGGTCGGGTGGGTCTCTTGGGGCCTCTTTGTAAGGAACACTGACTGACTAGCACAACACCCTGGCTGCATGATTGCTGGTTGCGGAGAAAGGGGGCCAACAGATGTATGCTGCACCCTGTTGAGGGTGTTGGTGCCGTGCTTGGCCTCAACCATCCCTAACAGGGCCAAACAAACACCGAGTGGTCTGCCCCTCCTGCCAACACAGCAGCTAGCTGTCAAGAAGACGTTCGAGCGTGGCTGAACAAAACTTTTGTGGCGGGTATGTCCTTGCCAACAAAGATCCTTACCAAAAGACAAACCCCACACCACACCACCCCACTGCTCCAACTGTATGGTGTACCACAGTCCCCACCTGTATGAAGTGGTGCAGCTGCTCCGTCCACGTGTCTGCACTCAGCCTCAGCGGGCCGCTGACGTCACACTGCGGGTTGGATGGCCAGCTCTGACCCTGACCCAACAAGTCCACAGCATACACCTGGGGGGGGGGGGCACACGACAGAGGGGGGGGAGGGGGGGGGGGACACGACGAGGGGGGGGGGGGAGGGGGGAACAATGGAACAGGATCATGCTTTCACCAGCGACAGACAGAGGGGTACCTGTGCCGCCGCGGGGAGTGTGAGGCTAAGTGCACAACCAGCAAGTGCTTGGCATGTGCACTGATGTGGTGCTTCTACTACTGCTTCTGCTGCTGCTGCCTCTGCGGCTGCTGCTGCAAGGTTAAAACCACCAGCACATGCTTCCTAGCAGCTGCAGACCACCAGAGAGCTGCTATACGAGGCCAACCACCACCACCTGAAGCAGGTGTCCCACTCCTGCACACTGCCCTGCGCTGCTCCCTACTGCTGCTGTTGCTACCTTGGCTGCTCCTCATCGCTGACTGACTGCATCAACAAAAGCAAGCTCATCCCCACTCACCCTGTGGTTTTGAGCCAGCACTGAGATGTTGCGGTCAAAGTGGTAGCTGCCCACACCAAAGCCATGGCACAGCAGCAGCGGAGGCCCTGACCGCCCCGCCCTTACGTAACTGATCTTGCTGCCCCACTTCCAGTCATAGAAAAGACACTCATGTGGCAAATCGTCATCGAATGTGCTGACTTGGGGGTTGAAAGGGGACTGCCTGCCGCTGGTGCTTGGCTCCCCGCTGCTGCTGCTGCTACTGTTGGTGTTTGCGGTTGGTGTGCTGAGCGAGCTGCTGCTGTTGGCTGTCGCTGCTTCGGAAGCTCTGCTGCTGCATGGTGCGAGATGCTGTTGGTGTTTGTGGGGGCGCCTGCTGTTCTGCCGCACGAAGGCTGAGGAGGGCCTACATGCAGGTGTGGGCCGAAAGATACGTGTGCGTTGACTTGACAGAAGGGTGCAAAAGTGTTTTAGCGTGTTGTTGGCAAAGGCAGATGCCACCTGCTGATGCTGTGTGATGCCAACAGCAGTAGCACTACCCACCCACCCACCTGTACCGGTGCTGAGGCCCGCAAGCCGTCCGCAACGCATGTTACCGGCTGTACCAGCGTCGGATCTACTGTTGAGCCTGGCTGCAGTGGTTCCTGAAGGTTGTCCTGCTTGCAGTGTGCTGGATCTCGATTTGGGTGGCGTTTCAGCTGCTCAGCCTTCGGCGGGAATGAACGAATGCATCCTGTTGCGTCTGTGAGCCTGTTGCAAGTCTGGATCGCGTTTGAATGGTGACAGTTGCAGAAAGCTGTTACAGTCCGAACAAAGTGGTCACAACGAGTCTCGTGGGTGCCACAGAGTCTTCAAACGCTCACCCATGCCGTGATCAGCACCACGTGCCAGCTCGCTGTCCTCTCCGTGTCCAGTGTTGTGCTGTGCAGCCTGATTGTACACTGATCAGGGTGCTGAGCAGCTATGCAAAGCCCGGCAGCCCCTCACTTCATCACATTGTTGCTTTTAGCTCCCCTCCACGTCTGTGTCGGATGCTCCAGTCCTGATGTTGGTGCAGCAACAGCACACAAAACTCAACCCCCATGAGCGCCTCCCCATGCAACAGCCCCAGTCGCTGCGCAAGTGAACAAACCTTCTGCCACAGACCTGGGGACGAATAATCGTATATTACATGTTTAGATGCCAGCCTGGAGTGCTGCTTATGCTGAGCCATACGTAAGCAGGAGCCTGCCCTGGCTACCACAGCAACAGCGCCATGGGACAGCAGCGCACTCCAGTTTCTATCTGCAGTAGGCGCCGCACCGCGACAGGAGAGGCAGTGCAGACATTGCTGGCGGGACTATTCTGTCAGCGAAAAGCCTGGTCAGCTATTCTGGGGGCACTGTGGCTTTCCCAACAGGTGAGCCAAATGTAGCGACCAACTGACGGCAGCATTGTTGCGGTAGTAAGTAGAAAGGAGCTTGCCATCCCTGGGTTTTGGAAGAACCTGCGCTTTGGTGTAATACGCACAATTCAACTGCATTTTTTGACTTTTTGAAGTGCCGAAGCGGGCAGGAAAGCGGGATTGCTAGCTGGAAAGCTGCATGCATCTGCAGCAATCAGAGGGAGGAGGGCTGGCTTCTGCAGGTGCAGTAGCTGTGCAGTAGCTGTGCTCCAAATAGCATCTGATGTAGGCAGCTAGATTGCTAGATGAACAGAAGGGCTAGATGTACGGTCGAAGGGGTTGTGTATGGCCAAGTGCGCCCCAAGCCCAAGCCTTTGCCAGGGGCAACATACCAATTGCATGACGCAAAGCGCGGGATGTCTGTAGTTGTGATACTACTACTACTACTACTACTACTACTACTACTACTACTACTACTACTACTACTACTACTACTACTACTACTACTACTACTTTACTGGATCAGGGCCTCGCCTGATCGCCCTTTCAGGCGCCAAACAAGGCTCATAGGGCATAAACACTCCTCAAAGGACTCGCATGAGAGAAAAACAACAGCACCAGAATGCGCCTCAGAGGTCATCCAACAACTCATCCGGAAACATAACCGCTGCACCAGCTTGAGCTGCTTCAATGATCTCCTCTTCTTCAGAGGCAACGACACCAGCAGGCTCGGCCACAAGTTCTGGCGGCGGGTGCTGCCACCGACGCTGTGAGCACTCATACATAAAACCAGCCACTAAGTGCTGCTCTTGAGACATGAACTGCCGAACTTCCGCCGAAGACAGCTGCCGGCTGGCTATATGCTGCCAACCACCGAGGCACTCAAACAAGTGAGAGTGATGTTGTCTCACGGTGGCATAGGCACTGCACTCAGCAAAATTGAAGTCAGGTTGAAATCAGGCCCCATGAGCTGCCGACCATTGGGCCCCGTGGGCACCGGTCCATCATCCCCCAACGTAACCAAGCGCCACTTCTGACCTGCAATTTTCAGCAAACACCTGCAAAGACACACGCGCGGCCATGGACGTCTCTGAACTGCATTGTTCGGCTCACTTGCATGCCTACCCACCCCTGTATCATCTGTCTGGTACGCCCCATGCCTCAGGGGACTCTTGCACCAACCGGCCCAGTAAAGTGGGCTGAAGTTGTGCAGTCGTGGCCGAGTGGTTAAGGTGTCAGGCTGCTAACTTGGTGGGCATGGCCCGCGTGCGTTCAAACCGCACCGACTGCGATTTTGCTCCCACTTATGAGCTACATGGAGGGGCCAAGGGGTCAGGACACAAGCCTGTGCTCTCCCTGAGGTGTGTGTGTGGGGGGGGGGGTCCAGGGGGGGTATGGGGGGCCTGGGAGGGAGGCCAGGCGTAAACAAATGGTGCCGGTGGTGGGGCGCAAATGCTGCACCCCTTCAAAGGCTGTGACAAGCAGCCAACCATGTAGTGCACTGGGACCATGGTGTGAGTGCCTCACCTACAGCAGCGGCAGCAGCCGCCGGCACCATGGCAGCAGCGGCAGCAGCCCTGTCACCGTGGCAACACGAGGTTTGCATTAGGTTGGCTCCATGCGTCGGCTCGCTACAGGATGTTGAGGCACACCGCAAACCATGTGACAGCAACATCTATTAATAAGTTAGTTTTAATTAGTTGTAAGCCAACGCCTCACATGCATTGAATTGACCCCTCAGGCGCCACACAGGGCGGGGTCAAACGCGAGCAGGGGAAGGGGGTGCGCTAGAAGTTGATTGTCATGCAGCAGGCAAGGGAAGGGGGGTGGCTTGAGCAGCTGCGCCAGCTGGCATTCTAACGCGGCCCAGAACGCACATGCACAAACTGACGCAGACAACCACGCAGTGGAAGAGCTGACATGGCAATGCATGCATGACTAGCTGATCCAACCAAAGCTGGCACATGCATCACTGCCGCTTCCCCATCAACCAACAGGGTGAAGGTAGTAAAGTACAAAAGCACAACGGCATGCATGCAGGCCACTCAACCATCAGGCAAGGCTGACGGTACACAGTGAACTCCCAACATGTCATTGTGCACCCGCAAGATCGGGCGATCCGAGGCCATGGTTCACCCACCTGCTAGGTGGGTGTGCACCATGACTGGGGAGCTGCCCGCAAAAGAAAACAAAGTCCTGCAGCAAGCGGTCAGTCAGTCAGTCAGTTGGTGTTTGTTACAAAGAGGCCCTGAGAGGCCCGGCCGACCCAATGCAAGCCCCGGGACCCAGTCCATGTCCCGCCCTTGTAACTCAAGGCGCCACCAAACCTACTCAGGACAGCCCAACCACTCGTGACACACAGGCTGTGCCGGCGGTCAGGCAGTCTGAGTCAGTCATTGCTCATGACAAAGAGGCCTCAAGGACCCAGCCGACCCAATGCAAGCCCTGGGACCCAATCCAAGAAGAAGAAGTGTTACACCGTGATCAAGCAGCTACGCTGCAATCCATGTCCCGCCCGGCGGCCATGCATGCCTCGGCACTGCATTGTACGTCCCACTTGCATGCCAACCCACTCCTGTGTCACTCACTCTCCACTCATTGTTCGCTGTGTCATCTGTTCGGTACGCCCCATGCCTCAGGGGACTCTTGCACCAACTGGCCCAGTAAAGTGGGCTGAAGTTGTGCAGTCGTGGCCGAGTGGTTAAGGTGCCAGGCTGCTAACTTGGTGGGCATTGCCCGCGTGCGTTCAAACCGCACCGACTGCAATTTTGCTCCCACTTATGAGCTACATGGAGGGGCCAAGGGGTCAGGACAGATGCCTGTGCTCTCCCTGAGGTGTGTGTGTGGGGGGGGGGGGTCCAGGAGGGGTATGGGGGGCCTGGAGGCCGGGCGTAACAAATGGTGCCGGTGGCGGATGGCCCCCAAGACGTACAGGGGCGCGAACGTTGAACGTCGTCACAGGCTGTGACCAAGCAGCCCACCATGAGTGCACTGGGACCAGGGTGTCACCTACAGCAGCTGCCACAGCCGCCGGCACCATGGCAGCAGTAGCCGCCGCCACAGTAGCCGTCAATGCCACAGGAACAGCTGCAGCCAATGCAACAGGAGCAGCACTGTTTGGTCCGCATCCCATACAGCAGTTGGTGAGGGACAGGGGCGGGACCAGCAGACGGTATTGCTGCAGCAGAATGGATGAACACCTCACCCAGCCACCCACGCACCACCACCCACCCACCCTTTCCCCTTCAAAAACATCAGCCGCCATGTAACACCATGCATTTGACCATCCTCTGTCAGATGCTGCCTTGCTATTTTCGAGGGGTTTGGGATGCAGCATGCTGCGCACATGGTCCAGATACTGCTGATATAAACTGGTGTTGTGTACTGCTGCCGTCACTCAAGTTTGTCCTGATCTGTGCCTGTGGCTGTGCCTGTGTCTCATTACATGCTGTTTGTGGAGGTGTCATCATGTGTCAGCGTGTGCAAACACCCATATACTATGTTTCTGCTGTTGTGATGTATCATGTGCTCTGCATTGTGTCTACAGGAGGCTGTCTGGGAGTCACCCCGGCTATAAGCTGGGCCTGGGTGATGGTTGCAGAAAGGTGCTGTTGGGTGCAGCTGGCTGCAGGGCGCAGTCGCTGCAGCAGCAGGTGCAGGCAATTGCAGTGATCAACTGCACTTGGCTGGGCGCAGCTGACAGAGGGACATACAATCGCTTGAGGGCGCAAGTGCAGTTGCTGCGCCAGCAGCTGCAGCGGACTGCAGGGCATATGCTCTTTGCTGGAGGCAGGCGACAGAGGAGCACACAAGCCCATGGGGCACAAGCTGCGGTTCACTTGAGGCAACAGTGCAGCCAGCATGTTGCATCAATGGAAACCACCCAGTACTGCTGCCAGGTGGGTCAACAAATCAATGTTACACCTGCAGCTATCTTGAGCATCGCTCAAGACCTCATGCCAGCCATTCACTGATATCACAGAGATGGGAGAATGTCCAGAGGGTCTTGTGCTCACCCTGCCAGGACACTGTCAGGCTGCAGGAACGGCAGGGTGTCAGCAGAGAGGATGCATGCAAGCATGCATGCGATCCCCGTCGGTCCACTCAGCACTTCCTGCATGGGGTGAATGCAGCACTTCATGGGCGTGCGCGCCTGCTTGCGCTGCATCTGAACATGTTGGTGGTCATGAAAAGTGGCTGGGTACAGCTCGCACCCCTGCAGTTGCTGCGGTTGCATAGGTCCCTGCGATCGCATACGCCATGACCTGAACACCTTCCATGGGCGGGGTCATTCATAATGACCAAAACATGTCAGCAACAGCATGCATGCATCCACTGCAAGAGTCATGCTGATCGTGTCTTGACAAGTCTGCGCTTCTGCCGGCTTTCCACACCAATGCTACAGGTACAGTCCTCTGAGCAAGCGGCGCAAGCAGCCACAGCACGCGTGCACCACTTGTGCCCTACGTGACAATGCGCAGCAGACGCTGGCAAATGGCTGGGGCTGCCGCCCCAGCCACCACCTGCAGCCGGCCGCAGCTTAGGCAAACAGTTCATGCAGGCGCGCCAAGCAGAGTTTGTTGCGACCAGGATGCTCGCAGGAGCATTGGGTTGGGCGATCAGAGTGTGTAGTGAGCTCAGTGACTTGTTGTGGGGCAACATGCATATGTCCTTGTGAGGGTTGCTGATTTGTGTGGCGGCATTGTCGTAGCTGCTGCATCAGCCTGTTGTGGCTGGTGCCACAACCGGTTTGATCGTCAATTACAGCTGGTGGTGTTCTGGAAGCGCATGTTTGCTTCGAGGGTACGCCAACACAGTACCAGGCTCTGGTAACATAGCTGACAAGGTTGCAATTGGCATTTACCAAGCCTCAAACAGACTTGCACGCATCGACCTCAGGCAATATCAGTCAGGGGCACACTTTATCTGCATCACTGTCACAGGATTGGATGGACCACTTTTGCAGTGCCGCGACTGCATCAAAGACATGCATTCCCTGCAAATCGCTCGACCACAGAGATATATAGTGCAACATGCAATACTGCGGTCAGATCTAGCAGGGCTCAGCGCCAAAACTGCAATACCGTGCTGCTGGTATGTGATGCTGGTTTCTCACCCAGCTTTCTGCAGGTGATGCTCAAGCTTGTGAGACTGTCATGCTGAAACGAATGCAACACAAACAACAGCAGCCCGGCACAGCATCAAAACTGCCCCACTCAAATCCTTTGGGCGTCCAAGAGCGGCTGGGTCGGCTCAAGCCCCCCGCCAACAAGACAGCTCCCACAACAGTGATGCGCCCTGGCACCGCCTCCAACGCAAATAATTAAAACACCTGCTGCCTCCACACGTCTCATCAGTCTGAATCATACTACTCATCAGTCTGAATCAACCCCCAATCAGATTGAGTTAATGCACCCAGCTGCTTCCTACCAAGGCCTCATGCCTGCGTGGATGGAGGGCACCCGGTACTCGCTGCTCTGGCGCCGCCCCACCACGCTGACGTTGCGTATGCTGTCAGGCAGCAGCTCAGCGCTGATCATGGGGCTGCTGGGCTCAGACATGCCCCAAAACTGTGCCTTGCTGCCTTCCTTCGGGCTCTTCACCACGCTTGCAGCTGCGGCCAGCTCCTCAGTTGGCTCGCTCTGCACACAAAAAGAGAAGGAGCGCAGCTGAACTTTGTGGCACCCTTCAGAACCACCTCACAGCCAAAGGGGCGCTCAATAGCAAATCCTGTATGAACTAACCCCTGCCCTTGCCGGCGCAACGCGAACCAGCAGCCAAAGTACAGCTGTTCAGGAGCGCGTTGGGATCTGAACCTCAAACCATTGTTCTGGTGGCACACAGAACTGCAGCACTCGTTCCCCGGCCCCAAAACGTCTGGCCCCCTTACCTGTGTGCGCATCAGTCCCACCCGTGCCTGCAGCCGCTTGAAGGCCCCCGCCAGCCCACCCGTGGCCTGCTTGCTATCGCTGCTGGTGATGCCGCCGTGTGCTGAGGAGCGCTGGGAGTGCTGCATGGATTCGTCCCCCTCTGACAGTGTGTCTCCCGCCTCTGCGCGCAGCACGAGGGTCTCCTTCAGGCGGTCATCAAATGAAGCCATGGCGTCCAACAGGTCGCTGGCGCAGATGACAAAGCCCCAGTCACGCCTGCATGTATTGGGGAAGAAAATGTTACACGCAGACACATTCGCCACACATCAATGGCATTGCCTGCCAGGGTTGAACCGGTATTGAGACACAGCAGCAGTAACGGTCAGCCAGCTGAAGCACACGCAATCTGAACAAAGAGCAGCACCGACCCATGTGCTGTAGCGGGTAGCTCACGGTGGAACATGTACTGACTGCAGCTGTGAGCAAAGCTACTGCAAAACGCCATGGTGGATCAGACGTGCATGGTGGCGCTTCTAGGTGGGCAGTGCACTCCTGAAACCTGTCTGTGCCCATCCCTTGTGGTCGGATTTGAGCCATGGTGTCTTGGTAACAATGGCTACTGTTTGCAGCATAGCCAGCTACCGCTGCTCACAGTAGGAAGCACTTGTGCTCCGGGTACTTGTACTGCTTCAGGAAGACCTCCATCTGTGTCATCTGCTCCTCGGGGTGAGGGCCAGCAAGGCTGGGTGAGATGGGGATGCCAGCAACTGCGGCCTCCTCCAGCTCTGCAGTACAGGGAAAACGTAAATGTGGCCATTCGTGGTTTGCAGGAGATGCATGCAGGCTGCTGCATGATCCACACAACCCGGCTGTGCTGCATGAGCCTCTTTGATGCAGCACAGTGCCACACATGTGAGAGCCTCTTGTTGCCTGCACATGTGATGTTTGCAAAGAGATGCACCTCATGGAGTGACGGGTGCTACGTGTGGAGCAAGTGCTTGCCTTCTTGGTCAGCCATGAAGCAGCCAAAGATGACCACTGCTGGCACCCGAGACCAGTGCAGCTCTGAGAGGGCTGCAGGAGACATCATCTTGGACAGCAGCGCAGACTCTCGTGGCAGGTGGTGCCTGCCCTCCTGCAGCTCCGCCTGCAACTTGTAAAGACACAGGCATGGACACACATAAGCTTCATCACATTGACGCTCCTGCGGGTCTGCTGCAGGCCTGCGCGAGCCTGCCAGTGTGCTGGGCAATGTATGGGGACATCAGCTACCTGCAGTTGTGGCACCGCTGACCCCCTGCCCATTACCTGGGTGGCTGGCAACAGAGCAAGGTCCTGTTCTTTCCTGCGGGTGATGAGCAGCTGGCAAGCAGGCACCTGGTCAGTGCGGCCTTCTGTGGCAAGCGCGTGCTGGTAGTATGATGCTGACAGAGCCAGACCACCAACAACCTGCAAAAGCAATTACACAGGAGCGTCAATCATCTGCCTCCATGTGCTGGCACCAGCTGATGCACTGTCAGTCAGCAGCAGCACCTTTCCAGCCAGCTCTGTGACAATGCCCAGACTCTCCATGTCGTCCAGAACACGCTCAATATGCACTTTCAAGCTCCCTGCAACGTCAGTGGCGCCTGCAGCCTCAGCTGGTAGAGCAGGCTGCTCGGCCATGGCTCAGCTGTCGTGTGAAGTTGACCAATCCAAGGGAGGCAGCACGTAACCTGATGAAGATTACACTGAATGATTATCACGTGCTTCGGGGGCTGGTGCCGATACTTGATCGCTTCTTCTCGCGGAAGCACCTGTCATTAGTCATCTCTGAAGTATATGAACTGACAGGTCAGCTGAGGTGGAGCGGGGCTGCCTAAAGCTCGAGTTCTATATCTGTCCACTTTCTATGTCATTGATGTATCTGCCACTGCCCAGAGTGGCATGGGGGCAAGTGATGATGGATGCACCTGATCACCCAATTCAATCAACTTCTGTGTCTGATTCTGATTGACCATGACGGCAAATCAATCTATTCAACGCAGCTGAATCTCTGTATCAGGTTCTGATTGACCATGACAGCAGATCAGCAGGCAGCAGAAGCCTTTGACAGGGAGTGGCAGCATGCTGTGTCAGCAGGGCTGCCACCCCGCCCCTGCCTGTCTGACCATGGCGCAGTGCTCAAGCACCACCGCTGCGAGCACCAGCTGCATGAGACGCTCCAGTACTACAGCAGGAAGCTGCCAGCCTATCTGTATGCGCCCCGCCTGCTGACTGCTGGTGCACAGCTGCAGGACAGGGCAGACTACCGCCTTGCTGCAGAGCTGTGCTTCCAGCGCCTGGTGGACCTGAACTTGCCTGCTGCTCCAGACAGCAGCGGCAAGCTCGATGCAGCTGGCAGGTTGGGGCTGCATGTGCAGGCCCTGTATGGCCTGCATGCGTGCCATGCAGCTGAGGCTCTCCTGCACGATATGCACCTGCAGCACCAGCACACCATATCAACTGCCCTGGCAGCACTGGCAGGCCTGCAGGCAGCATGTGAGATGGTCATGCCAGCTCAGCCAACACTGGTGCTTGCAGGCACGGAGCACATCCATAAGTTGGCAGCAAGGCTGCTCAAGGCGTGCGGTTCGCACAGCCAAGTGCTACCGCACCTGCTGTTTGCAGCACGTGCCATGGAGTCCCACATCAGCTTGAGTGCCATCCAGCATCTGCCATGGCGTGTGCAGCTGTACGCAGCAGTAGCAGAGTGCCACTATGTGCAGCTCACCTGCAGCCAAGCAGCAGCAGGTGCAGGAGCATCCCACCAGCAGCAGCAGCAGGAGTCGTTGACTTCCTCTGTGCACGACAGCAGCGGTCTTCCACCAGCTGGAGAGTCTGCAGCAGATGCCGCCAGGGAAGTTCTTGCCGCAGGGCTGGCGCACCTGGCCAGCATCGCCAGGGCACAGTCCCTGGATGCAGTGCCAGCACCAGATGTGACGGCAGCCATACATGCAGCTCAGGCGCACCTGACCCTGTTGCAGATACTGTTCCCGCAAGACACAGCAGGAGCAGGGGCAGCACAGCCGGCCATGACAGCGCAGCAGCTGCTGGCAAGCTTGAAGGCAATTGGCAGCAGCCAGGAGCAGCTGTCAGCACTGCTGAGGCTGCTGCAGTCGGGGCTTGCCCAACACGCGTCCCCTCTGCAAAGAGTGCAGCTGCCTGCCCACCTCCAGGTGGCGATGGAGGCAGCAGCAGAGCTTGCAGCATCAGTTTTGTGCCTGGAGACCCCCGCTGGTGGCCAGGCAGCGCCAGCCATAACAGCCGCAGGGGTGGCTGACTTACACAGGGTGAGCACAGCTTGTGTAGTAGTGATCAGCAACTGCAACATGTCCCTTGTCAACTGTGCCTCAAGGGAGTCTTGTTGCCGGTGGCAACACATGCTGCGCAGCACTCTGAGTCTGAGTAGGATGGAGTGCTTCACTGCAGCAAACCTCGTAATCCTTACCATTGTCTGTGATAGGTGTGTCCGACATGGATGGCATCCAACGCGTACACTCACAGATTGTGTACTGTGCATTCTGTCTTGCAGGGAATGCTGGGTATGGCACTCCAGTATCAGCAAGACCAGCTGCTGCAGAGGTTGCTCTCAGCAGTGCTGGGCAGTGCTGCAGAGGAAGCAGCCCTTGCAGAGACTGGAGCTGCCAGTGCCCTCTGCCCCTGTCTGTCAGCAGCAGCGGCAGTGCTTGATGGTGTCATGAAGGTGCAAGAGGCACCAGGTAGGTACCTGGGGCACTGGTAAGTGCGTCGGCCAGGCTGGCCGTGGCACAAATGCACGTGTTCCAGGCCCCTGGCTTAGGCCGCAGTAAGTCAGTGCTGCCTGGCTCTACTTTGTTGCTTGGCCTGCTCCAGTATTGTCAGATCAGCATGGCCTCATGCACAGTTTCAGCAAGCCTCGTCAGCAAAGCTATGTGCTGTCCCGGCAATGATGGGGGTGACTGCTGTTGCTGCTGCTACGTCGCTAGGTGATGCCACCATGCAGCAGCTGGCGGCCGTGCTGGTCACCCACAGTGCCGCTTTGGGCAGCTGCACCCCAAAGCTTCTGTCCGCAGCCGCCCTGGAGCTACATGCAGCAGCAGGGCCGCTGTTGGAGGGCTGCTTCAGTCACTCAGACGGCAACGCAGAGGTAGTGCAGGCAGTCCTGGAGGGGCTGCATGCAGCCCTGGAGGCTGGTGCAGATAGTGTTGCCACTGATGGAGTCCTGCAGGGCAGCATCGCACTGCGGCTGGCCGCGTTGCTGGAGCAGCAGCAGCAGCTGGACAGGGCGCTGGAGGTCGTGTGCCAGGTGATCCCCTGCATTTTGGATTGCCCGCCATGCCATGTCTGCAGCTGTGAGTCCCCTGGGGGGCAATGACAATGCTGAGTGAGCCAGTACTACTCCCTGAGGGACCTAACGGCTCTAGTTGCGAACTGTCTTGGGCCCTGCTGTTGGATGGATGCCAAGGTTTGCCTGGAGCGTATACCTGGACCACGCATGGGATGGCTGCGACAGGAGATGAGCACAAGACGCAGCAGCAGCGCTCTTAGCAGGGAGTAGTACTGGCTCACTCAGCGCCTGCTGTTCATCGTCACCACGGGCCACCCTACCAAAGCGCAACAAGCAGCCCATGGCTGCTTCATGACCAACGCCACTCATCCAGCAGTGCACTTGCTGCCGACCTGTGTGCAGGGGCTGGCGGCTGTCACTGCTGCCAGGTGTGACGCCCTCACTCATCTTCAGGGTCAGGCGGACGAGCACGTGCGTTGGATCACTGGTGCACGCGCACAGCCGGACAACACCACTGCAGCCTTTCTTGAAGGTATGATGTCATAGCTGGCTTTTTGGTGTCTTGACCACATGCATAAGATACCTTCCGGTATCGGCAGCTCAGCTGATGATGTTGCAGATAGTCACATGAGGGTGTAGCTCCAGCTGCACCACACCCTGCATCCCACCAGCAGGCACCCTGCCGTTCGCTATCCTAGACCGATTGTTCTGGCAGTGCAGCCAGGACAGATGGACCGTGCGTTGTGTTGCCGCATCTGCAGGCATGTCAGATGTGGAGCAGGTGCTGGCGTGTCTGCATGCTGATGGTCTGATGCTGAGGAGCCGCCTGCAACTCAAGATCGGCATGCGGGAGGCAGCAGCCAAGACGACAGCACACCAGCAGCGGCTGCAGGCCACGCTGCAGAAGCGGGACCAGCAGGCAGACATTTTCGGCGCGCGCACACGCAAGGAGCGCCGTCTGGATGCAGCTGCTGTGGAGAATGCGGGGCACCCTCCCGCAACCGCGCCGGTGAGTCGTGTCTGTACCACTGCCGCATACTTGGTTACTTTTTTGCTGGTGTGTGAGTTTACAGGCATGCAGGCTACCTTTTGGGGTCTTGCTTGGCCCTCAACAGGCCACCTGAGTGTGCCCAGTACACCCTAGTAATGAAGGGTGGTTGCTGTGACAGACTCACCAGCTTTATTCGTTGTTGTCAACTGATTGCAGGACGTGGAGCAGAGGCTGCTGCTGGAGTGTGGCCATTGTCCATACCAACGAGCCTTGGTGCTGGCATCTGTTGCCCTGGTGCAGCCAGATGCCGACAGGCAGACAGCACTGCTAGAGGTATGGTCCTCAGCAGATGCGACCTTTACCTGGAGTTGACCGCTTCACAGCAGTTTGAAACAAGTAATTGCCACAGCACAGAGCCTCTGTTGCCGACAGTTGGCAACGCCCTTGGTGCAATTGCTGGCTGCACTGCACCTGTGCATCCTACGCGCACTAGCCTGCAGTCAATTGGTGGTGCACTCGCTCTGATGACAGGGCGCGATGACAGGGCGCCACGCATTGCACTATGGCATGCCACCCTCGACCAACATCACATGCATGCTGCCCTGCTGCTACACAGGAGGCCTGTGACGTCCTGCACTCTGCACACAAGGGTGAGGCCAAGGTGTTTGCCTCACAGCAGCCGTCCCCTGAGGCGCTGCGGCGCCTCAGCGCCCACCACATCAGGTAACACCGTGCTGAGACTGGCATTCCAGTAAGGTTGCTCTCCTCCAAAGTGGAGGCTTCTTGTAGCAGCACTGCGTGTTAGCAGCACTGGTGTTTGTGCACCGCTGTGCGCATGACCTGATACGAGATATGGTGTCCACTGCTGTCATCAGGCCCGCCAACCCCAAGGTGCTGTGTCGAACACTCAACAGCATCAGCCTCACAGCCTTCCCCATCAAGGTGTCCAGGGAGGCAAGGAGGCCTGCAGCCTTTGCAGCCTACTGCAAGCCCTGTGCGGCTGGCGTGTCGATAACCGTCAACAAGACTGCGATGGAGTACCCAGGTAGGCGATTGGTCCCCCAAATGCCTTTGTGTATGCTGGCAGACCCGTGGTGCTCTCGCCAGTGTTCAGCTGCCACCATGGCAGCTGCGATCAAATACTGCTCACACTGCATTCCACATGGAAGCACTACATTCATGCTGCACGGGTAGCTTAGCTTGCCAGGCTGGTCAGCATGTGCCGTCCTGCGCTGCTTGGCAGGTTCTGGCGTACGTGTTCCCATTGGCGGCCGTGTCACCATCGAGGGGTTGCAGAGCAACGAGGCTTACAGCTTTGCAGTGGCAGGTAAGTGCTCCCAGGCTCTGCTCCCTGCACTGCCCCAGTGCTACCGGTACCCTGAACTCAGGCTAAGTGTGATGCCCGTGAGTACTACTCAAGTACTACTCAAGTACTAGTAGTCCATTGTGATGTGCTGCAAAGTTTCAAGTTAGGCTGTGTTCACAGCTCCTCACTCCTTCTGAAACAAGCTACTTGGACAGAAGTACCTATTTGAAAGGTGGTGCTTTGCTCTGCATGTCCACAGTGTACGATGACCAAGGCACGCTGCTGGGTGAACTCGGCAGCAGCAGCCCGCCCATCGTCATGTCCCTGCCTCTGCCAGTCTACTACTGCTACGCGCAAGTGCTCCTGGCAGCAGCCCAGCTGGGCCTGTGGACAGTGGCCAAGCGAGCGGCAGCAGTCCTGTTCCCACGCTTCATCACAGTCACACCAGCACGTCCTCTCTGGGAGGCGCACCCTGCAGACCGCTACAGCATACAGGCACAGCAGATCTCAGCGCAGGTGGCTCCCTTCCTGCGGCTGCTGGTGCAGGCCATGTACGCATATGCAGGCCACCAAGCCGCAAAGCATGTTGAGGCCCTGAGCCAGCCTGGCAGCAGTGACAGCAGTGCGGAAGGCAGCCAGGAGGCAATAGGGGCAGCAGTGGCCTGGGTGTTACCGCAGCTAGCACAGCGCTGCTGTTGGGATTGTCGGAGAGCCGACTGCCGCAGCAGGTGGCGCTTCTGGAGGCTGCACAGCGGCATCTGTTGGCGATGCAGGTGCGGTCGATGGCCTAAGAGCATGACATGCCTTCTGGGTCTTGAGAGAGAGGCGTCCGTACCAGATGCCTGGATACAGAAACAATTGACTCGAGGTTTAGCCACCTGCGACGGGTGTTTGTCAGTCACCACATGGTGGGAGCAGTGCTCTGCATTCAGTTGATAGGCAGCATAGTTGCTACATGATTAGCTGCCATGTTGGTCAACAGGTAGGGGCCCTTGTTAGTGCAGAACGACATGCCATGACAGCGCCTGTCATTTGCCCCCCACCCCCTCCCCACTACTGATGCGATCCCCAACATGCCGCACAGGTGGCTGCGCAGGCTGGCGATGAGATGCTGGTGGAGGAAGGCGCCCTCAGGACCTTCAACCTGCTCACACCCCTCCTGCAACAGCAGGACATCAGCCCAACACTCTTTCAGCCCCTGTCCGAGCTCCACAGCTGCCTTGCAGCCGTCAAGGACACCACCCCTGGCTCCATCTCAGGGCACAAGAAGCAGCGGCAGCAGGCCGCGCAGGCACTAGCGGCTGCAGGTGTTTGGACAATGCGTATCCTGCAGCCTGTGGGGCCGGTCCTGGCCTGTGGCAGTGCTGCTGTCGCAGCTCACAGTGTCATGGGGCTTCAGCTGAAGCCTTCTGCAGCCCTTGCTGCACTTGACGGGGCGCTGCTGCGTGTGCTGGCCGGCAGCAGTCATCTATCAGCGGGATTAGCAGCTGCAGCCACTGCCGCGCAGGGTGGTAGCAGCCCAGCAAAGGCTGGGAAGGCAGGGGGTAAGAAGCATCAGGCGGGGCACAAGGGCGGGGGCCAGAAAGCTGCAGCAGCAGCAGGCAGGCCGACTACGCCGGGTTTGAGTGCAGGGCCTGCAGGTGCAGCAACGGGGGCTGATCAAGCCAAGGAACTGGCTGCACTGCAGGAGCTGCTGCTGTGGCATCCCCATGGCGCTGCATGGGCTGCTGATCTGCATGCAACACGGTAGGCAAAAACTTCCCACTTCTCCTGCGAGGGCTGCTGGCAGTAGTGTGCAGAAATGCTTTCTGCAAGCTCGTGTGCATGCAAGTTTGCATATCATACAGCAGTTATCAAGCTTGATGAACAGCAGCATCATCAATGCAAGGACACAGCGGTCGAATGCGTATGCCAGGCATCCTCCCAGAATCTTACCATACAGATGTTTGTATTACTTAGTCCCCATCGCATGTTCATGGGGTCTGACAACCCCATTGCATTGCTGCAGGTGTGAGGACCCGCTAGATTTGGTGGCTCAGGTCCTGCCAAAGCTGGAGCAACCCCATGCCTTGATCACATGCTGGCCGCTGCTGTCGGCTCCAGCAGCACAGAGCCACCCAAGTGGCTGCCACTGTGCGTGCTGCTAATGCAAGCTGCCGCCCGGCAGCATGGCGCAGCCCTGTGGCTGTCACTGCCACCTGCAGAGAAGGGCTGCCCTGGCGCTGGTGTGCTGGTCGGGGTGTCAGCTGACGCACTACCGGACTCGGCTCAGGTTGGGGCCAGCCCGCAGCTGGTTGCAGCTGCAGGGGCAGCAGCGGAGCTGCTGCAGGCTGTCAAGCAGGTGGTGCGACTGGCGGCACGCAGGCTGCAGTTTCTGGCCTGGCCCAGCAGCCCCAGGTGTGTCAGAAACGTCAGTGTCTCTATAATGCCTCTTGTTGATCTGTTTGGATGGGGGAAAGGGCCAGGGGCAAAGGGTTCAGACCATGCGCGTGTGAGAATCGGGAGAGGTTTGTGTTCAAAGGGAGGGGATGTAAGAAAACCAGGGAGGGACCTGCTGAGTGGCTTGCATGATTTTGTTACATACTAATACTACAAGTGTAACATGTGTGTGTGCAGGTGGACTGTGGAGGCTGGTGCAGCAGCGCTAGAGGCGGAGGGTTTTGTACTGGGAGACCAGGGGACAGCAGCCGCTGCACCTCAGCCCGAGCTCCCTGCTGGTGCATCAGCAGCAGCAAAGACAGCAGCGACGGCAGCCTGGCAGCAGCAGAACGCTGAGCTGATTGTCCAGGTAAGAACTCAACCTGCACTGGGAAGATGCGTGGGCTGGGGACTTTGGATGCATGTGGTATGCCATGACCCCGCTGGCATTGAACTGTCAGTGATGTGTGTGCATAACTCACCACAGGTGCCACAAACACCAAAACATCATGTTGGAGTCCAACAGATTAAGTGCTACATATCAGCTGCCAACAACTTCAACTTGTTGGCAACATCATGTGTGTGAACCATCTCGCAGGAGCGTCGGCGGTTGGCTGCAGTGCAGCTGCTGCAGCAGCACCTGCCTGTCCTGCTGGGCCGCCGGGTGGCCATCCTTGCAGCACGCCAGCAGCTCGCGGCCTGGGCACCATGGCTGGCACAGCTGCACACCATCGTTGGCGGCCTAGCAGCAGAAGCAGCAGCACAGCTGCTGGCGCACTCTGCTGGGCACGGGACCAGCAAGCCTCCTGCAGAGGGCATGACTGCCACGCAGGTTGCAGCATCCACTCCCGCAGGTCCCACAGACGGCGCAGCGACGGCTCGCAGTAGCACGGAGAATGCTGACGGAGACCCTGCTGCAGCAGCAGCTGGTGGGGAGAGTGCTGCAGTTGGTGGTGCTGCTGATGCTGCAGCTGCACCAGCACCAGCACCACCTCAACCCCCATCTGTTGCTGGTAGCAAGCTTGCTTCTCCACGGAAGTCCTCGACTGACAGCGCCAGGCCGCAGACTGCAGCACAGCCAGCAGGGGAGGCTTCTCCTGCTGCCGCTGCCAGCGCTAGGGTCAACCCTGTGGCGGAGCTTGCACAAGTGTTGGCTGTGCAGGTAGGGGCACTGCAGTTGGCCTGGCCAGCAAGCTGGTGTTGACTTGCATCAGTGCCATCGTCTTTGCGTGTACCAGACATCATTGCTTGTCCGTCTGCGCAAACATGCAGATGTAGTGCAGTCATGCGAAAAGTGTTGACTGCCACAACTTCAGTATGAACCTGGAAGCTGCATGACTCCACTGAGCTTGTCATGCCATCCGCTGTGCTGCAGGCCCACCAGCAGTTTGCACAAGCAGCCACGCTCGCTGCTCGCAGTAGCCACCACCAGCAGCTGTTCAGCACAGCCAAGCAGCTTCAGGGTGTCAGCAGCTACCTGCTCAACAGGCTGCCAGCCCTGCTGACCCCTGCCCCAGCAGTCACATGGACCGTACAGCCCCTCCCGGACCCTCAGGTACCGCCCCTTGCTGCCGCGGCATTAGAGCGGGCACCTGCAGACCCTACAGCAGGCGCAGCAGCAGGCAAAGGGGTGGGTGCGGACAAGAAGGCTGCTGCAAGCATGGCGGGCAGCAAGGCTGCAGGCGCAGGGGACAAGAAACCTGCAAATGGTGCAGGCAGGCCTGGGAAGGCTGGTCAACCACGTGCTGATGCCAAGCACACACTGCTGCCCGGGTCTCAGAGGCCGCATGTGGGCACCGCTCTCAGGTGGATGCGTGGTCAGCCTTTGGTGGTCTGAATTCATGCTTGTTTGGGTCCGTGCATGGTGGAATTTTGTGGGTGAACACTACACTGCGCAGCCAGCAAGCATGGTAGCAACACTGCTCGCGACACCCTTGCTGCCCGTCCCCAGCGCAGTACAGTGTGAATCCCTGCATCCAGTTGCTGCTGTTGGGTGGATGTACGTACACCTAGGAGACTGATGCGCTGCCCTGTCATCCTGCCGACGCAGGAGTGTTGCGGCAGCTTTGCTTGCTGCTCTGCAGCAGCTCCGTGCACAATCCATCAACCCTGGCCGGCCAATCGGCTCTGCTGGCACCGTTGCTCAAGCTGAAGCCCCCCTCACAGGCCCGGAAGCCACGGCAGGACCTGCAGCAGCAGAGGGCGGGAGTGTCACAGCCAGAAGCTTCAAGTCTTCAGCCAGTGGCTTCAGCTTTGGGTCTGATGCAGTGGTGGAGTGCTGGCATGCGGGCAGTGGAGTGGATGTGGCTGGACTGACACAGCTGCTGGCTGTGGTGCTGAGGGTGCTGCGCAACATGGAGCGGCGGAAATGCATGCTGGAACTGGGTGAGATAAACTGCTCATACAACGCCGAATGCATCAGTAAAGGTTGTTGTCGGACTTGACCTGATGAAGGAGATTGTTTGTGCTACATCTCACCTGCAGAATTGCCGAGTTGTTGTCTCCCAGTTCAGGCTGTGGTACTTGCCTGCAACCTGATTGGCCAGCACTTCAGCACAGTGGACTACAGGGACCGGCGTGAAATCACAACTGCTGTTGCCACCAATTGGTGCTTCCTGCTGCAGGCAGTGCTTGGCTTGAGCTCTGCCAGGGTTCTGCGGATGCTGTGCTGGTGCCGTTGCTGCTGCCAGCAGCACTCAAGGGGGGGTCTGCAGCAGACGTTGCCGCCCTGCAGGAGGCTCACAAGGCCCTGGCAGCTGACAGGAACAGCGCCCTTGACGACCTGGCCAAAGTGAGTGCACAAGCCATGTCACGCCGTCAATGTACATGTGCTGCCACCATCCGAGTGGGTTTGTGCCACAGTGTCACCCCTTGAATTTGTCTGGTGGCTGCCTTTGTCAAACCGCAGACAGGAGGCGGGTTGCCGCGCTGCAAAACTTCCAGCAGCACGTGTGCGCCACCGGGAATGATTTTGTACCAGCCGGGATGACTGCATGCTGCCGCCACCTTGGATGAATATGCCACCATGCTCATCTACTGCAGGCCCGCCTCCATGCGACTGAGCGCCTGCAAGGGCTGACGCCTCTTGACAACGCGACCAGCACCGGCAGTGGCGCGAATCAGCTATCCTGTCAAGTGGCAGACACGAGAGCCGATTTTGCGCTGGTACCAGCAGAGTATGAGAGGGTGGTGGCCCAGCTCAAGAAGCGGGGCGAGAAGGGGCATATGATCCTGGCACTGAATGAGGTGAGGGCAGTGCCAGCTGCATGAGCCCTAGCACCTGGCACCTGACAAATGCATCGCCAGGATTATTTATCTATGGTCCTAGACAGCGAGACGTGCTCGTGCATCTTAAGCGCATCGGGTCCTGGCCCCACTATACAGCAGGATATGCGCAACTATCACACACGGTATGTGCTGGCGCTCCCAGTGTGCAGCGCACTAGCTGCATTTGCATGGGCACCTCTGCAGCCACAGCTGTTGTGACATGTCATGCCTCAGCAAAGCAAATAGCACTCTCCGCCATGCTATGCTGTGTTGCTGTGCATGCAGCTTGGCGATGTCCATGCTCACCTGGGCAACTGGTCAAAGGCGAGTGAGGCTTGGTCAAGCGCTGTGGACGCCTTGCTGGGTGTCTATCACGTGGTGGACGTGTGGAGGACAAAGCTGGAGCTGGGCAGCGGCGAGCAGCAGCTGAAGCACTACGGCGTGCATGGGCTGCTGTTGGCAATAACTATCCTGGGGAAGCTGGCAAGGTGAGCATATAGACGTATAGAACAAGCATGATTGAACACAATGATCATACTTGGCCCTCAGGGGCGTTGGCATGGGTGGTGTCAAAGATTGCATCAAGTGCGCTTCAGCTGGAGGTGCTAACATACTCCATCTAGGCAGGTGTAAACTGTATGTCCAGGATCGGTGAAAATTGCCCTCCGTATATGGCTGATCTGGTAACACACACATTGAAGTCTCATGCACCATGTCACAGTAACAGTAACAGAAAGCTGGTATGGTGATGCAGGTACACTTCCAGCGGCAATCTGGGCAGCCGCCTCAGCTGTGCCTTACTGGCGGCGGAGCTGCTGCCGGCTGTGTTCTGTACTGACATCATCCACCCTCAGCGCCGCCTCGACTTTGCTGCATATGTGCCACTAGAGATCTGGCCGGGTGTGGATGTGTTTGAGGACCCCTACAGGTGAGCTTGATGCTCGTGATGCAGGCACCTGGTCACTTGAGGATACATGCTGTTGACAATGTACAGTTGCGGGGTCTGGTTGCTGGCTGGCTTGGGCACGCAGAACTGTACTGCTGCCTACAGAGTGAGGGGTGCAGTTCCACTGTACTGCCTGCAAATGGTCAGACCTCTGCTCCCGTCAGATATTTGAGAGTCCTTATGGAACCTCCACAGAGCGACGGCCAAGGGCCTCCACAGAGCGAGGTCAAGGACTGAGGGCAGCTTGCAAGGCAGCTTTTGATAGTATGTTGGAGGGTGAGACAGCGGCACCCTACCAGGTGTAGCTGCAACTGCTGTGGCATAGCAGTATGTTTCAACAACGGATGCAGGCAGACACACGCGTGCGTTCGCTGTATCCAACCCATCCCGTGCTGTCCATCTGGCTGCTTCACAGGTGCAACGCAGCACAGCTGGCTTCCAGCCTGGAGTGCCTGTGCGGCATCCTGCAGGAGCAGCAGCTGCACCTGCTGTCCCTGCCCCTCCTCTCCCTGTGGGAGCACACCAGTCTGTTTGTGACACACGACAGGCCCTCCACTGTGCTGGCCCGCATCACCAGGACCAAAGCCCTGGCAGCACTGGGGCTCATGCCGCAGGCAGCAGCTGTCCTGCAGGGCCTCATGCATGGTTCAAACCTCCCCGGCCTTGTGCTGGGCCCGCCTCAGCCCGTGCTGGGGGCAAACGGCCTTGCTGTCGACCTTCAGGGTGCAGCCGCTGACGTGGGCGGGAAGGGTGCAGCCAAGGCGAGTATCCATGCAGCGGCTGCAGGAGAGGGCAAGGAGGGAAGAGACGGGAAGGAGTTGGCTGGGGGAGAGGGTGGCAGCCATGCAGACAGCCGGCCGGTGCTGTACCACGCAGACAAATGGCCGAGCGATCCTGCAAATGCAGGGTTTCTGCACTACGTGGCGGAAGCTACTCTAGACCCGGCAGTGGTGGCAACATATGGGCCGTGGCTATGTGGACACACCACCCTTGCTCGCTGTGCCTTCCTTGCTGCGGCTGGCAGTGCGGTGGACTGCTGGTGCGGCAGCAACAAGCCTGCAGCCCTTGCAGCAGCGTTGAAGGCTGGGCCCCCGCCTGTGCTACCTCTTGCTGAGCTCGCTGCCCCTAGCAGCGAAGCTGTGGGCGTCACTGGAGGGGTAGCAGCAGGCGGGAAGGGTGGTGCTAAGGCAGCACCAGGGGCCGGGGCTGGTGGCAAAGCAGCGGACGGCAAGACAGCAGCAGCAGCCACACCCAGTGCACCCCCGCCTGCCGCCCGGACACCTGCCGAGCACAAGCTGCTTGCTGCAGCAGCGCGCCTGCTGCAGGGGGTTGTAGCAACATCATGCCCTGCTTCCGGCATGTCAGCTGCGGCACTGGGCCTGCCATGGGCAGACGACGGCTCAGCGGCAGAACCGGGTAAGGCACATGTCGGAAAGGCGGCCACAGAAGCTGCACCAGGAGGTAAGGATAAAACTGGCAGCCATGCCAGCACAGCTAAGGCAAGTCATGGTGCAGGCAAGGCAGGGAAGGGCGGCGCCAAGGGCAAAGCTGGGGCACACAAGGGCCCAGTCGGTCACCAGCAGCAGTCAGAGCAGCAGGCAGGGGCAGACACTGCTGCAGCAGAGCGGCGGGCAGCAGCAGCTGCAGAGCTGGCTGCGGCACAGCACCAGCAGCTGCTTGTGGCGGCCCTGCTGCAGCTTGCGGCAGTGCAGGTAGATAGCTGGCTGCCGCTGCAGGCGCTGCCAGTGTGCCTGGCTGCTTGTGAGGCAGTGAAGCATACTGCAGGGAGCAGTACGGGTGTCAGTTTTGCATGGACTGCTGACAGTGTGCTGGACAGCTGCCAAGCTGAGAGCAAGGCGTCTCTGCAGCCCAGCAGCAGCACGTGGCTGGCTGCACGCACACAGGTATGGAGCTGGGCTGCAGTTACAGCCATGGTTTTAGACTAGGCTACTCGGAGCAGGAATGGGCTGCCAGCACGGCTTCACACAGGCACGCGCCTGCATGAGTTCAGGGACTCAGGCGTTCGGTCGCAATCGCAGGCCTTTCAAGCTTTGATGATGCAGTGGGTCGAGTTTTGCTTTACGCTAGAGACTTCCCAGCACTCCGCAGTGCAGGACAGACAGCACTATCGTTTACGTCGCCAACCTCACTGGTATGCTTGCACCATGCCTGCAGTTGGCCAAGGTGCTGCTCCAGCTACACCACCATGGCTCGTGCGTGTCAGTCTGCCTCAAGGCCCTGACAGATGCGGCACGAGCAGGCAATGCGGCGTGGTCAGCACAGCTGCTGGGGCTGCAGGCAGCTGCCTTGGTGGCCCAGGAGGAGTACCTGCCTGCGCTCAACTGCTACAGGGCAGCACTGGCAAGGTGGGTGCAGACTACTAGCATAGCTTAGTAGCTTGGTTCTATAGTATGCGCAGAGGGGTTGTCTGTGCATAGTCCTGTAGTATGCGCAGAGGGGTTGTCTGTGGCGACGCTGCAAGCAGTGAGACATCACATGGCCAGCACCCTGCATCTCTCAAGGTGCTCCTGCACACCTGCTCATGTGCATGAAGCTGTCGAGCTATGATGTTTGCTGCCATCTTTGACATGCACAGCTGGATCTCTTGCTGATGGTTGTCTGCATATGTGTGCCTCTGCATGCAGGCTGGAAGAGCACAAGCTGCCTGCCAGCTTGAGCCTGCCACTGCAACTTGACTTTGCCGCGCTGTGCGATGAAGTCGGCGCTTGTGGTGACTTTGACCGGCTGGCCTGTGCCTCTCTGGGGGTCAGCGCGACTGAGATGCAGGAGATGGGGCTGTCAGAGATGGTGGTGAGTATGATGCTGTGGCTGTGTATCACTGACTCAGTGTGTTTGTGTGGGCCTAAGCGGACGGCCAGCCCTGCAAAGATGTTTTGCTCAAGTGGGCCGTTGAGGAGCTCTGTCTGGCCATTGTTCTTGCGATTGTGCAAGCAGAAATTCAAATATGTGGTTTTACTGCATGTCCTGCCACTTTACCTTGTTCCTTGCCAGCACAGAGGCAGTGCTGTCTTCAGCTGTGGCTGACAAACCCATGACGCGCTGTACTGCACGTACAGCATCACACTGTGACGCCTGTACTGCATGCATTGCAGGAGCATCCCCAGCTCACCAACATCTACCTGCCAGCTGCAGCCACACACCTGTCAGCCCTCCTGGCAGCAGCCTCAGCAGCAACAAGACGGCGGCAGTTGGCAACCGCCGAGCGCCACCTGCGCTCGGCCGCACACATGCTCAGCTGCTGCCGCTGCCTGCCGGTTCATGGGGCAGAGGTCCTGACCAGGCTTGCACGTGTGCTGAGGCTGCAGGCTGCGCTGAAGCTACTAGGCACTGCGCTGTTGGTACAGGCTGCACCTGCTGCAGCGCAGCACCAACAAGCAGCCACCTCCGTTGCTGGTGTTGCTGGTGCTGCAGCAGCAGGCAGCGCCAGCAGCAGGAGTGGTAGCGGGGCAGCTGCTGCGCAGCTGCAGGAGAGCAGGTTGCATGAAGCAGCACACCTCCTGGGGTCAGCTCTGCATGTGCTGATCGCAGATGCAGGCAGCAACCCAGTCTTTGTGAGGTCTGCGTTACTTGAGCTTGCAGCGGTACTGCTGCAGGCTGCTGAGCAGCAAGCATACTCTGGGTCCAGCACAGACAGCAGACCTGCAGGATCCTCAGCAGACCCAGCAGTAGCTGCAAGGGTGGCAGCTGTGCTGCGAGCAGCCCATGTGACTGCAGGACAGGTGTGCAAGCTGCTGCTGGAGTCCCACAGCCTGCAGCCTGTGCTGAGCCCCTGCACATGCATGCCTGACTGGCTGCTTGAGCTACTGAAGGGCCATGAGCAGCTGCAGCAGAGCCTACAGCAGGAGGCAGCGACGGCAGCTGCTGCTGCAGCGGCAGGCGCAGGCAGCAAAGCAACTGCCGCAGCAAGCTCTGGCGCCAGTGGCACCACGACTGCAAGCGTGGGGACCGGGAAGCAGGCAGCAGATGGGGCAGCTGCAGGGGGTGGTGCTGGTGTGACATCAGCTGTGACTGATGATGCGCTCGGAAGGCTTGCAGTGTGTTTCTTTGTGCAGCAGCTCGCAGCCATGGCCTTTAGTGCTGCAGGGCTGCCGCAGCAGCAGCGCGCGGCGGAGCAGGCTCTGCTGGTGCAGCCTGTGCTGAGGGCTGCATGTGCCAAATTTGCTGCTGGGTGCTGCTGGCCTGATGTGCCTCCTGAGGTTGCAGCAGTGCTGCACAACACCCCAGTGCCAGCACTGCCAGCAGGTGAGAGCGTGGGTCAGCAATCGTGCAGAAACACCTCCATGCAAGCCTTTTGACTTTGTAGCTTGAGCTTGCAGGATAAGGGTACTTGGCTACAGGCATCAGGGAGTGTGTGCAGTTTGGACAAGGTCAGCACCAGCACGTAGACGGGCCGCCTGTCAATCAGGGGGGCAGCCTTTGCTTCGGTCCCTTTCCCTGCATCAATTGTGCCGGCCATGGCACTGCCGATGCTTGCCTGGCTCTGTCTGTCCTGCAGGTTGTGTTATGGCGCAGTGGTACCGGCAGGACGGCTGCTGGCAGGTGCCCTCCAGCTGGTCCTGCCATGGTGCCCTGCCGAGCTCAGCAGGGCCGCTCACTGCCGATGCACTGGACGGTCTGCCCAAGCAGCAGCCCTGCATCAGCTGCCTGTACGTCCTGGTGCTGCCGGCGGGCTGCGGCATAGGCATGCAACCAACTGCAGCGGCAACGGCGGCAGCAGGAGGGAGTGCAGCTACAGCTGCTGTGGGAGGCAGTGGGGCTGCTGGTGGGGTGCAGCCTCAGTTGATGGAGGTGGCTGGTGGGACTGTGGCATCATCACCAGCTGGGCCTGTGGTGCTGCAGGGGGAGCTGGTCGTTGGCTTGGCGAGGGCCAAGCGGGTGCAGCTGCAGGTGAGACTGGCAGCAGTAGCAGCAGCAGCAAGATGGTCTGCTGCAAGGAATGTACCAGTTTGCGTTTGCAGCCTCGATTGATGTCGGTGTTATGGGACATTCAGTGTCAGCATGTTCACCCAGGCACCGATATGCGTGGCACTACAGCCTCCAAAACTGCCACCACCCAAACGCACAGCAGCACACACGACACAAACTACTATTGAACATCATGTTGTACACGGTCTGACACAAGCAAGCACCACACATGCACTGTCTGCAGGTCAAGTCCATGCGCAGCCGTCTGGAGAGCCCAGGCAAGCCCACCGACCTCTTTGCCCAGCCGGCCCCCAGCACAGCTGAGCTGGCAGCTGTGAAGCACACCCTGGAGTGCCTCCTGTCAGCAGTACCTGAGGACAGCATGCCACCACCACCCGCTGACCTACCACCACCATTAGTGCCGCCGCAGCAGCAGCAGGCTACGCCAGCCACTGCTGCTGTGACAGCAGCAGCTGGAGCAAAGCCAGCGGCAGGCGCAGCAGCAGCTGCTGGGAAGCCTCCTGTGGCAGCAAAAAGCAGCGCGACGGGCGGTACGGCTGGTGCAGCCGCAGCAGCAGGCGGGAAGGCGGCCATACCAGCAGCGGCAGGTGCAGCTGGCGCCTTGACTGGGGCAGCAGCAGCAGCTGGTGGTCTTGGGGGTGCAGAGGGGGCAGCGGCAGAGCTGGATTGGCGGCATGTTGAGACTTGGGCTAAGGTTGAGATGCTGCTTGACCTGGAGGGTGGGCTGCAGGTCACTGATGCAGCCGTGGCAGTGTGGCTGGGCAGGGTGCTGCACGGGAGCTTGGGCACCGGTGCATTGCCACAGCCAAGCTGAATCCAGTTGATCTGCCTGCCGTGGCTAGCGGATGGCTGTCATGATGGTTGATCATGCCACCATCGGCGCGTGTTGGGCCATCTTTTGAACAGTTCTGAAGCATCGAACCACAGTGACCAATCAATTGTGCCTACAGGACGCTGCTGCATTTGTGCGATGTTGACAGTTTTGATTTTCGAGGAGGCCAGAGGAAGTTGCAGGTGGATCCCACACCGCTGCTGGATAAGTATACCTAGGTAGTAAGTGTACACCTCAAGTACGCATTCAGCCTGAGATGTGTTCTCCATTTGCTGCCTGAAATAGCACAAGTATAGATCTGACTTACAAATGTAAAAATACCTGCAAATAGCACCACCACTTCTAAAAGGTCACCGGCCAGATCAAACCACAGGATGTACCTACTGTACTGCTGAACCCTGCACAGCTCTTTCAGTACCACTTTTTCACTTACGTACTTGCTGATACATAATTATCCCGGTAAACAGTACTGCCGGCGCGTAGCTGCTGAGCGAGTGAATCATCGCAAGTTTGATCCCGTCCATGGCTACCCGGACACCCCTCAACGATGCAAACCGCCGTAAGGAGGACTACAACAATGGTTACTGGTACCCAAACCGCTGTGAAAGGCCTGGATGCGGGTAAGTCGCAACAGCGGCAGCAGCAGCAGCAGAACTGGTTGAGACAGCAGCAGCAGCAAGCAGCAGTACCGTTGTCAGGCTGACACCCTCTGCGAATATCTGTATGACTCCCTAGTCACTTCCAACTGGACTAAGGAGGCAAGGCAGTAGGAATATCTGGCCCCAACTCACATATGTTGGCATGACCCTGACTGTCTCCTGTGCCGCACTCCATCTGCTTGGCAGGGTGACAGACAAGGCACAACTCAAGAAGTGCGCTGCATGCAAGATGGTAAGCGCTGCTACTGCTCACTCCTGAGCTGAGTCCATGCTGTCTGGCTCGACAGCTGGCACACACGATGATGTTGGCTGCATGTGCACATGTGCTGTGCATGCTGCAGGTGCAGTACTGCTGCGAGCGGCATCAGCGCGAGGACTGGGCCAAGCACAAGCTGGGTGAGCAGGGCAATGCATGCCCCTGGTTGAACAGTGAACCACCACCCCTTCATTTACATGAGCAGTGAGAACATCCTCCCCCCCCCCCCCCCCCCCCCCCCGCTGATACACACCAGATGCGGTCACACATCACACATGACCCTGCATTCATATGTTTCACCACCATATACGGTGTCACAAGTGCAGTGCAGGCCTTTCTAGGACCACCCACCTGTAGGAAGTGTGATTGCCATCCTGCAGCAGGTTTTGATCCCTCGTCTTGTAATGTGCGTCCACGCTGCCGCCATGTCCCCAAATGTGATGTGTCAACAACCATGCAATGCAGACTGCAAGGCCTTCAAGATGATTGGCCTGAAGGGCACTTTCTACAATGATGAGGACATGCTCAAGGCCTTCCCACTCAAGTCACACAAGAAAGTGAGCAGCAGCAGCGCACCGCCAGTACCAAGAATGTTTCTGTAGGGGCACCGCCGTTGGGCGGCGGGGGGGGGGGGGGGGGGGGGGGGGGTCACAGCATGCAAAGGAAGCAAGCGGCTTAGCTGCGTGAAGCGTTGTGCGGTGTAGCTAGCGCTGTGGCTGGGGCATGGAAGGCAGCCTTGCGAGGTGATAGTGGCTGCCGCAGCAAGCAGCAGTAGCCAGTGCATTCAAGCCAGCTGTTGAGCTCGCTGACCAAGCGGCCTCTGCTGACATAAGCGCACCAACTTCAACGCTGTTGTTGATAGCATGTTCACGTGCTTTGCGACATGTTGCCGCATGCTCACTGAGGCCTACTTTTGCACAACGCACCCTGTCTGCACCGGGGCCAGTGTCCTGTCTTTGGTTTCTTTGTTGCCTTGCTGCAGCTGCCACATGCTACTGCAGCTGCATGCAAGCATATGCCCTGCCAATGCCAACCTAATGCATTCGAATTGTGTCCTGTCTGCAGCCGGAGCCAGCTGCCCCATCTGTGGCAAGGGTGATGCTGAGGGCGGCATCACCCGCACCCCCTGCTGCCACGCGCTGGTGTGCAACACCCTCAGGAACTACCAGCTCAACAGCTTCACTAGGGACATCTGCCCACGATCACACGAGCGCTACACACTGTGCGGGTGAGTGCTGATAAATGCTGAGGATACAAGGGCTAGACATGCCGTAGCTTGGCAATGTCAGCTATGTGTGCCAGGGCTGAGCACTCCTGCTGCCACGCATGTATAACTTGGCAATGCCAGTGGAATGCGCAGCACAGCACCGTAGATATGATTGTGACGGCACTGTCAATGTGACGGCACTTTTGGCTGGGGCACACACCCCTGGATGTGCTGATGAAGTGTGGCTGGTGCTACATGCGTGGGATGAGGGGAGGGGTCTACTTGGTGTACCTCAACTCAACAAGCAGCTGTGTGTGTGTTTTGTGTCGCAGGAACCATGGGAAGGAGGACACCTGTGACAAGAACAAAGACTGGCGGCAGTGCAAGGGGTAAGTGCGGGCAGCTGTTGGCAGTGTGTGCAGCCCAGCAGTATGGTGCACCTGCCTAACTGCCTGCCAGTGCATGTTTGAGGTGCCTTCTTTTCATGCATGCAACACCTCATGTTCAACCAGCTGGCTGTGTGCTCTATCTTGTCCTATCTTTTTGTCGCTGCTGCGCAGCCGCCAGCACCGCTTGGCCGTGCTGGATTCTTCCACCCATACCTGCTGCAACATACTGCGCTACCCCGAGATGATCAGGGCAATAAACCCTAACCCTAAACCCAAACCCTCACACAAACCCAACACCCTGAACATGTGCATTGTTGTTTCTTGTTTCTTCCTGCTGCTGTGCAGGTGCGTCAAGGTGCGCGACCCCACCAACGTGCCCGACGTGCTCTGGCGTGGCCTCAACGCCTACAACTTCTGCCCCATGCTGTCCCAGGACGTCCCCCGCCACAGCCTTTGTGAGACCTGCAGCACCTGCGGCCGCCGCTTCCTGGGCGGAGTGGAGGGCTACAGCAGGGGTATACAGGGCACAGTGCACTGCCCTGAGTGCAGTGACAGCGGCAAGGGGGGGTTCTTTAGGGTGGCGGGTACTAGGCTGAGTGGCGAGATGTCGGGGGCGGAGATGCAGGCAGCGGCCGCGGCGATGCGGGCTGGTGTGCCGTCTGCGCAGTCGCCGTTCACTCGCTAGCACGGATGGGGTTTGGCATGGGGTTGTTTGATTGGCTGCCGGCAAGCTTGTTGCAGCTTATGTGCAGTTGTTGCTCAGGTGTAGTTGTTAGTTGTTGATTGCTAGCACGGCCAGTGGTGGTTCCAGGGGTTGTTGGTAGCGTGTGGTCTGGGTCCAGCTTCTTCTTGGGTGAGGTTGAGCTGCTTTGGTTGTTGTGTGGCAGCAACTTCTGGCACAGGCGCCGTTCAGGAGCTCAGCTGAAAGGTCAGCTGTTGGGGAAGCCTGGGGTCAAGTTGTCGCAAGCACAGTGTTGTTTGTGGCAGTAGCACAGCCCCTGGAGGTCGATTGGTGAGGGCAGGGTCTAGGTTTTGTTTTGTTTGGGCGAGTGTTGCCAAGCGCAGGTGCAGTGGCTATTCAGGCCCGTGACCAGCCCTTATGGTCAGCCAGAGGTGGGATACCGGTGTGATCATGATCCAGGTTTGGCAGGTGTGTTTTGCTGTCCAGGGACCTACTTTGAGCACGGGTGTGATCTAGTGAAGCTTTCCCGTGATTGCTTACAGCTGTACACCAGTGATGTTGATGTGCGATGAGCAACCATACGAACCATACTGCATGCTGCCTCGTATGCAGCGCACACGAGGCTGCGCTGGTTCAAGCCGGAACCAGCTGCAGATACTGTACAAGTGTGAGTCATTCCAGATGGATACACCAGCAAGTATGGTGAATCTGGCTTTGGCAGCAGTGGTTGGTGTGGCAGGTTACATAGCTGGAGCGACAGCAGGGCGGCAGGTTGTGCCCGTTTTGTGCACTGTAGGTCAAATCATCTTTTGTCTTGCGTGCCACATGCACTCATGGCCAGTGTTATTGTTCTGAGATAGTGCGTTGCCAAACGGCTTCTTGTTGCTTTGGGTGTTCAACACGCAAGCTTGCGCATCCCTGGTTGACAGGTTTTGTGGTGGCCACCAGGTGCTGTGCCAGGCACTCAGTGGCACTCAGCGCATGGCTGTTGCTGGGCAGAAGTGTCTCCAGCTGGTGACCTATATGACGCTTATGTGTTGGGCCGTCACGGTCACACTCAGAGAGCGCTGGCCCCAGCTGTATTGAACAGTGTGTTGTCACAATATGAACTAAAGTGCAGCATGCGCTTTCACCACCACTGAACTGTCCACGTGTACAGTGGGCGGTGAGCGGTCTGGAGGAACACAACAACAAAGTATTTCACACGAAAGAGCACAAAACAGGGGTGTGTTGCAATGGGAATGTACACATCACCATAGATACAGTAGATATAAACAACACCGCACGCCAAGCCCAATCACGAGCAGCCAGTCATGCTGCCACAGCAGCAGCGCCCAGATCTCACAAGGTGACTGCAGGCAACAGCACTGCCTCCTCCCGGCCTGGCCTACCGGAGTCAAGCAGCCCTGCAGTGCTCCGCTCTCTCTCCGATGAGTCATCCTCACTGCCTGCCTCAGACACCCCATCTGCTTCTGCTGCTGCTTCTGCTGCCGCCTCTGCTGCATCTGCTCGTGCCTGCCTGACCAACCGACGCTCCTCCCACCGCCTCGCCAGATGCAGCACACCACGGTGCAGCGCGAGCATCGACAAAATCACCACACCGATGCCAAAGGTGCACACCGCCCCAACCCAGATGCTCAGATTCATCTCTGCATAGCCGTCATACGGGGCAAGGTAGGGGTCCCACAGCCAGTACGGTGACATGTCACCGGTGTCATCATCCACCATGCCCCCAAAGACACCGAGGTCCGCAGCTTCCTCGGCAGAGATGCTGACCGCTTGGCGGATTTCGTTGCTGCTGCGTTGGATTGCGGCTGAGATACTTGCCGCGCGGCTATCGGGGCTTGGTGTGTACCTCATGTCCTGCACTGCTGATGCAAGCTGGGGGTCAGACTTGAACAGGATGTGGGGGTTGGCTACAAGCTGCTCTGCTAGGGTTTGGACGGTCACTGCGCAGGTGTGGTAGGGGAGGCTGATGGTCAGGTGCAGCTCCATGTAGCTGCTGATGGCTGAGTCTTCACAGGATCTTGTGACGTGACAGGCGATGGTGGTTTCTTCTTTGTAGTTGTACTCTGCATTGCTGTTGGGGTTGAGCTGCTGCATTTGAGTCAATGCTGCTGCACAGGCCTGTGTAGCAACAATACGAAGACACTGAGTGTGCAGGCCGCTCAAAGCACATGTCTGTCCAGCTGCAAGGGAAACAGTGGGGTCGAGTGATAGACAATTGATCCAATCCGACAGCGGCTGTTGCCGAAAAGGCTTCAGGCTCCCAAAGCAGCTGAGTCCTTAGCAGCAGACAGCTGCAACGCAACATCTCTCACAGCAGCATCCCCATCCGCAACACAGCCGCAAGCCCTTGTTATGTGCACACCACGGTTAGTCACCTTGCCTGCAAAGATATCCTGGTCCTCGCCCTGTACACCTGGCATGCTGCAGTCAAAGTCAGCCAGTAGCTGCACTTCCTGCTGCTCCAGGTGGTAGCAGCTGCTGGGAGGCAAGGCAGGGAGGGTGTATGTGCCCCTGCTGCTTTGGGCTGCGCTGCTGCTGCTGCTGCTGCTGTAAGGCCCTGCTGATGTGTCACGCAAGCTTCTTGCTAACCCTCCATTGTGAGCACTTTCATATGCTCTGTGTTTTGCCGTGCTCCTCTTTCTTTGTCGTCTGCTCTGACCAGTACTCTTCGGTGCATAACCCTCCACCTGCTGCTTCAAGTGCTGCTGCTGCTCTAGCTGCCTGACCGACTGCGAGTGTCGTGCTATTTTTCCAGGCACTAGGGGATCCAACATCATCAAGAAGTCACGACGGGCATCTTGGGGTGACACTGCTGTTGCTGTTGCAATCAGGCATTGGGCCAGGCAGAGAAGCAATGCTGCATTTGGACCCATGGTGACAGCATAAGCTAATTATGACAACAGTCCATTGGCATTGGAAACATCAAGGCACTACTGCTGGCTCCTGTTTACTGGCTGTAGCAGTTACGTAAGCGAATGAGTCCGCGCAGGTGCGCTGAAAACCAAGAAAGAGCATTCGCCTTGTCTTTTCAGATGGAAAGAAACACTTAGGGAACCAGTTCTCTTACAAAAAGCTTTGAGACCTGTCGGTCTTCAAGGTGGTGGCCACCCAAGACACATTAATGCATGCATTTCCTTGACACCCAGGAAATGCATGATACATAAATAAATAGCTCTACATCCCTCCAGTGCGTTTTAACACCGTACCAAGCCACATGGACCTAGGTCTGCTCAGTTGCCATCGCCTGCATCGGCTGCTTCCAACTGGTCCATTGCTGCTGCCACGGCCATAGCCACGCCCAGCACAGCCTCGCCCCTGGGCGAGTCCACGGGAGTCCCTTCGTCCTGCTGCTGACTGGGCCCCGCCTCCAGGATGCCGATGCCATCCCCTTGCCTTTTTACCCTCAGCCCTCCTGGAGACACTGCCCCTGTGCCCGGCTGTGCTGCTGCTGCTGCCGCCGCAGAGGCGCGCAGGACGGTTGCAACATGCAGCTTGAGACCCGCAGGCGATGCTGGCCTGCTGCTGACATGCTCAGCTGTCGGCAGCCCGTCAAAGCTTGTGGTCCTGGGGCAACCTGGCAGCGGCTCTGAGAAGCTGCCTGCACTGCTGACCAAGCTCAGCTGGCTGTTGCCTGATGGTTCCACACGCCCAGCTGCTGCCACTTCTGAGAAAGAGACAGACCTAACCGATGCAAGCTGCCTGGGTGATGCTGGCATGGAGTGAGCAGCGGGGGATGAGGAGCCTGTTCGATTGGACACACTCTCCAGGTCTGTGAAGCTGCTGCTGTGCTTCAGGCTGGACCTAACCTCTGTGTCAGCCGCTGCCTGCGGCAAACTCAAGGGTGACAGTGGCCTTACACGCTGAGCTGCACTGACAGGTGAGCCTGGCAGGGCGATGACAGGAGTCAGCCGGTGAGGGGAGGGAGGCAGCACATGCAGGGTCCCAGGACTGGCAGCCCTGATTGGCGATGGAGGCTGGTTTGTGCCCAGCACAGGCGAGGATGCTGCACTTCGTGACGTGCCAGGTTGGGGGCTGCATGCTCGGCTGTTGGGGTTCACAACTTTGAGGGGTGACGGCACTGCGCAGGGCTGACGGGGGAGCGCGGAGCTTGCCCGGCTGACATGGCCTCTTGAAGAGGGGTCTACAAACTGTCCGGAGCGTCGCCGGGCAACCAAGAAGGCGGTACCGGCCAGCACAGCGGAACCCACCACGCCGATGCACACACCTGCACCAACATCAACACAGTCACCCTGTGAAGGCTTCGTCAGCTCTGATGCAGGATGCATCCCCTGTCCACGGTTTGGACTGCTAGCACCGGCCCCAGGAAGCTCGCTGAAGCGCTCGTCGCTCATCCAACAAAGCCTCCTGTACACAAGGGAGAAACTTTGAATCAACCCTGGCTGTTGCACCATCAATATGGGATATTGCACAGTTTGCATGGTCACAGAAGGCAAAGCTTGCTTGGGCTTACCAAGGATCAAACCCAATGTACCAGACATCCTAGCGGCCTGCCCAATGGCCTCGCACTGCCTGCCCAAGGAAGTGCGCTGTGCCATGAGGGTGGAGTTCGCTGTTGTGCTGGGGATGTTGCCACACAGGAACTGGTTGTTGGAAACATCCAGGCGAGATATTGCTGCCAGCCGTGGAGGCAGTGAGCCTGACAGGGCGTTGCTGCTGAGAGACATCTCTGTCAACAAAGACAGCTTGTCCCAGCTAGCCGGCAGCTTGCCTGCATCAAATCACAGAAAGAAAGAGCATGAACATCATCACTCACTTTGAAAGCACACAACATGCAATAACTGACAAGCCCTCAGACGCTGGTCTTGGACAGAGATGCGGTGGGCTGACTTGGTGGCACCTGCGCAAGCTGTGAAGTTGCACAATTGCATTCCACCCTGCACGCATGGCAAGCCAGTTGTGTAGAAGTTGCACAATTTTTTGCAGGAAATGCACGCATGCTGGCTCAAGACCAGTCAGCAGCTCCCCTCAAGGCATGCACTACCGCACCTGTGAAGTTGCCGTTGTCCAAGTGAACTGTCTGGAGGGCAGACAGGGAGCTCCAGCCAGGCGGCAGGGTACCACCAAGACCCCGATTGTTGCTGAGCATCCTGCAAGCACACAAGCAACCCGACATGCACACAGTCCGTCACAACAAGCCGTGCCAAGTGTCAGGGGCAGACAAAGAAAGGTCAGTGGCACAGTGACCACCAATGGGGCTTGTTGCCTTGAATGCTTGCAGTCAAGGCTTGCAAGTCTGCAAAATTCTCTGCTAGCCAGCGCCGGGCGCCTACTAGGCAAATTGGGCTGGTCAACACGAACAGCAGCCCGGCATGGGCCATGCGCCACCCCCCCCCCCCTTGGCAAGGCATGCACGGTTCTCACAGTGTGTTGAGCCGTTGCATGCCGCCCCACTCTGCAGGAAGCTCCCCAAGCAGGAGGTTTGACGAGAGGTCCAGGTACTGCAGACTGGTCAGGCTGGACCAGGATTTTGGCAGCGTGCCGGTCAACGTGTTGTTGGACATGTCTATGGCAGTCAGGTTGGGCGATGCGCCAGCCCACCAGCCATCTGGCAGCGTGCCTGCAGGCACAACCCACAGCACCACCCATAATCTCGTGTCCAGCTGGGCCAGCCAAATTGTCACCAACAAGCAAGATTTCTTGACGGCCACCGCATTGCAGCCAGGCTGGCTGCGTAACAAGCCGCTTTTTGAAGTCGACTGCTTAGTGGATGACTTCCCCCTTGGATAGCCACTGTCTTGGTGGGGTGTGCAGCCCATGCTCACAACAGCTCGCACAGCCGACATCAATCCTACCTGTCAGAACGTTGTTTGCCAGGTGCAGCTCAATCAAGTGTGAGACCTGCAAGAGGTCAGGAGTGAGAGGTCCTACCAGCCCTTGGTCCTGGAGCCTAACAGCAACCACCCAGCCACTGGCACAGACCAGACCTGACCAGGGCATGGGGCCACACGGGTTGCTGCCTGCCTGCCAGTTTGCCATGATGGCACTGGGATCATACAGCCCAGCTTTGAAGGCCAGAAGGCGGGCAGCTGCAATCAAGGTTCAGCACACACCCGCGTCCAACGAGTCAGCTAGGGAAGCATGATCCTGAATATCAAGCCATCAGTGTGTGTTTGAAAACAATCGTTATGCATGTGCCGGTGATTGTCACAGCGAGCTGTAGATGATGGTAGGGGTTGCTGGTACGTTGCCGCAAGGCACATTGGACATACAGCTGCAAGGCGGCCAACGCTCACCATCGTCAGTCCAGGGACAATGCGTTGAAGAGTAATGTGCATTGAAGCCAAGCACGCCGTTGATTCCATCTGGCACGGCACCACACAACCCTTCATTGCTGGTGACATTGACTGCATACAGGTTGTGCAACTGACTCCAGGACGCAGGTATGGAGCCAGTCAGCTGATTCTTGTCCACAGCCCTGCAGGCAGTAAAGTGACGACGACACTGCTGTGGTCCAGCAAACTATGCTGCATGCGTTGGACACGGCACTGGTTCAGGGACTGGCAGGTTCATTGACAGCCCAGAGGTGTTTTTGGGGTGTGACTTCTGATCAGCTTTCTGCAAATTTGTGGGCTTGTGATGCAGTCAAAGAATTACAAGGCAACATGCGCTGTTGCAGCCATGATACTGTGCGGTACGCGGTACACCATGGGTCATGGGCATGGGCCATGTGAGTGCAGTCCCCAGCCAGATTCTGACGCAGAGCTGACTCGACCAGCGTGCTGTGCAGGATTCACTGCGCAGCATGCTGGCAGCCATGACAATGCCATTGTGGCACGGTGGTTGTGTGTCACTTACAGGACCTGCAGTGCTGTCATGTTGGACCACTCATTCGGCAAGGAGCCCTGCAGGGAGTTTCCGGTTGCTGTGACTCCCCTGAGGCTGTCCATCCCCAGCGCCCACTGAGGCGGCAGAACACCTTCAATCTTGTTGCTGCCGATGTTCCTGCAGCAAGGATGGGGGGTTGGATAGGCAGGTGGGCGGGGCGCATCAGGCAAGATGCTGCAAAGCTGCGTCCGTATGAGTATTAGGCTGGCCCATGCCGTGCTGAGCGGCTGCAATTCCGCGCTTGGTGGCCTGGGACTCCCCTTTGACTGCAATGACGCCATGCAATCAATGTGTCAGCAACTGCAACAGTATCAACCCTTCGGCGCTGCCAGCTGCTATGCTGCCGCGGCGGCTTCAATCGGCTACTGATGCTGGTGGTGCCACTACAGCTGCTGTTGCGCGTCGCCCCTGCACAGCTGCGCTAATGCTCGACTGGTGTGGCAGATCTGTCACTGCCATGCCACTCACAGCTGCAGGAGGGAGCGCTGTTCAGCCCATGCGGGCGGCAAAGTTCCCTCCAGCTGGTTGTGTGCCAAGTTCAGCACAGACAGGTATGCCAACTGTGCCCAGGCAGCTGGCAGTGTGCTTGACAGCTGATTGTGTGAGAGGTCGAGCACCTGCAGCAGGAGGCCCCAGCACAGCGATCATGTGCAGCACCTGGCCTTAAGTGAAGGGCCCTGCGGCGGTCTCGGACTGTGCTGCACAGAAATAACACTGCTGACAGCCCCCAGCACGGCATGCTGCTGAGGGCGTTGTGCACATCACGTCCTCCCTTAGGCACTGCCAATCATTGAGACCGCCCAACCCAAGCTGCGCTGGGCACTGCTTACAACGGTGGTACCCAGCGCAGACCTGCCAAAGCCTTTCTGGTTGCCGCTGCAGCAGCTATCACAGCACAATGCCATGTGCGCACCTGCAGGAGGTTCATGCTGGCCCATGTTGCAGGAAGAGGCCAAGTCAGTTGGTTGTTGTGCATGTCCAGGGTCTGAATGGAGCTCCAGCTGCTGAAAGTTGGTGGCAGCTGCCCTGTCAACTGGTTTTTGGAGACGTCACATGTCTCCAAAGATGTCAGCGCGCTCCAGCTGCTGGGCAGGGGTCCCTCAAAGCTGTTGTTGGACAAGTCCAAGGTGCGCAGCGACTTCAGCACAGCCAAGCTGTCAGGCAGGGGCCCTTTGAGGCCTTTGCCTGGCAGCTGGATCGCTGTGACGTAGCCAGTTGGGGCATCACATGTGACGCCTGGCCATGGTTTGTTGTTGTTGGAGTCGTCTCCACAAGGGTGTGACTCGCCAGTCCACAGCGGCAGCACCCCGTACGGGTCCGCTGTCAGGCCTGCTGCAAACTTTACCAAAGCCTGGGCCTGAAAGTCTGGGCGTCCAACTGGTGCAACATAATCTGCACCTGCATGGGACACACAGGCGTTGTGGCAAGTCCCTGGTCTGCCACACTTTGCAGCAACACTGTTGCTGCTGCTTGCTGCCTGTTGTGATTCCTGAGCCAGCAGACATGCAGCAAGCCTACCTTGCTCGGCCAGTTGAACAACGTCCTCCCATGCGTCAGCTAGTGCTTCCACACAGCAGCACAGACACATGCTGAAAAGAAGCACGGCACAAATGTTTGTCACGGCCATCTGGCTGAGCTTGATCATCAAACCGAAGTGCTCATGGGGACACAAACGCAGTTGATTTATGCACGTGTGAATAGCTTCGGCTGATCAGTCCCCTGTGCTCATCACGCAATCGTTGAGAGTGTTTTAAAGGCGCGAAAAGCAACCGTCACAGCAACGGTTTGTTACACGGGGGTTTTGCACTAAGCATGATGTTTTCTCCCGTGAATGGATTCCTATTCATCAGCAACTTCGCGCGGTGCATACCGCTCTTGCCCGGATCAGGATGCCCAGATGTTACAAGGTCATACGGTGTACACGTGCGCACGTGCCTGGCGGTATGTGACAAAGTGTGTGAGTTGCAGCCCTGCTGCAAGCAGACACCATGTGGATTGGTGGAAACCACCATCCTGAGCCTTATTGCACCTCATGACAGTCACCAAGTACATGCCCTTTCCATCTCGTGTGCGCACCCCGTTCTCATCCCCAGACGCGGCGCGTCACATCTACAGCGTTATGGCAACTGTCAATGCAGTGCACCATCTGTCAGGGCCGTTGCCGGGACAGTAAGAAACATGTGTTGTAGCACTTGTGGTGCTGTGCACTGCATAAGAGGCTTGCAGCCGCCAGTGTTTCAGCGGCACAACAGCCCAATCAGTGTGTGACCACAGCATGATGCTGGTTCCAAAACGGTCACAAAGGCCCACAGTTTGTCCAAGATACCAAAACAATGCAGCGAAAGGCATGTACATGTGTCAAAAGCATTGTGAGCAGACAGGATAGCAGGCCTGCAGTACACAAGACACACCAAGCTGTCTACCGCCAGCGCAAATTGTAGTCCTGTGATGTGTGCTGAGCCATGGCCAGCTAGTAGCCTCAGCTGCATGTAGGTTAGGCAAACCGCCCTCTTGTTGCGCTGTCCCCTGCTTGTTGGCAGCTGCTGCTGTGATGGCCGCTGGCCTTTTGAACCAGAACCGTGCTGAGCACCGGAGCAGGGTTTAGATGCCACCAGTGCCTGTCTTCCAAATGGGGACGTCGCGGCTGTCTAGCAAGACCACCTTGCCAACATCCTGCACCACCAGTCTGCACGGATCCGCTCCCATGTTTGGAAACGTTGGGGCGTTCCACAAGGGCAGCCCAGTAAGCAGCGTAGGGCCAAAGCCAAGCAAGGGTCCAGGACCAGGCATGACTGCACATACAGCACACACCGGCAGAGGCGTTTGAGCGCGGCATTGCTGGCCTGGAGGGTGCACCAGCTGCGATAGATGCATTCAATGCATCACGCATGATGCGTGATGGAAGAGCATTCAGGCAGGCTGCCCAGACGGAAGCCTTGCCCACACTCTGAATGCTCACTGATTCTGCATTGCATATGCGCCACAGGAACGGGATGGAACTTGTGCCACAAGGTGTGTCACGGATGCCATGCAGGGGGCGGGGGGGGGGGGGGGCTACTCACCACTCATCTGGCATGTAGGCCTTACAACCAGCTTGAAAGGTCCTGAAAGCTCAGAGTACGAAAATGGACTCTTCCTGTGTTACAGGAGCAAGCAGCAATAGCAGCATGGGATGGCCATCTGAAAGCAACATGCCGTGTGCTTAGGGACCCCCCCCTTGCCAGCAGTACATGGTGCCAACACCAGCTGAAGAGCAGCAACTGGGTTGTGCAACAGCTGTCCCTGCAACCTAGGCAGGAGATGGCAATGCGAAGTACTGATGCTTTCAACTGATCATGAGGCTCAGCGGCTTGCCAAACTTTGCTGAGCAAATACTGACTGTGTCTACCATAGAATGGACTTACCATACTGGCTCAGTTACCCCGGTCTTGAGTAGTCGCTGCACACAGCATGTGGAGGTACAGGCATAACCCATCAGCAGGGTGTGTAAGACACTTAGAGGGAGATGTGTGGGCCAACGAGGATTCAGTCGTTTTCTCTGAATCACCATGTCGCCCTCTGTGGACAGTTGAACATGTTGTTTCCAGCCACACGCAGATGCAAGTAAGCTGCATGCAATGCACCCTGCTGGCACCCCTGGCAATGCCAACTTGGCATCAGTGGTCACTATACATGAATACTACAGGCCTGAGGGTGATGGTCAGTGCGGCGCATGTTTCTCAAGTCAATCACGCTCACCACTCTGCCCGTGTTGTCCAAGCACAGCCTGAAGATCTTGTTGGGGGATGCAAGGCAGGTAGACTGCGGCAGCTCTGTCCCTTCCTGCAGAACTGAGCCCACATCGGAGGCTGCTGGCGCAGGAGCTGGAGCTGACACTTGCGGCACCACAGCCGGGCTTGGTGAAGGGACACGAGGCTTGGGAGATGGACTTGGGCTGGGTGGTGTTGATGTTGGACGGGGGCTTGGGCTTGGGGGTGCAGTTGACGTTGGACGGGGGCTTGGGCTTGTTTTTGGGGGCGGTTGTGTTGTAAAGCTGAGGGGTGGCTGCATTTGAAACACTGGGAGTGGCACAGGTATCTGGGTGATTGGAGGCGTCTCAGTGACTGGTGCAGGCGCCTCGTTGACTGGCGCAGGCGTGACTGGTGCAGGCACCTCAATGACTGGTGCAGGCGTCTGGGTGACTGGCGCAGGAGTCTGAGTCACTGGCACAGGCGTCTGTGTCACTGGCGCCGGTGTCTGTGTGACTGGCGCGGGTGTCTGTGTGACTGGCGCAGGTGGCTTGGGAGCTGGCGCAGGCGTTGGGGTTGTTCCCACAGGCATCACGTTGGGTTGGTACTGGCCAATGTAATTTCCAGGAGGAGAGTACCTGCAGGAGTAATGGCAAGGGAGGCTTTGTGCGAAATGGCAGCCATGCATCATTCAATGGGGCATGGCCATGAGGGTTGGATGTGCACTGCTGAGTGCCACTTCCAGCCGCTGACATGTAACTGTCCTTGGGTGGAAATTTCTGTGGGCACCCACCGGCATACAAGGTAAACACGCCCTTGGCTCCAGTTGGCCAAACCTCCAGGGCAGCTCTGCACGGCACAGCCCAAGCGGGAGCTTGACTTCCAGACCATCTGTGTGAAGTGACCTGTGCACAGCAGAAATTTGTTCAGTACGCCCAAGGCTCATAAAGGTGGATTGCGCCAATTGCACACTTGCCGCAAGTCTGAGATGCATTTGACAGCTGTGCCAGCTTTGACTGCAGCACAGCCGCAGCCTGCTTTGACTGCAGCACAGCTGCAGCCGACGGTCGGCACCCATGCATGCAAAAGGGCTAAGCAGCACACAGCGTACCTGTGGCCTCAGCAAAACCAGGACGGTTGTAGTCATACAGTGAGATCTCGTCATACCTGCACATAACAACCGGGCCACTCAGCAGGTCTGTGTTCTCGCTCACTTGCGCGGGGTGACAAGTGCTGGATGATGGCAACGCCCTTACTGCGCATAAAGTTGGATTCGGAGCAAGCGCATCAAACTGCAGTCTGGAGCAAGCAAGCACACTGTGCTGGCAGCTCATGCCTGGACCAGCCTCCCAGCACAGCTGTGGTGTGGAGCTTACCATGCCTTCAGTCCATCAAGCAAGACCTGGGTGTGATCACTGCCGTCACTGTAGGCGTACAGGTTTTCGCCTTGGTTGGAGTTGGAGCGGTCATGACCCTGCACCACAGTCAGAAACCCCACCGAGTCGAGTACTCTTCACACACCAGTCAAAAGCCCCAGCAAGTCACAATCACGGTTTGGACTCACCCAGATGCACCTTGACGCATACGCCCGGGCAGACTCGGCGACAGATGGATCCCACTCCAGGGGCGGTGTGCTGACATGCCTCGCCCTGTACTTGTTGTGTACGTCAAGGGCCTGCTGGTCCAGGTTAGACAGCACAGCTTCAATTCTGTACACGTTGTCCTGCTCAGCAGCAGTAGTCAATGCCTCCATCTCTGTGAGGTTCTTGCGAACCTCTGGCTGACCAACAGCCGCAGAGAGCCCTGCCACCAGGAAGGTTCTCATGCCAGCACCTGCAGCCAGAGACATGTGTGTGCAGGACAACTGTATATTGAGCCGCTCCGGGTGCACTTGATCAATAGGATGCTGGCATGTGGGTACTGCCACCACCACATTGACCCCACAGCCCAGTGTGGGCTGCCTGGAGCACAGCTGCTGGCGTGCAGGAAGGAATGCCGTCTGGACAGTGCATGCAATTGGGTGCCTTGATCAGCACACCTGTCAGTGTAGATGTATTCGTGTCATTGCTGACTCCTGCCATACTGGTGGTGTTGTCCCAGGGGGCATTGGCAGAGGCGATTCTGATGAGGTCCATGTGACTGGGGCTGCTGGCATTGACAGTGCCGCTGTTCAAAAGTGTTGCCAAATCGGCGGCAGAGCCGATAGCAGGCATCCCAAAGCATGCCAAAAGCGAGCACAGCATGAGCCACATGGCAGCCCGGCTGTGGACTGGCATAATCAACCGGGCAGAGCCCTCACAGCGAACACGCTGGCAGTGAGGTCAACCTGTCGACAGCGCGGTCCTGCACAGCAAGCAGAAGATGGGACCAGCGACCAGTGCAGCTGAATCAAGCTGTCAGTAAGGTGGAACAAAAAATGCTGTTTGTGTTGTCTGAGCCATATCTGACTGCCAGTTGGCTGCATGGTTCCCTGCCGCAGTGCCTGTGACCCAGACTAGTACTGTTCTACTGTTGTTGGCACTTGCCAAACAGTTGCAGGGCCGCCTACCTCACCACTAGATGTATTTAGTGGCTTAAACGTACTTAATCTTGGCTACCCAGCTGAAGGCAGGGCCTCCGAGTACGATGCGGTTGTCCCGCCGTTCAAACTCAGTGGCGTACTGGGTGCTCCGAACAGGCCGTTGCATACAGAGAAGTGCCGGCCAGATCGTTTGTTAAACATATGTGTTTCCACATCGATCGCTGGTGACCCAATTATCGGCAGTTGTAACTGACACCGGTTGGTGCTAACCGCAGCAGTTGTTGTGCAAAGATTGGACCTGCTCAGCCCATGTCGCCAAAGGCTGTTTAATCAGGACGATTTTGCTAAAAGCTCACTAACCTTCGCACTGCTAGTTGCTGTGCCAGCACACACAAAACTGCCTGCAGGACAGCAGGTGCTGCTCTTGATTGGAACTGTCCAGTGATGGCTGACGACAAAGCGGAGCCTGCCTCGCTCAGACAGGCCCTGGCCATTGCCATAGTTCGCAACAAGCGCAGATGTGACCAGGAAGCAGCAGAATGGCGTGCCAAGTCCCAGAAGCTGGAAGCAGCCCTGCAGGAACAGCAGGCCAAGGAGGCGCAGCTGAGGGCATGGGTCAGGACAGTCATGCAGCAGCAAAGCAGTGACAGCTCGCTACAGCAGGCACCTGCCAGCATCCAGCAGGCTGATCACCCCCCGCCCGAGCATACCACTGTCTTCCTGCCCCCGCTGCCTGCCACCGCCACCCACCAGCACATTCAGCCTGCTGGCACCAACTTCCAAGCCCTGATGCAGCAGCTGGTCGTGGCAGCCGCGGCAGCTGGGGAGACATACAGCTCAGTTGCCGATGTGCTGGACGGCAAAGCAGCTGCACTGTCAAGCATGCTGCTCACAAACCTGCATGTCATGCAGCAGGTGTCAGGGGCTGGCAGCAACAGCAGCAGCCTTGCCCACGGCCAAGCATCTGACCTTGTGTCAGCCATCAGCTCCTTTGTGACCAGCACTCTGCTACACGCACCCAGGAGCTCCCTCAGCACTGCCTACATGAAGCAATCAGCAGCATGTCTGGCAGCTGCACTAGCACCGCCAGCCACACCAGCCGCAGCCACGACAGCTCCCGCAGCTGCCCAGCACACACAGCAGGACCAGTCTGAAGCAGACAGCAGCCTTGCAGTGCAGGTGGTGCAGCTGATGCAGCAGCTATTGCAGCTGAGGGCACCTGCACAGCCAACATGCGCTGCGGCCACAGCCATGCTGCAGCAGCTTTCCCTGTTCCCCAGCACCTCCCTGCTCCTGTGTCTTGCTGCGGCACAGCAGCTGCAGCAGCGCATGCAGGAGCTGCAGGAGGCCAATGCTGCGGTCATGCATGTCACCCTGGAAAACCTGGCAGCAAGTGCTCAGGCCGGCCAGCAGGCTCTGGTGACAGCCAGCCACTGCTTCCAAGCTTCACATGACCTGCTGGCAGACCTGGTGAGTCCAGACACTGCTGAGGCTCTGGCCTGTTGAGGGATACCAAGCTGAGTAGGTTTCCTTGCGGTGCTGCAGCTCCTTGCTCAAACTGCCATCTGATGGCAGAAGCTTTCCACCATGGGACTAGTCCCTACCGGCTAGTCTGTCACCAGGTTGCAGGCAGGACTGCCCACTGGACGGCGTGCTACTGCTGGTTGTGGTGAGGTGCAGGCCCTGCACTGACTTTGTTGTTTGGCATGCTCACACTGTGTTGACTGACAGCTCTGCTTGTGCTGGCCATGTCTGCAGGAGGATACAGTGGTGCAGATTCTTGTATGGGGTGTTGCGCTTGCTGACAGCAGGTGGACACCCCGAGCCCTGGAGGAGCTAGTCACATCAGCAACAGCCATGTTCAAGTCCTGCCACCAGCTGCAGCCACAGCAGCCACTGCTGGCTGGCCGTATCTGCACGTGGTGTGCAAGCCTGGCAACAGCGCTGCAGCACCTGGCGGCCAATGCAGATGCGCCAGGCATGAAGGTTGGGTTGGGCGCTGAGCTGCGCAGTGTCACTGGGGGCCTGTGTGTGCGGCTGAGGGACCTGTTCATGCCTGCAGGGTGCTGATGGGTCACCCTCATGCTTGCATGGCTGTCCCTGAGGATGTGTAACTGCTGCTGGTGTGACTGTTGCCTGCTGTGCCAAGTGGCAAGCCGCTGGCTGACACATTGACTGTGTTGATTTTGGATGTACTTGACATCGGACTGCGCCCAACACCAAAGGAACTGGAAGTTTTGTCGTTGTACCGTTTTATCCAGACGTCTGGTCGACCAAGCAGCTTTGAGGTGCATTACACAGCTGTGGATCAAGAAGACAGCGGGCCAACTGTGTATGTGCTGAGCCAGCACACCTACAAGGCCCTTTGGACTCAATGCTTCCAGCAGACGGCAGCAAAGCTGCCATATCAGCAGCTGAAAATCACCGTGATTTTTAAAACAAACACACATAGCAGTGCAAGCTAGCTGCGGTTGTGAGCTTGGTGCGCTTTATCAATCAGCCGTCAGCAGCAACCTGAACAGCCTGCTCCTGTGGGCTGCGGAAGCCTCCACCATCAGCAGATGTGCCTCCAAAAGCAGCTTGAGCATGGACGCCATGCTGGACAGCACCAAGCTGCTGCTGCAGGGTCTGGATGTAGGTGTGCTGCTCCTGCAGCTCCTCTCCATACATGGTCCTGCACGAGGGTGCAATGGCATGAGCCAGCATTCTGATGCAAATGCAGTGGCCCTGGCAGCAAGGTCATTGCAGCAGTATGCTTGCAGCACACCAGCACAAATTGTCAGCTTGCTTGCATGAACTGCTGCGGCAGTTGCTTGCACCTTTCCAAGCACCTGCTCGGCAGATAGGAGCACTCACCATGGCCAGGGCAAGGCCTGCTCGGTACCCCATCGTTTCAAACTGGTGCCGCTTCCAAGCCGCTTGGATCACAGCAGCTTAGTTTCCTTGCACATGCTCGGAGCTTTGACCCTGGTTGTCAACCAAGTGAAGACCTGCATGCAGACGCTGTAAACTCACTTTGCATCCTGCAGCTTGGCTTGGTCCTCCTTGAGCTTGTCCTGCTCTGCATGTAGCTGCTGCATCAGCAGGCCTCTGTCTGTCTGCAAGTTCTGCCATTGAAGGTGCAGCTCCTGCAAGCAGGCACCACACAGCTGCTTGTAACATATCTATCCTGCAACCATACATTGATGTGACAAGCAACTAGAGCTGCATGCCATCCACACATGCATGCATCTTGGATGCCATCCAAGAGCTGGAGACGGTGTCCAGCTGCTGCTGCAGGCTTACTGTGCAGAATAACAGTGGATTGCAGTGGCATGCTGCGATCTTGACATAACCAGCTGCTGACGAACTGTTGCACCATTGGATTGAGCCAGACATTGCTCTGGTCGCACCTGCAGCCTGCGGTGACCTGCAATAGTTGCTTGTGCCAGCTTGATGGATTTCTGTTCACAGTCCTGAGTTTCTGCGCATGTACAGCAGACAACGGTACCTTGGGTTGAGCCACATCAGGGATCAGCTGGATGCAGCTCAAAGCTGTTATCAGACGTGGCTGCAACCTGATGTGTCATCTCCTTTTGGGCTCGTCCGGTACATGGCCACTTGCCTTTTGTTGCCTGCCTCAGTTCCAGCTTCAGTGCCTCAACAACAGCAACCTTCTCACTGTAGTCCAACTGCAGCTCCTTGAGCTGTTGCTCCTCCTCTGCGGATAGAGAAACAAGTCATATGCTTGTTTGATCTTGCCTTGCATAGGACAGCTCGCCTGAGGGGCCCCCAGCATGCTGCTGCTGTTGGTGTGCAAGGAGTGTGAGAAAAGCCCACGCACGGTGGATGTGGGAGTTGACACGGCGCCAGTCTTCGCGAGCTTTTGCGTTGTGTGGCATGCCCAACTCTGCTGCCATCTTATTACTGGTGGCCAGCTGCAGCGTGCGACAGTCTGGCGGGGTGATGTCGGAAAATCGGTGGAGCGTCTGCTTGAGGCCGACCGAACGATTGCAACTGCAGTGTGTCCCGTTGAAAGCATTGGTCACAAGCATCAGCTTCGCAGCAAGTGAAGTGCACATGATGAGTCATCATTGACCATTCAAAATTGCACAAGGAATTTCAGGGTTGCAACTGAACCAGTGTTTCGGATGAATACTATTCTCGAGGCACCAAGACTGACGAGAGCACAGCAAGATCTGCCTCAGCGGAGCCGTTGCCAGGTTGGCTGTTGATGTGGGGTCACACCCACCACATGGTCGGACAAGTTCACAGTTGCATGAAGAGGGTGTAATAACGAAGTCACAGTCACAACAACACCACACTCTTGCACGTGCCAGTCATGCCACCAGGTAGATGAGATCACGGATAACCCAGAATGACCCTCACTACAACGCCGAGCGTTGTACCTGTCACCACCACCCTCGGGGGCCACTTCTCCGCACGACACTGCTGTCCAACTGAGGACGCAACACATCAGCAACACACAGAGCATTGGCAGTCATACAGAAGGTGCGCAGCAAACCTACCCACCATGAACCTCTAGGTTCGCAACACCACTGCAGCCAGCACACCACACTGTGGCAATTGGCTGTGCTAGCAAGATCAAGGCGTGCATTGCCAACGCAACCCTGCACCCCGCATAAATGGCTCGAAAACAGTTTCAATAGCTGAAGGAGCAAGACACAGGAGAACCAACCATCTACAGCTACATGCAGCAGCAGGCCAAACACTCGACCAGAAAGACAAAAGCCTACAGCTACATGCAGCAGCAGAGAGCCTGCGCTTGTTGAAGCATTCCACAACAAGAAGGCTGACTGCAAGGCAGTCCAGGAGAAGTGGGGTGCACTGAACCTGATGCACATTCCGTGTTTCCTGATGGGCCCAGTGCCAGATACATCGTGCTGACAAACGACCACAAAAGCTGTCCCTCTGTTTCTTGGGTAGAGCACTGGTTGACACCATCACCCACGCTGAATCTATGAACAGCACGCCCAGCATGGCACACGGCACAGGTCCTTGCAGTCAAGCAAGGAAGCCACACACACCAGCACAGCACACGCATGCGCGCTGCAGCACCTGTGATGCAGCTTGCAAGCGCAGTTACTATGTGCAATTTGCTGAGCACTCCTAGCTCAACCAAACACAACCAATACAACCAGAAAGCCAATTCGTCTTGTTGTCTGCCTCAAGTTTCAACAGCTGTGTACTTGACTGTGGTGGTGCTTGTGTGCCTGCCTAAACCGCCACAGCAGCAAACTCAACGATCTTCACCTTTTCCCCAAGCCATCCTTTCGAGCTCTCCTATCTGGCTGGCATACGGTTTCTTCATACTCTTCCTGCGCCGAACACTATGCAAACACTCTGGTTGGTGGCCCTGCTGCCACTAGCTACGGCTGAGGTGCAGGCAGGCGTGCCAGTACCTGCTGCAGCAGCTCCTGCTGCGCCTGCATCGCCTTCTGCTGCTGCTCCAGCTGCTGCTGCAGGGTCAGCACCAGCGCTGCGTTGTCGCTCGCTGCTGGCTGTCCGGCTGCCTCATCCTCTTCTGCCAGCTGCTCCAATGCATCAGGATCATATCCGCCCGACCGCGTTGAAATGTTGGAAGTGCTGCGCATGGGGTGCGTCACGGTTTGCAAGCTTCCTGCACTGCCCTCCCCTCCGCATGCGAGCTGCGCATGGTCGCCGCTGCTGTGCACCTTGGCTTTCACGCCAAAGATCTTGCTGGTTGCTGCTGCCACGCTGGTAAAGCGCTTAGGTGTGGGCCCATGTGCTGACGAACCAGGCCGCTGGTCTGCCGCCGGCGCACCGCCCGCGCCTCCCAGCTGCGCCCCAGCAGCCGTGGGTTGGCCCGCAGCGTGCTGCTGCGGCTGCAGGAGCTTGTGCAGGTCATGCAGACCCCGCAGCAGCTCTGCGTTGGTCTCGTGCTGCTTGCGCTGGAAGGTGTGCTGCGCGTTCATCTGCAGCTTCAGGCTGGCAGTGGTGCTGCTCAGCTGTGCCGCAGTCCTGCAGGAACAGCAGAAGGAAAAACGCCACCAGTTCATCAGACAGGCTCATGCCACTTGCAGCATGAAACAAGTCACAGCCTAAGCTGGTTTGCAGGCCCTCCCACACTGCCGCATGCAACATTCAATGGTGGGTCATCACAGCCAAGTCATCTGGGCCAGCGCGCACCAGCATGCACCAGCACGCACCTGCAGGAGGTATGCTAACTGACCTGACATGCTCTGAATACCCCAGCACAGCATGCAGGACCCATGGACCGCACACAAGCCCATGCAGGACAATTGGCTGGTCTACTTTGCTGCGTCCAACTTTGCCTGCACATGCGCGGCAGCACACATGCAGGCACCCCATGCCCTCCGGACGCAGAACTCACTTGTGTGTTGCATCCTCCAGCCGCTTGTTAGCGTGCAGCAGCAGAGTGACCTGCCTGCCATGCTCTGCCCCGCCATCCCGCCGCTTCTGGTTCAGCCCACTGAAGAAGCCACCAGTCTTGCGAGGAGCCTGCACAGACAAGTACAGACGCGAAGGTCCAGCACAGTCAAAAGTTCAGCACAGATGGAAAGGAACAGGCTCACTGCCAGCCGCACCAGGCAGCTGCAGCAGTGCTGGTGAAAGCGACCGGGTGACAGCCACATGCTGCGTTCAGATGCACGATAAAACCCAGCACAGCTGATGCACACAGAAACAAGTGCTGTCAGCGCTGCCATTGATCGTAGTAAACAAATAGCAGGCACATCTTTTCAAGCACCACAAGGCGGATGCCTTACCCCGAGGCCCAATCGAGCGTCCTTCATAGAGCCCAGGCTGTCATCGGAGCCACCGTTGGCCAGCAGCTGCTGCCGCTCCTGCAGCCAGTCCTCCTCGTCCCTGCCATACACCTCTGCGATGCCCTGCACCAGGTACTCAACCTCCCGCTGGGTCAACTTCCTGAAGGGGGAGTGCCAGATCTGCAGCAGCACAGGATGCAGGGTCAGCGGCAGACGAGGGATGGTGCTGCTTGCAGTAGACAGCAGCCGCATGCTGCAGCACTCACTTGCAATGTGCGCAACGGTTGGACAGCTAACAACACAATGGCATCGCTAACCAACAACACTGCGCTGGCTACCGTTGCGCAGCTGAACGAAAAACTGCATCCCCAGCAGGGATCACAGTGATCACAGCCCCTGACAGGGAAGCTTCCAACTGGCCAGCATGGCACACAGGTGCACAAGACAGCCAACAACACTTTGGAGGGCACAAAAAGCCCTTGACTACTGCACGGGGCCTGAAAATCGCCATGTGGCAGCTCACCCTGGGGACAGATGACATTTTGGAGGCCACCACAAACAGCCGTGCCAGCTCGTCCTCCGTCACCCACGCCTCGTCAGCAAGCTGCGGCAGCTCCGGCGTTGGGCTGCTGGCCGCATCTGCTGCATCCTTGGGCGCACTGCTGCTGCTGCCGCCACTGGCCTGCGAAGTGATTGAGCCAGGCTGGAGGCCCTTTGCTCGGTAGGCCTCGATGACTTTTTCCTTGGCTTTGGGGTTGGCCTGCGCATGACGACACGGCAATATGATTGTGGGCATCTGGAGTAGGTGCCGAGTAGCCGAGTACCAGCCTTGAGACCCAGCACGATTGGAAGCAAAGCCAAGGGTGAGCAAAGGCACAGCCTGGCTGTTGCGTGCGTACTTACAGTAGGGGTTTGCAGGCAGATCCTCATTAGCCTCTTTCCCTAAGTTGCTAGCTTCACTATGTGTCGTGCGGCTACCTACCATCCAGGTGAACTCCTGCTTGAGCTTGTACGAGGCAAAGTCCTGGTAGAGGTTCATCAGGCAGCGCAGGGGTGCTGTGCGAGCAACACACCAGGGGCGCCAGTATGTCCCCTTCCACTTGGCTGCCCAGCTGTTGCCAGACTGTTGGGCGGAACAAGTAACAGCAACAGCGCGGCAAACACACAACTGCTTGTGAGGGGTTTGTTGAGGCTACATCCTTGTGCAGATGCACCAGACTTGACTGAATCGTTGTACTGAATCCATCGAACCAAGCTGCCCACACAGCATCGGTGACGCAAGATGGATGATATAACGCGCCCAGCACACCTTCATGACAGAGTGAACACATGCGATGGCCTGACCTGAAACCAGGCCTAAATGCCAGCAGCACACACCAGCTAGTGAAATATTGCGCCCACCAACAATCAGGGCCTTGTCAAAGGAACATTCAAACTCATTCCCAATTCCTTCAGCAGCAGGGGCCACGCAACATGCAGGAAATGGCTTGCAGGGGTCCTGCAATACTATTTGAGGGTAGTATCCCACCCTGTCCAGCACACCGCTCACCTCTCCAGGGGCCAGGTAGACGTCGCTGTACATGCGCAGCATGTGCCTCTCGCCCAGGATGACATCATGCCAGATGCTGCTCAGCCGCTGCCCCAGGCTCTGTGGCTCATCGCCCTTCAGGCTCCTGCCGCCCATGCTGCTCATGCCCTTGTTGCTGCGGCCCAGCACACCAGGACACGCCACAAGCCCTGTGCCAGACCCAGCCCCTGCAATCATCAACGCCACACGTAAATTTGAAATGATTGATGATCGAGCAGGGCTCGCAGAGGGAGAGACTGCAGCAGTGAGGCGCAGCACAGCGGACCATGCGCATGCAACATAACCTTCCAACCCCAGCGTACCTGCTCCTGCGCCTGGTGCCACATCGGTCGGTGACGAGCGCTTGTGCCCGCCCAGCAGGACCATGCGGCTGCTGTTTTTGTTGGCGTAGCTGCTGCCTGGGCGGCTCGAGGTGTAGGAACCCGCCAGACCCTCCTCAACATCAAACGGCAGCACAGCACGGCTCGTCGTGGGCGCTAACCCCATGCCCTGGTCATCACCAAAACCGCTATAGTCATCATCGTCTGCATCCATGCACTGCCCGTTGGCACTTTTGTTGTTGTTGTTGCAGCTGGCGCCGCCATCAGGAGGACCCTGGTGATCCGGACCGCCTGGCAGGTAAGACGTGCTGTCCGACATCGAGCCACCACGCTTGAAGCTGGGCGGGCGGACCTGCTTCAGGCGGCCCCAACCGGTGCAGGCGTACAGGATGTCGTGACAGAGCATGCGGATACGGTAGATGACAAAGAGGGTTGTGAAGAGGATGCGCATCAGCACCAGCATGAGGAAGGAGGTCTTGGCAGTGCCCAGTTTGGCCTTGGCCTCTTCGTAGGCCTCAGCCACAATGGCCAGGATGATGTTCTGGGTGTACACAACCTGCAGGACAACAACAGGAAGCAGCACAACTGGGTAAGTGCCTGTGGATTTGTTCAAAGAACGATGCCGACGCGTCAGCACGGGCAGTCTCAGCACGCATGGCGGATCTTACGTAGACTATTGAGACAACACAGCGGGATACCACATGGTGGGCAGTGATGCAGACATGCATGCGCACACTGTGGTGCCACAGATGGCGCCAAAGCGCTAAGAAGCCTGCCGCGCCATGCCAAACATAATGACTGTGGGACTCACCAGTAGTAGGACCGCCACCCAGAAAAGCCCCGTCACTGCAGACACAGCTGCACCCACGCCCAACGCCTGGCTCTGGAACTCGTCATAAGACAAAAACCCTGCAGGCGTGCACGTGACACACAGCACAGCACAGGGGTGTCATGCCACACGCAGCACAGCACATATTGGGGTGTACCTCAAAACAGAGCTGGTGCTGTCGGGCCTCTGTGAACATTTGCAGACTCCAAACCTCTCACATCCCCACTGCACGTCGCCATCTCCCTGGAGGACGTTGGCAGCATCTCAAGGCCAGCACAGGTTGGCATGCTGAACAGCAAGTGCCCGTCACGTCACACGCTCCATGCCAAAGTTGTGCTGCGCTGATCATTACACACGTCGCAAGCAGGTTCCTTGCGCAGCAAGCAACAAAACACAACCCAGGACTCCTGCGCTGTCGACTGGAAAAACGCATAAGCACTGGGGTGCGTGTGCGTGTGTGGGACCTACCGAAGGTGAGGCGTGACATAAGGCTAAGGCCGTCAGGGAAGCGCAGAAACTGCGTGTTGCCTCCTGTGAGCTGGAAGAAGGCAAACACCGCACTGCCCAGTAGCACCAGGATGTAGAACAGGAACACCGCGAAATCCAGGAATTCCCTTGCTGCGATGATGAACACCTGCAGGCAACACACAGCGCACGGCCATCGGTGACAAGGCTGTAGCAACGTGCGATGCAGCCATAACCCTACATATGCAAAACCCTGAAGCTGCTGTGTATCTTTACCCAAGGTAAGGTTCAGTGCGCAAGCGAAAGGCATTGCTGTTTTGAACACACAAGCCTTGAGCTTGCACTGTCCAGCACGCAAAGACAGCAGGTGCAGCCAGCCATAGTGCCAGGTTCGCTGCAGGGCATTGCAAAGCTGCCATGGCTGCCGCTGATACAGTAGGCCGCCCTTACCTGGTAGAAGGCCTTCAAACCGACATGGATCCTCATGTAGCGCGTCAGGCGCAGGCAGATGAGGAAGTCCACAACAATGCCCATGTACAACCAGGTGCTGCAGCAAAAGCAAACCAGCGCAAAAGCAGGAAGACGGCGGTTCACTTGACTCACTGGGCAGGACGATAGTGGCGCCTGGGGCCTTGGGGATGCAACGTTCACGCTACGCAGATGCCATGCAAGAAACCATGATCATGCATAGCAACAAGCTGCAGACACCGCCATCAGGACATAGTATGCTTTTGTGCAGTGATACCAGCAGCAGGACGCCTTGCACAGTGGCAACAGCAGGACGCCTCTCACAGTGGCACACCAGGGCCTACCTGTAGTACCCAGACCAGCGCGTGAGCCTGTTAAGGTTAGAAGCTGTGTCATTCATGTTCGTCACCATGTCCCAGTTGTCCATGTTCCACCGCTCCTTCTCGAACAAGATGAGCAAGCCGTACAGTACCCAGTAGAACAGCACCCAGGCCAGCAGGGTGATGTTGCTGCAGGAGCAGGGCACACATGCACACATGTCGGCAAGGTTAGCCAACGTGAGCCTGGCATGGCGGGAGGCTCTGTCTTTCACTTCACAACACATGTCTCTGAGGCCCTTTGGTATTCACATGGCGATGCACTCAGTAACACACCTGTTGGTGATGGGTGAGGGCCCAACAAACCAAAAAGTGAAATTAGCGCGCGAGGCAAGATTTGAAAGTGGGTGTTGCATGCTGTTCCTGGTGCACCACTGGTGCAATTGTGGACGCCAGGGCCGTTGGTCATGACAGGCCCTTTCTCCCAGCTCACCCTGGCTGCCCTTTTGGGTCACACCAGCAATAGCACAGCACCTGTGACCACTGCTACACCTGGGGTTGTCTTCCACTGAGCACACTGTGGCCATGTGCCTGTCTGGCTGTGCACTGAAAGCGTGCAGCTGCTAGGCAGTAGGAGCCCTTGACGCAGCCTTTGATATGCTGAATTTATTCAACAGCATGCATGCTGCTCTGATGTTTGAGCATTGCTGGCTCCAGCAGCATGGCACTGCGCATGCAGGGGTACAGCTGGTACAACCAGCTGCATCCCGCACCTGGCATGAGCAGCAGTATTGATTGCTGCACATAACTCTACATCTAGCGTACAATAGCAGCGTGGGCTGCTGCTGCTGTTGCTGTTCAAGTCCCGCCTACAACTGAGCAGAATCGCACTGATCCCCCGCGCTAGGTCAGCAAGCTATCATCGTGAAAAAAACGTTTTGTTACTTAATGATGGAGATGTACAGCACACCAGCATGGGTCACCGCGAGTGCCACCCATCGATGGTGATGTGCTGCTGTCACCAAGCCTCGCAGTTGCCTGTCCGCATGCAACCGGGTGTCAACTAAGAGCTCCTCAGACCCTCTTTTCGTTTATGTTCACTACAGGCTGAGGCGCGGCTGGGATAGGCCGCAGGCAGCAGGTCACTCTTTGAAAATAAAAAGCTAATTCTTTTCCTATGGCATAACTCGTGAAAATTAAATCTTGCAAAAATGTCTTCAGGCTTGACTGAGGTAAGACAGTCTTACCTCAGCAGCTCAAAGCAGTTCCAGATGTGCTTCACCCATGGCTTGAGGGAGCCGTGCTGCCTCTTGCACACAGTCACCTGCCAGACCTGCAGGCACAGAACCAAGGGCACGCAATCACTCAACCAATGCTACACGATAGGTGTGAAGCTCATGCCAGCCATGCACTCAAAACTGACACCATCATCATTGGCAGGCCTGGGGCACACTCGGCACCACTGGCGTGTGCTCAATGCCATTTGAACTGCACACGCCATCAGGGACTCGCAGGCCTCTAGTCGTTGTAAAGCACCGGTCCCTGCTGTGGTGGAAGTTTACAGGGCTGAGATGAACCCTTGGTTGTCATTTTGAAGCCCTACATTCTGAGCCCCAAGCCCTGAAATCTCACCTGGAAGCTGAGCACCACAAAGATGCAGATATGCATCAGAACCTCGAACACAATCCTTGTCATGTCTGTGGTTTGGCTGTAGAGGTCTGTGCGCACAGGCAGTGTGGTGGTGATCTGTACAGCACAGCACAGCACACATGGAAAACAGGATTGACACGCCAGCATAGGCGCTCAGCAGCAACACAGGCCCTGCTGCAGAACCTGCCAGGGCCCCGTATGCATGCCCCAAAGTTCTGGTCAATCAAGTAGCTATCCACACAGGCAAGTGCAATGTTGCCGGCCCACAGGATACACACTCCCTTGCACAAGCTGCTGGAACTAGATGCCTGCGACCCCATATGGGCACATCGCCACACCAGTAGACCCTTCCTGACACCCCCTACCAGCAGGCTGTACAACCTAGTAAGTTGTGAAAAACATCAAATGCAAATCCCGGGCTTGATTCACCTGCCACATGAGCCTGTCAGGCTTGTCTTTGACCTGTGCTGAGCGCTGCACAATCATGGTGAACAGCGCCATGTCCGGCTCCTTGGTGCTGCAATGACAGCAACAGCACAACACAATGGCAGTTTACGTTGGTCAAGGCAAACAGCTTGGGGGATGCAGGCAGAACAGTGGCCCGGTGGGGAGGTAAATCACACGTGTAGTGTGCATGGAAACAGCACATGCTACATGTGTGTGGCCACAGCCATGCAATTGTGCTGGTAAGCAACACAGCTTGCCCCTTGCACCTGGTGGACAACGAATAGCTGAGGGCTTGCAGGATGTTGCGATGGGCTGCGGACTTGTGCTGACATCTTCAGTCACAAGCTATACGCAAGGCAGACAAGGCTGGGAGGAACCCTAGGGTGGAGGCCTCCACCAGTACCTGTCATGCATGGCGCTGCATAGCAGCCAAGCCGCCTATACTGTCACAGTCACACCAGCCTTGTTGGCTCCCTACCGAGTGTTCAGGCCGTGCCTCAATAAACCACGTAACAGCAACAGTAACAGTGAAGCTGGGTGCTTACCTGTTGCGCTTCTGGCCCTGGCCCGCCGGCTGGCTGGCCGCATTCGATGCCAGCACATCCAGCGCGATGCTGTACGCATACTTTGTCAGGAAGGGCTTCAGATTCACCACGTTGCCCTCAGGCGGCGGGTTGTCCAGATCGGCCTTTGGGTGGCGTGCAAAGTAGCGCTGCCCGCGCTGTACAGCCCTGGTGCCGATAGGGAACTTGTCCTGAGTGGCGTTGCTGGCACACATTTCCTGGCTGCTCCACCAATCCTGAAAAGGCACTGGAGCGCCAATCTGGGCGCACTTGGGGCCAGCTGCATTGGGCGTGTAAAGCCCCACTTCCTGTGTGAGGATCACGCGCGGACACAGCCAGTGAGTGCTGTGAGAGAGGGTTGCTGAGTTTTTAGGAGCCTGTGAACTGGCAACCTGGGGCGAATCCTTTCACACAGCAGCGTGAGCTGCTGTGTGAAACACAATTTGTCAGCCAACTGCTACCCCTGGTGAGGTCAGTTAAGGTAGGGTAAGTCAATCTTGTCGTCCACACTCAAGACAGCTCTGGCATGCACACCCTCTCTCACTTCGCATCTACTAGATGGTGTGCATGCAACCTCCGGCTACCCTTGGCCTCATGCCGCACAGCCCTGACCTGACACGTGTATGCTGCCCAGTCACACTCATTGTAGTTGAGGTTGGTGGCGCGCGTGATGTTGTACATGCGCCCGATGGAGTCACTCAGTGTGGCCTTCCTCCCATTGTACCTGCACGAGAAATGCAGCGGCGCCAGGAACAGACATATGCTGTCACAGCACTGCACGGGGCAAGGCGCATTACTAAGCAGCGCTGCGCATGTGCAAGCTGTGCTTTGTCCTGCAGCCTTGTCTTCTCAGATCAGATCCCCAGCACCCCCACAACCCATGGCATAGACAGATCCCCCGGAGCTCTGCGGCTGAAAACTGAAATTTGAACTGGACGGCTTCATAACATCAGTCAACCCAATGACAGCACGATTGTGCTCAGCAGTGCCTTGCTTACGCAGGGGCGATGACAGGGTAGGTCCACCACGTGTTGGCCTCCTCGTTCCAGCCTGACACAGGCAGCAGTGGCACAGTCAACAACAGCAAAGACAGACACGCTTCAGCTACACAGTCGCACTTGACACAGAGTGACAAAGCCATGCAGAATGCACATGCAGCTCACGACACTCTGATGAGGCTCATCATATCGCATAGCCACAGAACAAGCCATGAACTTGGCACGTCCAGCCCAGTGTGGCAGGCTGCGCTGCGGTTATGCGGCCATGCGGCAGGTTGCCTTAGGCGCGCCTGCGCATCAGCCACCCACCTGCATCTTGGGAGTCTCTGCCCTGCAGCCTGCCCACTTTGGTCCAGCCGGCCCACTCCAGGATGTTTTCGTATGAGGCGTTGCCATATCTGCCATTATCAAGCTCCACCGTCAGTGGGTCGTCTTTGTAGCACAGCATCTTGGGCAAGTCACGGTTGATCTTGCAGTTGCGATCCAGGTTGACCAACATGCGCGCATACTTGACGTCGGCGAATTCACCGAGCCGCATCGTGTTGTTCGGCCAGCCTGCAAGCAGCACAGCAACTGATGTCGGACATGCAAGGGTCAGGAGGTGGGCAGGTGCAGCGCTGCTTACCGGTATCGACCACAACAACTGCTGGACAGTTGCCAGCAGCTGTAGCAGCAGTTTTGTGGTACTGTGAGTGTCCTCAGCCGTCTGTGGGCTGGTGCGCAAGCATGCACTGCCCACATGCGCGACTGGATACTGCAAGTGCACTGTCACGCAACTGCCACAGTGGGTGACACCTCAGCGGCTGTAGTAGACACACCTGTATTCACTGATCGCTGTAGGTTGAACTCCAGCCAGCCTACGACATACTCCACAGCATCAAACATGGTGTCCACCTTGCTGAAGGACTGGTGCTGCCAGTCAGGGTTGCCTGCACAGCAGAACAGCACAGCAGCACGTGCTTGCTTGAGTGAGAAACAGGGACAGTCTGAGCTAGCTGGAGTAACTGCCTCGGGTTTAGGGTTTAGGGTTGAAAGCACCTTGAATTGAACCCTACCCGTCTATGTCAGCATGCAGGCCTGGCACGCACACTTGCTGGTGTGGGCCAACCGCGCCAACAGCAGCAGAGTAATGCACGTTACCAAGCTGCGCGCGGCATGTTTTGCCTGCATGGCTGAATGCCCAGCTGCTGCAATCGCTGCTGATGCGGCCGGCGGCTGATCCAGCATATGTTGTGCTGATCACACGCTCCAACAGTGTGTACGGACAAGCTGTTGGACCACAGCTGCTTCAAACGATGTGCGAAGGTGCATGCCATGCTGCCACAGAGCCAGCCTTGGTGGGCAATCCCTCACCATAAGACTGGAATGAGGACTGCACTGTGGCCTTGAAGGTGGCTGTGGTCTCTCCCCAGTGCCAGTACAGCACCTGCACATCAGCAGCAAGCAAACACAGCAGCCACGGAGGGGCTGACTAACAAGCACCGCCAGCATGCTGCCTGCCGGGAGTTGCTGGCAGCAGATGCGCATGCCAGCAGGCTGCGTGTGTGGCTGCTGCCTGTGTACCTTGTGTGTATACACAGGGTAACAGTGCATTGAACCGGTGACGGTGCCTGCTGACATCCACGGCAACTGCTGCACTCAACACTATGGCAATCCAGGGACTTGGACACCAGCACGTGTGCTTTGAAATGGAACAGTATGAGGAGCAGGAGGCTCAGCAGCTGCAGGAGCGGCCCGGCCTCCTTGCAAAGCTGCTGCTACAACTGCCATTGCTTCAGCGGCGCGTGCTGCCCGGCCAGCAGCTGTCGGTGCCTGCTGCTGGGTTGCTGCTGCTGTTGGTGCTCCATAGCCTGTTGGCTCACCAGTGTGACTGACAGCGCTGTGATGCAGAAGAAGAACAGGTCATTCAGCCCATGGTACTCATACGTGTCCCGCATCACCTGCGACAACATCACGTGCAGCAGCAGCATTGTCAACAATGCAGCAGCGAGCACTCAGCCAAGTAGGATGTGCGCCACTCCCAACATGGGGCCACTACTGAGGTGGTGAAAGTGCACCGAAAGGTCAAACACATGCACACACACGCAACACAGCTGCTTGCACTACTGATGCTCTTTGTGCTGCCAGGCGGCCCCAAGGCATGCCTTTGGTGACACACTCTGCAGTGTTTGTGTCATGTGCTAGCTTGTGCAGCTGCTGGTGCTTGTAGGCAGTCTGCAGCCCAGCGATTCATGTGTATTTAAACGCAACAGCACAAATCCTCTGGGGTGGGGCCAGCAGCACTGCCTTACCCGCTTCAGGGGGATCATTTTGCGCTTGTGCTTGTGCCTGCCGCTGGGGACCCTGTTGACCATTGGCGCTGCAGCATCAGGTGTTGCTGTTGCACCCTTGACCTTACTGGCAGCATCACTTGAAGAGCCACTGCGTGCTGCTGTGTCTGGTAAAGCTGAGAGGTCATCTGCTGCTTCTGCTGCAATAGCTGCTGAATCGTCCAGCGGGCCTGTATCGTATAGCACTGTGATGGGATGCTGCGGACTGTGGGGTTCGTCTGCTGTTGCATCTATCGTTGCTGCCTGCACAGCGAATGGGGTGTCCTCATCTGCTGCTGCTGCTGCTGCTGCTTGTGGACCCCGCTGATCACCAGCTCTGCAGGCAGCAAAGGGCAGGTGCATTGATTATTAGCAGCAGCTTTGACCTTGTGCGCCATTGTGATTGTCTGGACGAGGCCTTATGGAAGTCTGCTGCTGGTGTCTGAAACTGGCCCAACAGCAGCAGATGGATAGAATGTCGTCCATGTCCGCCGTGCCACCTACTGTGATCCAGGCTGTTGCATCTATCTCCAAGTGTACTGAGGTTTGATCGCAGCGGCAGGGAGCGCTGCTGTCGGGAGGAACGTGAGACAATCACGGTCTGCGGATGGTACCAATCAGGACAGCAGCACAATCACAACAGAGGATAGGTGTGCGCAACAGTAGGCACGGAGTGGCCGTGATCCGCTATTGGGCAGCACACCGATATTCATGTTTGGTTCAGTGATCATCAGGGGATGTCGATGGAAGGTTGGCTGGGGAGGCCACCGACGAATACAAGATAAAGAGTACTATCAAAACGCAATTACAACTGTTGTGCTGCCACCCGGAATGGGGGTCCGTCCTTGCACCAGGGATTGGTTTCAAACCAATGGTTCAGCCCACATTGGCCATCACCATTAATCACTCAACAGCTCCATATGAAATGCACCTTGGTCTATCAACCTTCATGCACCTCCAACGGTTCGCTGACGGTCCATCACCCTTTGCAGGGTGGCCTCCCTGTGTGGGCCAGCCACGCCAAAACACGCAGCTAGCGTACATCCACGCCAACTGCTTGACACAGAACATCAATTAAGGCGACAACTTTGCCCAGTATCAGTACCTTCGAACAATCACAAACAAAGCCCATACAAGTGCTGATAATCCTCAGGCGGCCAGCAACAAACACTGAGGCTCGCCGCACCTCTGTCAAAAGGTGGCTGCGCACTGCTTTACAGATGCGCGTGCTCGCACACTCCGCTACTTGATGCAGTGTAGCACAGCACCCGCTGCCTGCCAGCACAGCAGCAGCTGATGAGGCCCCAGCACAACGTGCAGGACAGCCTGCAACCCCTAAGCATAAGCCACAGCTTTCCCGCTGCCCAAAGGGTGTGACACTGTGTGGTGCCCAACTTGCAACGGGCTGTGCCTCATGCTGAGAACAGCAATCTCGACCTGGGTGCACCTTTGCCATGCTTCAACACCATTATCAGGCAATAGGGCATCTTGTGGCAACATGCCAAGCGGGGCATAAGCCCAGCCACCCAGCCCTCAGCTCTTGCAAACACCAAAGTGCAGCTCGCTTGCACCTGCGGCATTCAATCTGGACAAGCCCAGATGGAAACACGACCTGTCAAACTTACATCTCTCAGCAATGAGGACGTCAAGCACGCACCAAACACATGCATTCTCGCAGCATGGCCAGTGTACTAGTGCCCCTCACCACCCTCACGACCTCCCAGCCACGCTGAGCACCGCAACCCCACCAACTACACATACAGACACACGGTGCTTCCTGCAGCAGCATGATGTCCCACCTGAGCGTTCGGCATACCAGCCGGTGATACAACATGACACAACATGAACCAAACAAAGACAGCTATAGCAAGGGGCAAGGTACATGCTGGTAGCCCGCTCGCCTGCAAGACATGCGGGGCACAGCACCAAAGCCAGATTGTACAGCGACGTGCAATGTCAAGAGCAAAGGCTCTCAAGCTTGATGATTGAGTTTGGTGGCAGGCACTCCACACACGTACAGTCAAACAAAGCACAGATTGGTACACAAGGGGTTGGCTCCCCCAAGCAACGGAGCACTAGACCCGCGGTTGGTGTACAACTCAGGCCGTACAGTACACACACCTGAGCTATGTGTGCTTCCTGGCAGGGCCAGCTATTATCCAGCAACCGCCCACCATTGCTGTGGGATACTTGAGGGAACGTCATACAAATACAGTTGCATGCATTGGCAACGTGCATCCACTAGAGAGCTAGTAGCACACGATGCACCAGCTGCAGCACAGGCACGCAAACGCAACGACAGAACAACCACAGGGTGTATTCTGCTCAGCTGACGAGCACAAAACTTTCTAGCGACCAAGAGCCAGTACAAAAGAGCAGAAGGGAGAAGATGCCAGCCAAACCTGCATCGCCTGGCGGTTCAAAACACAAACAGCTGTCAATAGCAATGGACATTGCGGGAGAAACCTGTCACAGTGAACAAAAAGATGGAAGGCAACCAGGCAGTGACAAAGTACAAAATGAAGAGCAAGCACAGCACAGCACAGCACAGCACAGCATAGCACATCGCCTGCATGTGCACTACACTGGTCTCCCCTCCCCTCTGCCTCAGGGTCAGCTGGGACAACAAAGCACACCCGTGGCCATCCTCGAATGCAGAAATACAACTCCAAACAACCCAGTCACCAAGCAAGCATCCTGCGCAGCCGCAGGTGCAGCACCAGCAACGGCAGCATCAACAGCAACGGCAGCATCAACGCCATGCCTGTGCCACGTTGTGAAAAAGAGTGGGCAGGTCGCGCGGAACTCAGTCCTTCCGGCGGCACCGCAAGGCACCATCACTGCTGCTGTCCAGTCTCCGTCTAAAGCCAGCAGCTGTGTCTGCTAGCAACAACCCCTGCTGATCAATACACACATCAAGCACCAGTGTCAGTGTCCATGCCAAAGCTTGAGATGCCTTGCACATGGACAGCCCTGCAGTCACGACCGGCAAAAATGCTCAACTAACGGACTGTACATAACATCCCAAAAGTGTCAGGGCCTGCACCCTGCACACACCCAAGCAGCACATCATACTTATGCCCCAACAAAGTGTGATGCTGGGGCCGCCCTGTACGAGGCAAAGTGTTCCCTGCAGCAACCACATCTCAGGTTGCTGCTCCAAAGGGAGCTCTTGTCCTCGCATCAAGCGCTGCGCCCAGGCTCGACAATGACAACGAATTAGCGTGCGCCAAGCTGCACGCACTGCGGCACTGGCAGCCGCCTTATGCAACTCAGCAACAGATCTGGGTCACTATGTACAATGTCCGCTGCAGGACAGCACGAGCAGTAAGGCAAGAGGCCTCATGCACTCTGCTTTGGTCAGCAAGTGACATCAAAAGCCAGATCCGCCGAGGCTTCTGGCAGCCCCGGTATCACCGGCTTTGCAGCTGCCGACGTAGCAAACGCATACAGATTCCCACACTCGACGCTGCTGAACGACAGCGTGTAGTTCCGCGACTGCTCCAACCCGCAGAACGGCTCGCTGGAAACGGCAGTCGCGCCAGCGACTGCAACCTCTGCTGCTGGCGCTCCATCCAAAGGCTCCAAGCTGCGCGCTTCGGTGAGGACTGCACACTGCGGTACTGGCCGGCCGCCATAGCGAGCACGTGCCAGGTCGTACGGCTGTGCTGCTGCTGGCTGCACCTGGTCGGCTGTTGTGAGCAGCAGGCCGGGGAGGGGAAGCACCCGCGTGAAGTTGAAGACACAGCGGGATGCATCCCTGCTGCTTGGTGCTGTCTTGCAGTTCACCTGCAAAGGGACCCAGCACGATATGCGGTCAGCGGGGAAGGAATATTTTGTTTTTGGGGGGGGGGGGGGGGAATATGCACACACAGGTAAGAAGGCATGTGGCTGCTGTTGAGGCTGGTTCAGCGCACTGCTGCTAGGCACACAGCAGGGGTGTATGCACAAAGATGGCGAGAGCATGTGCACGCCAGCACACACCACCTTGCTCGCTGTCAAGCGCTAGTAGGATCGCTGAGGACATGCATAGCAGCAGGAGTGAGCAGGGCTGACCCCTTCACACTCCCCCCCCCCCACCCCCCCTGGGCACACAGCAGTGTTGCACGAGGCCCTGCAAGGGTCTAGCAAGCATGTAGCGCATGATGACAGCGCACTGGTGGGCGGGATGTTCAATCACCAATCGAGTCAGCAATGCGCAACATAGACAGACTTAGCTGCTCACCTCCAACGTGACCGGCTTGCAGTCAGGGCCAGCGCTCGGGCTGCACAGTGGGATTGCAAGCACCTGCAGCAGCACACCATGTCACATGTTTCCTGATACAGGACTGTCTGCATGTGACTTTCCACGTGATCCGCAGCATGCTGCATGCACTGCCAGCCCCCACAAGCACTCTCCAGCACAAACTGTCCTGTGCTGGCCAGCCACTTCATCCATCTGCAGTCACTCTTGCATTCCCGCCGACCCAACCCCTTCTCTCAGTTCCTGTTCACCCCCTACACAGGGGTCCCCCCCACCCCCACCCCCCACATGCATGCATTCACCGTCATAATTTCCAACTGTCCCCCCCCCCCTGCCCCGCACCTTGGCTTTCGTGACCGAGCCAGAGCCCTTGATCGCAACCTCCCCAGACACATTCAGCCTGAGCTCAGATGCCTGCCTCCAGGTGGTTGTCACAGCCAAGCTTTCCTCCTCAAAGGTCTCATTGGCACTGACTGGAGGGTCCGTCTCAATGCTGACAACCCAACGAAGGGCCCGCCCTTTCGTAATGCTGACGCCTGCCAAGTCTGCTGTTGCTTGGCCTGATGATGGCTCCCTGCAGCCTGCAATCTTGACGTCTGACTTGGCAAAAGCGACGGTGCCTGGGCCAAGGAGATCGGCGTCAGGCTTGATCCAGGCAAGAGCAACGACCTGTATGCAGACACAAAGCAACAGCAGACCCCGCACATGAGCAGGCGAGGATTACGGCTTGCAGTTTACTCCAGCAACAGCTTGTTGGACAGCTGCATTATTCAAGGTTTTCCCATGAGCAGCACAGGGCATCACGTGCTTGGCCAATACTGCTAGCATGGCTGCATCCCAAGAAGAGCAGGACAGCACCCCATGCCGTGTGGTCTCACCGGGAAGGAGCACGCCTTGCTTGTATCCGCATCAGCAGGTATGTTGATCTTCACAACCTTGCTGCTGGCAGAACACACATCCTCCTCCTCCAAAGTGCCGTTCCCGCCAAAAAGCACTCCTCCTGGCCCCAGCTCACTCGCCGCCATGCCAGACACCATCCTATTGCAGCTGCTGTCCGCCATAAGGCTCGTCACCGCCACCTGTCCGCTCACAATTCCATCCCCGCCGTCAGCAGGGGTTGCCGTCCCCACTAGGGCGCCACTATGAACCGACCTCAGCGTGAACTTGCAGCTGATGCGTCCATAGGCAGCAAGGGTGAAGGGGTTGGAGCCGGTGATAGGCTGGAGGGCGCCTGAGGTGTCCACAGGGCATTCAGGCATGGCTTCATCGGTTGCGTCCCCAGTGCCCATGCTGTCGATGAGGTTTACGTAAACCCCGTCGAGTTCCGCAGGGTTTGGGGCGTTGTTGATGACTGTAACAGTGCCTGTGTAGTCGGTGGACTGCGGCACGTGCACAGCAGCAGCATAGTGACAGAATGACAACAGCGCAGGGTTTACATGGGGTGGAGTGAGGCGCAGAAACATCACTCAGCATGCAGCTGTACAGGACTGCCGGGCGCATGAGTGCAGGCGCCCCTCTGGCTTTAGGGCAACCTCGGCGTGCTGACATGACAGCACGCGTTACAGTGCAATGCAGGCTGCACCATTACGCACTCAGCTGAGTCCACAGCGTGTGAAAAGCGACCGGCGCTGCTTCAGACACTCCTGCAGGCGGGTGCAGGACACCCCCTGAAGCAGCCCCCGCCCCCACCGCCCTTCCCCTGTGCGCTCACCGGCTTTGTCTTGCTCCAGCGCAGCTTGAAGCCAACAGTAGCCGACTTGCCAGGGGTGACAGTCACATTGTCAGCCGGCTCCATGACCAGCTCCCAGGCGGGGGAGGCTGACCGCTGCTGCTGCACATCGCTCACCACCACAGACACCCCAGCAGGCAGAGCCTCACCCTCACTGCTGCTGCTGCCAATGGAGGCTGCACCCCCTCCACCAGTGGATCCTCCTTCTCCTTCTCCTCCCCCGGAGGAGGAGGAAGAGGAAGAAGGGGTTGCGGTGGGACCTGGGGCTGTGTTGGAGGTGGGGGTGGAGCCGCTGCCACCGCTGGTTGCTGGGAGGAAGTCTGCAGGAGGGGGGTCGCAGCTGGCGCCTGTGACGTACAGACTGGCGGTGCTGCTGTCCTGGGCAGCAGCTTCGCTGGTGTAGGAGGCGGTGACGGTCTGGACCACCTGGGGGGCGACAGGACACGACACAGGAGCAGCAGCGGCAGATGAGACGCACCAGAGCTTGTCACTGTCCTGAAAAGCGGCTGTGAGCTCAAAGATACAGCGTGTAGCATGCATCATGCAGCAGCGGCACTCAGCACAGCACATTGTGTAATGCTCTGGGCACACAGCGCTGCTACATGCCCTGTGTGCTGCTACTCGCACACACTTCATGCAGCAGTGAGCCACATGTTATGCACGACTGCAAGGCAAGTGTGCATAATGGCTCCAACCAAGCAGCAAGCTGCCAGCCTTGCAAGTGTGCACAACGGCTCAAACCCAGCAGTACGCTGCTGGCCTCCCGCCCCTCGCACCTGCTGAACGCCACACGGAGCCAGCTCCCTTGGGGTGAAGCGCACATCAAACCTCCACGTAGCAGGGCTGCACACAGTAGTGGGATCATCCCCAGTGAAGCTCGGAGCCACTCCTGTGACCTGAACCAGATCAAACCAATTCGTTGCAAAGGTCTGGTAGACGCGCGCACAGGCCCCGCGCGCCCCGGACGCATCCGCCGTATCAAACGAGAACAGCACAGGAGAGCCGTCGCCCACAGAGCGCCCGGTCGCATCCGTCACGCGCCCGAAAACCGCATTTGGAGCAGGTCCCTTGTTGTAGTTGACCATAAAACCGCACTGAGCCACCTGACCGGGTGCTAGGGTCCCAGGGAGGCCTGGGCAGACCAGCGCAACCTGCGCAGTGTCCACCACAACGTTGACCTGCTGTACCTGCATTGGTACCGTATTGCCTGCGGGGTTTTGGACGGTCACCATACCCTGGAGCTGGTACTGCGGGTCGCTGCCAGGGACAGGCTCTGGTGCGGCCACCACTGTGTAGGACCCGAGGATTCCGGAGCTTCCCTGAGCGACGGCCTGGTTGGCGGGGTTTAGCTGGGTCTTGACGCTCCATGTGAAGCTTCCCTTGATGTAGGTTTTAGTAACGGCGGTTGTGATGACGGGTGTGGTGGACATGAAACCTGAAGGGGCAACTGGCAGCACGGGCTCTGGGATGACTACTGGAGGGGCCCTGGGGGGCCTGCGGGGGCAGTCGGTGGGGGTGGCTTGCACGCTGATGGTGTTGGACTGCACCCCGCCAAAGTTCTGTGTGGTGCCTTGTGTGCTCTGCAGCTGCAGCTGGGAGGTGCAGGTGGTCTGCAAAGCAGCAGCAGCAGCAGCAGAAGGACAAGGGGAGAAGTTGCAGAGGCATCAATACAGGGACAGCAGGGCGAAGTGATCAAAAGGGCTTTGTTTGCTACTAGCTGCTACAAGCTGGCGTGGGTATCAAGTATGCTTGTGCGTAGCGACACCTGACGCAGGAGGGAGACTTCAAAGTCCCCTGTGATGCGCGCATGCAGTCCAAGCAACAGCCCTGCTCACCGAGACACTGGCGGCACACGGGTCGCGCGATGGGTTGTAAGGCGCGCGAGTGGGCATCACGTTGGGGTTCTGCTGCAGCTGGCCCGTGGCTGACATGACCAGGGCGCCGGCAGGTTCCTCGACAATGTCAGGTTCAGCCATGCCGTCCCCGATCCAGCCGCCACTCAGGGAGATACTGAAGGGCTGGGGTGGCAGCGGCTGGTTGCTTTGGTCGTTGCCGCACACCTGCATACATGCGAACCAGGACGCAAACACGCATGTGCTCATTTTCATCCTTAGGCTGTGCAGCATCTTCGCCACATGCCGGCACAACTGCTGACTTCAAACAGTGAAAGAGTGGGTCATTCAAACGAGACCCATGCGTTCGGAAGGACAGCAGGAGCCAACAAACCCCTTTCAAAGCCCTGTTGAAGCACAAAACGCACCTGCCTTCCAGACGGCAGGCCTCCAATGGCAGGCAAATACAGCGGGTTGCCCGCGGGCTGGCTGCAAGTCACCGTCCACATGGCACAGTTGTTGATCAGCTGCCAGCGCGTGGGCGCAGAGAAGTCCAGCACAACACCCGTCAGTGTGGTCTGCGTTCCGAGCCAATTGCTGGTGAGGATCGTACAGGGCTGGGAGAAGTCATTCCCCCACGTGGCAGCGATCTGCAGGTTGTTCACGTTGCACTGCACGCTGCCGGACCCAGGGATGACTAACCACTGGTTGGCGCCCAGGCCGCCTCCCATCCCTCCTATCCCGCCAGACGCCACCGCGCCACATGGCAGCAGCGTGTTCCCGCCCCAGGGGCACGCCAGCTGCAGGTTTGACAGCGCGATGGGTGCTGTGGAAGGGTTAGCGACGGTCAGTGTGAAGCTGGCAAGGAAAGTGGCTGAGGTGACTGCGCGCGTGAAGACTGCCTGCGCTTGGACGTCACCGCCGCCACCCCAGGGCACCCTGACTGCTGCAGAGGAAAGTGCTGTGAGGGACTGGCTCCACTGGAAGACCAGGGAGGTCTGGAGGTTTGGCTGGTCCATGATGATGCTGGGCTGTACGTTGCATCCGATGACGCTCAGTGTGACTGCTGTGGTGTCTGTCCACTTGAGCTGGTCGTTGCCTACGCCGGCCACGAGGGTGGCAGTGCTGCTGACCTGCAGGCACCATGCGGGCAGCAGCATGCAGCAGCTTGGTTTGTGTCCTTGTTGTTTTGCAAATGAGCGAAAAGCTCAACGTGCACCTGTGTAAGCTAGTGGACTACAAATGTGCGCACATTCTGCGAAACGGGGGATGTGGGGCAAGTGTCATTTGCGGCTGTGTGGCGGAAAGCAAGCACGGCTGTGGCCTGCCAGCAGCCTACTGCTGGTGACAAGCTGCTGCGCAGTGCTGCACGCACCAGTGCTCTGTCGAAGCACAGCACGATGTCTCTGACCACCCAGGTGTACTCAAAGGTCTCCGAGCCCTTGAGAGGTATGCCGCCTCCTGGGTGTCGGCCACGTGTCACAGCGGTGGCGGGACGGGCAGTCAGCCAACCACCCTGAGGGAAGTAGCTCTCCCAGCTAGGCCATGTGATGACGTCAGTTAGCACCGCACTGTCCCGAATCTCCCTGGTGATGAAAGTGAAGGCAAAATCTTGGTTGAGGACGGGGGGACCTGCGCACTCCACATTGATGCTGCCTCTGGATATGCCGGCTTCCGACTGTGTATTTGTAATAATCTGCGCAGTTGCGGTCTGAGCAGTCGGCCATGGGACATTTTGAAAGCTTGCCACCCCGTTGTTGTCTGTATTGCCGGTTGCCACGGGCACAGCACTCCCAGTTGTGACTGTGACCCCTTGGACTGCATTGGTGCCGCAATCGATCCTGAAACTCAGGGTCCCAACAATTGATGTCAGCTTCCTCTCCACAGCTATGGTGTATTGAATTTCTGCGGTCTCTCCTCGGATCACCTGCAGCCGCACAGTTCAAACGGGAACAGCCGGCACATATCGGTAGGCAACAGGCGGCTGAGGACCCCAGGCATGTGTGTCGAGAGTGTGACATTGACAGAAAGAGTATGTGGCAGTTCAAACCAAGACAGTCCTACCAGAATAATTAAAACCAGGATACAAAGTAGCACAACAGCCCTGGCTGCCCCGCCTGAATGACTGCGTGCATGGATGGCAAGCTGCTGCTTCACGCGAAACAGCTTCTTACTTGTCTATCTGTACCGCTGCCCCCGACTGTTGCTTTGAGGCTCCAGTCATAGGTAACGTCGAGCTTTGGGAACCCAGTCTCCCACTGAACCGTCTGCCCATCAGCTGGTAGTGGCAGGAGCAGCACGGCAAGCAACAGCACTGCACAACAGGGGGTTTCAAGCAGGGGAAGGCACAACATGCGATCAGGCAGCTGCTTCGTGAAGATAAACCTTGGTCAAACTGAAAAGCTTACTAGCAAGTAGCTGCCTTGCAGGTGGCAGCCACCTCACTACCAGTCCCTTGTGTATCAGACACTTCCATCACAACTGCTGGTCCACCCCACCATCGCCACCCGCGGTCCCAGGCTGGGCTGCACGCTGCGCAATGCACTTAAACTTGGTTGCTATCACCAACCTGCTGTCAGCAGCGTGCGATGGTGCTGTGCAGCTGCTTCACCCGCTGGTAGCCAGCAAGGACTCCCGCTCCCATGCCTTCCTACAGGCCCCATGCAGCCCACAGCGCTCTGATGGTTTTTGGTGATGCAATTAGTGTTCTATGACGGAAATAGAGACGTTGCCAACGTTGCCGATGTGATTATCCAATACAGGCGAGTGTCGCGATAGTAGCAAGCATACTTGCTGAGCATTCATTGCGACTTTTTAACGTCTGGTAACAGTGGAGCTTGCATTATGCGGATCGACACCCGTTCCGGTAGAGCATCTGGGCGAAGCGGAAGGGTTTTGTGGGCAGTAAGAAGTGGACTGCAAGAGTTGAGACAGCCACACTGACCGCTTTATGCCTTTTAAGCGCCTGGCCAAGTGCCTCCTTCTGCCTTGCAGGTAACTTGAAGGCCCACTAGTGACCCTCTCTCAGCCACCCCCACCCACCCCACACCCTGCCAGGCCCTGGCCCTGAGGGTGGGGCCAGGCTGCCATCAACCTGGCCCTTTGTGGCAACCCAACTGGTGTCTGGATTAATCACAGTGACAGACGTGGGACTCCAGTTGAGCTACAGGAATGTCCAGTGCCACTGTAGTACATGCAGCTGGCAAACCTTCAAGGCTTGAACAGCCAGCAGTAGCCTCAACTGTAAATGCATCCATTGCATGGACCTGTGGCTGTCATCGACATGCAACCCCAAGGACTTCCCAGCCCTGCCCAGTATTGCAAGCTGGCAGATCAGTTGCTGCTGCAATTCCAGCCTTGCAAGGCCAACCTGCTGCTTTCATCAGCCAAGGGTGTGTGCCAAGGAAGCCAGTCACTGAGTAGTGCAGGTCTCTTTTCATCATTTTGTTGATTGGCTGGCAGTGGTGCATGAGTTGTTTCAGCCGTTTGGAAATCCACCGTGTACCGGCTTACAGCTTTGCAAGGTGTTGCCAGGCAGCTGTGCCAGCAAGGCTTGTGCTGCAGCGGCAGAAGTGGCGGCTGCGCCCACGACAGTTGCAGGAGCGCACAGCGCATTGGCAGCAACAGTGGCAGCGGCTGCGGCTACTCGCCTTCAAGCACAGCAGCTCCGACATGAACTTCCACAGTTTGAGAGTAGCTGCGTAGCCCTTGCCTTGCTGGAGAACCCGCGGTCCCACAACAGCTGGCCAGGCCCACTCCCCCCCCCCCCCCTCTCAGCTGTGTGATTCACACATAACTGCTACTAGCTGACTAAGTTGTTGTGAACGTGATGCTTTTACAAAAGATGTTTGACGGTTCCTGCACTAGAAAACCTTCTGTCCCGCCCCTCCCCCGAGTCAAAGCGAGTGTGCAAAACGCAGTACAGTCTCATGGCCCATCAGTGATGGGTGGGAGAGGGGGGGAGGGAGACAGCCTAGCAGCCCGACGGACAAGCATGGCGAGAAATATTACGCAATCTCATACAAAGTACTTCCCCACCAGTGGGCCAGCCTGGCACATGAGTCGCATCTGCATTGAAAGCATGCCAGCTGGGCTAAACTTTTCCAGGCGAGATGCAGGCACCACGCTGCTACAGTCTGCCTGTCGAGCAGCACCCCACCCTCCTGCGGGCGCACCAGCCCCCCTGGCTGTTGAGCATTAGCAGCACAACACTGATGGCAACGGCACCAACGTGCAAAGCACCTTCAAGTGCCCATTCGATGTGTGACACAATACCCCCCTCCCAAGCATTCAATCATCAGCGGTTGAATCAGCTGTCGCGGACGCTGGTAGGAGCCGCTAGCGCACAGGCACGCACATGCAACTTGTGTCCGACGAACAATGTCTTAACTTCATTCTCCGGCCAGCTCAGCTGGCTTACAGCGTTGCAAGGTGTGCCAGCTGTCACAGGTGGCGGCCACCAAGGCCTCTGCTGCAGCGGCAGAGATGGCGCTGCGCTTGCGACAGTGCAGAAGCGCCAAGCGCATTGGCACGGTGCCAGCGGCTGCGGCAGGTATCCCAGGAGTTTGACAGTACCCGTGCCAGGAACTTTTTTGTGCCAGGGAAGGGGGGGGGGAGCTCAACCAGTGTGCCCAACTGCAGCACAGTCTTGAACCCCATTTGCAGGCAGGTGGGACAGGCGCCAGCACAGTGCACACCCACCACCTGCGGGAGGGGGTGAGAGGCGGTGAGAGGGGGAGGCTGCCGAGGACCTGCAGGTCAGGAAACGGCAACCTTCTGGTCCACAATGCAAGCATGGCGCCCCCCTGTCCTGACAAACACACATGGGTATCACAGGGTTGAAACCAGTTCTTGCAGGGTGGGAAAGGGTAGACAGCCTAGCAGTTCAAATAGACAAGCATAGCAAACAACGAAGTTCGCATCATGTACCCGGGTGCAGGACTTCGTCACCTCTGTACCCGGTACGCAGGACTTCGTCACCTCTGGGTCAGCCTGGCACATGAGTCACAGGTGCATTGGCAGCATGCAGTCACCCCCTGGGTCAGCCTGTCAACGAAGTTCACATCATGTACCCGGCTGCAGGACTTCGTTCACATCATGTACCCAGTACGCATGACTTCGTCACCTCTGGGTCAGCCTGGCACATGAGTCACAGGTGCATTGGCAGCATGCCCTGACGGACCTTCCTCAGGCGAAATGCAGGCATCACACCTCTGGTTCAGCCTGGCACATGAGTTACAGGTGCATTGACAGCATGCCCAAAGTGCCCATTCCACCATCCGATCGTCAGCGGTTGAGTCAGTTATGTCGGATAGGCCGAGGAATGTGTAGCGCACAGGCAGGCACGCCATGTTTCATGTATTGTCGGCTGCCTTGCCCCCTGTGTGGGGAACACTCCCTGGCTGGTAGCACACGACAAAACAGGACAGCATGTACCTACGTACACCAGAGCAGCAGCTCCCAAACACAAATCGTCACAACCACGCAGCTTACACAGCACCTTCCTCACCTCGGACTGCTCACAGCTTCCCCTGTGATGAGACCTGAACCCGCGATGAGACTTCCCCCCCCCCCTGCTTGTAGCACAGCGCACCCCCTGTGGCGCTATTTTTCGGATTTCGATTTTTGAGCCATATTGATTTAAAAGCAATCTAGTAGACTAAACGATCAGACTGATATCCCCCCAGACTCAGCTCGCAGACTCGCAGCAAGCTTAGGATCAGACCTTCGTTGTATCAATCATATTGCCCAAGTTGTGAACATGGCAGGTGAGAGCCCATTCCGCCTCCAGTATGCAGCAGCGAGCGTTGCAGCAGTTTTGCTGGCCCCCGACCAGTAGCGGCGCTTGGTGCTGGGCCTGCTTGCATCATGCTTCGTCAAGCATACGAAGGCCATCGTTGGGGTCCCTGGCGACCAACCGACTGCACCAGTGTAGTGTGCCAGCTGGAAGCCTCGCATATGACGTTGTGGCCATCCTTTCGCCTCTGCAGGTTGCATGAACGTGTGCTTGCTCTTCGTGGTCCTTGCTTTCGTGCCCGCTGTGTTCGGCGCCCCCACTCTGGAGGTAAGACGCGTGGTCATTAGGATGCTTCGGCCTGGCTTCGCAGGCCGCTGCCGTAGCTGCCCATGGTGGTCTAGTATGGGTCCATCAAGGCAGCCAATCTTTCAAGCAGCTCAGCTGCGGGCGTACGGCTCAGTATGCTGGTTCCGAGAGTTCTGATGGGTGTTGGTCCAGGTCAGCACAGCAGCTGTCTTGTGGCTCCTGCAGCCTCAGCACCCAAGCCGTAGCAGGTATTTGCAATGAGAGCAGTGCTTATCTGAGTGTCGTGCATGTGACTGAGGTCTCCTTGCTGTTGCTCCTGGTGCATGCATGTGTCTTACTGCGCCCTTGCTGTCTGTCCTTTCCTGCACAGCTGGAGAAGTGGAACACGGCCTATGTGTACCAGGCCCTGAACGTGCCAGCAGGCCTCCTGCAGGGTTCAGCCCTGATGGATGGTGGCAGTGCAGGCAGCACCGAGCCCCTGTTCCCCCTCGTCGGCTATGATGTGAAGAGCCAGTGCAAGGGCCCCGGCGCAGCTGTCGACCCCACCCAGGCCAAGGCTGGCACCTGCCAGTACAAGGCTAACAAGGACGGCACCTTCACCTACTGGGAGAAGCAGCCTGGCGACTGGGCCCGCATGAGCAACTGCTACTGCTACGCCCTGGATGTCTTCAAGGCTTCCTGGTGCCAGCCCGGCGCCGCCACTGGCGTCCCCATCGAGCCCAACACCATGTCCTGCGCAGTGCTGAAGAAGGCCCTCATTGCAGATGGTGCCAAGGAGGTCACAGCGGCACAGGCGCTCAACACCAAGGCCCCCACCGGCCACTACATTGCCATGATGATGAGGCCCCAGAGCAGCTGCAACTTTGCGCGCTGCCAGCCTGACTTCCACTTCATGCGCAAGGACAGCAACGGCATGTGGTCCCACAAGGCCGGCGAGGCCCCAGCACAGAACAAGGATTCCAATGGTGCACTGATCAAGGACCCAAAGACTGCTAAGATCTCCGGCCAGTACACAGGTGGGTGGGCAAGGATTTCGCTTTGAGGGCTTGTCACAGTTGAGGGCTTGTCACAGCAGCCCTGCGTGAGCCGATTGTAGCCGACGGATGGCCCCGCCATTTTTGCTTAAGATATGCGTGGTGATGCATTGGCATTTCAGTTGCTTTCGTAACGCGGCAGAAACATGAGCTGCAGGAGCTGCGCCGCCCCTGCATTCCTGCATCCTGCATCTCAAGCAGTGGGAAGGACAGACCGTTCCGTCATGTACCATTGCTGCGTGCCATCAGCCTGTTTCTATTTAACCATGCACATTGTCGTGTCTTGTGCTGTGCAGAGTTCTGCGGCTACTTCCACGTCGAGCCCTCCAAGATGAACATTGGCACCATCCCTGTGCCCAACCTGGTGTCTAGGGGTGTCGAGAAGTGGAAGAGCAGTGGCCTCAAGGTCTCTGTGCAGCCACTGGCCTACAATGCAGCAGTCGACGCAGTGGACGCGCAGGCGGACTACGCAGCAGTACAGCAGCGCCAGTTTGCTGTGCAGCGTGGGGAGGCCCCAGGCGGCAACCGCAAGCTGCTCGCCCTCAGCGGCGGCTTGTGACCGTGCGCACGGAGCAGCAGCAGGCGGGCAGCGCACCAGTGACCTGTGTCACTGTGTGCTGCTTGTCTTGCTGCAGCTGAGGACTCTGCAGCGCGTTTTTACCGCAGGACCCACGCTTCACCCTGTACATGCGTGGCGTGCTAGCAGCCAGTTTTCTTGCTGCTGTGCCAGCACGCATGCGTCCGCCCCTCCAAGACAGTGGCCCGGCAGCCCCCTGGTGTGGTGAATCACACCAGCTGCTGCCGAGAGTACACGCGTGTGTTATACTGTCTGGCAGGTCCACAAACCCTCCGGACGCAAGCACAGCAGCTCCCGCTGCTGCAGTCGCCCTGCGTCGACTGCTGCTGCTGTTGGCTTGTTGCATACTCTCGTGTTGATGACTCATGACATGCTGACCTGCACACATGAGTTGCAGCAGAACTTGTAGTGTTTGGCCTTTTTGTTGTATCAATAGCCACAATCCACACACACTGCCCTCATGAGATCAGAACTTGATGTGCCTGCATGCAGCCTTGTTTGGGATCTTGCTTCCTTACTTTGAAGCATGCTGGCTTGCTGGCTCGGATAGTGTGTGTTTGCATGTGGCACGTTGTTGCCATGGGTTGCTTGCAAAGAGTTTTGTTTGGCTGGCTACTTTTTCCCGTGCCGTTGATTTTTTCCTGGTTGCCTTGCAGCTAGTCATGTGGTGGGTGCTGCGGCGGTGGTTGTGGTCGTCAAACCCACATCGTCACAGGCCTGGCAGGCTGTGTCTCAGAGTGTGTGCACATATGTGTCATACACTGCTGGAGGGTGGAGTGATGGTATTTGGTCGCTCCCTCTTGTGCTGGCCTTGCCAGGTTACAGCCTTGCATGCGGCAACTGCTTGCTTGGCTGTCGCCCGCCGTTTGACCCCTTGAGCTGCATTTGGCCCTCCCCTTCTATGCGTGGTGCTGTATTGTGTGCTTACCTTCCAAGGTGCATGCAGCCGCATCGCGCCACCCACTGCTGTGCAGTGGGCGGGTCGACAGCGCTCGCCTGTTTTCAGGTGTGGCTGTCAGAGTCGTTGCATCGGTTGCGATATTCATTCTCGTGGTTGGTTGGGGCAAGCCTTGTGCTGTGCTGGCAGCTTAATTGCCGTGAAAGCACAGCCTTAATGCTCTGCTGACGAGAGCAGGCTGTCCCTTCCCCAAACCCCTGTCAGTGCGCAGCTATTTGTGCCTGACTGGGTAGCTTTTGCATCAGTTCGTGCTTGTGCATGCTGCTGTGTCACTACAAAAGCACAGCAGTACGTGCAGCACCTGTTTCCTCCAAGCCTTTTTTAGGTGGTCTGTCAGCAGTCCATAGCTACAGATCCTTGCCCACCCAGCACGCCTCAGCAGCTGTATTCAAACGGTTGCTGGGCTGCTGCCAATTCTTGCCCCTTGTATTTTTTTGCATCTCCGTCCATTCTATGGCGGGCGTACTATTTGCGCCCTGCTGCCCACTTTTTCAAGCCCCATCTCCACTCATCCCATCTCCATAAGGGTTCGTCGCCCTTTTTGCACTTTGAAGAGCTTTGCCTCGGCGTCATCCGCTTGTGTATGCCCTTGCGTGTGCGTCTGCCCGCATGCGGCCTTGGTAGGTTTGTTGAGCAGGTTTGTCATAATAGGCCAACGCTGAGCCAACAGGCTCACGCTGATGAACGGATGCTACTGCCCTGCCCATGGCTGCAGTGTCCGGGTGTCCATTGCACTGGTGTTGTAGATGTGTGTAGCGGTTTCTTTTGCACCTACACCACAAGGCACGTGCGATGTGCCAGGTTTCGTGTACCAGTAATTTTTCTGACGGTGCTTTTGGATGCTCTGCCCCTGCAGTTGTGGGCAAGGTGCTTGTGCTGTTTGTCAGCAGCGAGGTTTGTGCCGTGCATGGGTAGCATTTTGGGTCAACCATCACGCGGTTGACGATACAAACCCAAGGAGGTCCACAGGTGACAACTCAGGCTGCGCAAGCCTGAGCAGCACCAGTTCGCATGCGCGCTCTGCCTCGCATGCCTCAAATTGTGTGGTGATCGCTAGCCGCCTGTGTTGTCTTGTGGTGAGGCAGTGAGCCCTGGGCTTGGCCAGTTTTGGTGGCACTGCCCTTGCTCGCGCATATCAACAGCTGGTGGGACACTCAAAATGCTACAGATGTATGGCTTCCTCAGCTTCGGTGTCGTGCAGCAGCACACTTTGTGTCGCCAAGCGTTTCACTTCTTGCATGCATGTGGGTACGGGTTAGTATGATTGTGGTTGGCATGGGGTGATAAGCATACTCCCCACGGATGGTCCCAAGCGGATATTTCATGCATATTGGGGTCGTGGCATCTGCTGTATGCCAGGTGAGGCTGATAAACCTGCCAGGGGCAGCTGTGGCTGCTGCCTGCAGGTGTGTGGAGTGTTGCACAGTGCAGGTCGTGGGACTCCGATCATGTGCGCACAGTATCAGATGGGTAGTGCATGTGGTGACAGATATCTGTCAAGACCCGCCTGGGAACCAGCTTTACGTGTCTTCTGACATGCCTGGGTTGGGAGGTGTACCTTCAGGGCTTTGTGCATGTGCTGCTGCCAATGATGCAGCAGCAGTTGTCTGAACAGCTGATCAATTAATGCTGCACCCAGATTGTCGCTCATCCAGCTGCTCTGTATCGGTGTAGTGCATTGGATGCCATACTCTTTGTGTGTGAGTGCACAGCGAGTGTCTGCAGCAAGTTTAATACATCAGGCTGAACGATGTGGCTACACGTGCTGATTAGGCTGCACCATGCCCGAGTTGATCAAGGCTTGTGTGCACCCTGTCCTCAGGTGCTGGTCTGCAGCTACGCCAAAAGGTATGATCTGGTTGTTTGACCAGCAGGCCCTGTGGCTGTTTCTGCATGTATACTGAACAGAGTGCTGGGCAGAGCAGGCAGGATGGGTTTCGAGCTGAGTGAAGAAATTGTGCTGAGGCAGTAAGCGTCATGGCATGTGCTTGTAACACTTGAGACCCCATCGCTGATACAGTATGGGTGGTTGTCAGTCAGGACTGAACAATCGAAAGCAGCCAATGAAGTTGAAAGCAACTAGGACACATTTGTGACACCACCCACTGCGGTGTTTCCCAGACATGACTCAAGAGTGCGTCAGTTTCCTTGCTGCACATGTGTGGTGATCCAAATTTATCAGCAATCATGGCTATTGCATTTTCAAGTGGTAGAAGCTGTGAGACACAGTGTCACTGTCATAGCAAGGCAGCCAACCCTGTGCACATGATAAAGCGACCTCAAATTGCACATGCAATCGACATGCAAACAAGCCACAGCAGCCATACATACAAAGTTGATCACCCACTCAGGCGCTTGGGCACTTACACCGGCAACACAGGACAGCACACCCACAGCAGCCGTCACAGTGAGATGCCCTCCGAGCTGTCGAGCACAAACCAGCCAAAACAGCCGCAGCAGCCATACACACCGTTCATCGGCCACTCAGCTCTTGGGCACTTAAACAGGCAACATAGGACAGCAGACCCAAAGGAGCTTACTAAGTAGTACACACTGAGATGCCTTCCAAGTTGTCAAGCACTTGCGCAGGCACGCCGACTCCGACCAGCCAATGCAGCCCCTGGGACTCACACCATCAGAGCTGCCCCACAGCCCAACTGTAGCTAGGTCTGGGGCACAGACCCACAAGCAACACACAAACAGTCCAGCCAGCCTACAGGCTGACTGCAGCCAGCTCCGGCAGCGGCAAGCAAGGCAGCAGGTCCTCTCCAAACAGACTCAGCAGGGCCCCCAGCGTGGCATTGACATCGCTGTCCTCCCTCCAGGACTGCCCCAGCACCTCAGCAACAGACGGCTGCTGCCCTTCCTTGTCACCACTACCACCACCACCAGCAGCAGCAGCAGCTCCTCCCTGGCGGCCGCGAGGTACCAAGGCAGGAGGTCCCTTCAGCCCGGGCCGGCCACCTGCAGCACCCTGCTGCTGCATGTGCCCCTGTATCGCCTGAGCACCACCTCCACTTGCACTGCCTGCCCCTTGGCCCTGCTGCTGCTGCGGGTCCTGCACAGCAACAGCACCCTGCTGCCCTGTTTGCTGCTGCTGCTGGGCAGCCCGCCGCTTGGCCGCAAGCAGCGTCTGCGTATACTGCTGCTGCCAGCTGCCACCCTGCGCCCCGCCAGGCCGCGGCAGCACCAGCTGCACCGGCAGCCGGCCGCGCATGTAGCCCACCAGCAAGTCATACATCGCACTCCCAACCGCAGACAGCAGGGCACCATACACCTGCCACGCCTCTGTCTTCGCTTGCTGCCGGAGCTGCCGCTGCAGAGGTGGCAGCTGCTGCTGCTGCTGCGGGGTTGGGAGGGCGCCATTGGCTGTGTCCAGTGGGATGTCTGGCTCCGCCCCTGCTATCATTGCAGGTATGAGCACTGCTGACATGAAGGGCTCTAGGTGTGGGATCAGGAGAGTGCGCACAACCTGGGGACCCAGGGCCTGCAAAGGGGGGCACACACACAGTCTTCGACACAGCGTCAGTACGTGACGTTGACTTCACATTTCCACTGGCTCCACTGGCTACGGTTGGATGCACGCTCTCTGTCTACACCACCACACCTCAGCTGTTGAAACATATTTCTGCATCAGAAAAGTCCTGCTGTCCATACCGCCACACGTACCTCATGTCATGCGGCTACATGCAGCACTTTGGCATACAGCAGCAGCTGACAGGGGTTTGACTGCATAACTGGCCGCGATTACAACCTCCTTGTTTGCTGATGGCAATGCCTGGGGTGTGAGAACACACACCCTAACAATAGCGCATTTTACTTTCGGCCTTGAATGGCATATAGGGTCAAGAAGCTGCTGTGACCTTGTCACCTCACCTGCAGCCCCACCACCGCCCCATACTTGCTGGTGAGGGGCTTGTCAGCGTCCAGCAGGGCCTGGGCCAGTACCCTGCACAGCCGCGGCTGCAGGTTGTGGTGGGGGGCGGCAAAGTGGCGGGAGATGGTGGCCAGCAGTGCAGCAGCCTCGCGCCTCACAGCCCAGTGGTCGTCAGAGGGGTGGCTGCCTGCAGGAGGGGAGGGACACAGCAGCGGGGCACATTTTGTACAAAGCAGTGGGGGATGCACAGGAAGTGCAGGAGCAGGACCAAAGCCAGAAGTGGCAGACACAACGGAGCAGAGGTGTCAAGTGCAGCATGCTGAGTACCGGTGGGTTGCTGATGCTGGCGTTGGGGCAACCAATGCACGAATCGAATGCCATGTTGGGTGCTGCAAGCATAACAAGTGGGGGGCCTGGGGGGGGGGGGGGGGGCGGGCAGCCCACCACCCTTCCTCACACTCTGACGGACTCAGTGGGGCGTAGACCTTGTGAGGAAATGGGTGCTGCAAGCATACTATACCTCACACCATGACGTGCAGGCTGTGCCGTGTACATGCTGGCAACATCGAATGCCATGTTGGGTGCTGCAGGAATACCATGTCTTACACTATCCTTGCAGGCTGTGTCGTGTACATGCTGGCGACCATGCTCACCCAGTGTCTTGGTCACAATGCATGTCGTCACAGCCGGCAGCAGCTGCTGCAGGTACGGCGCCAAGTGCACATCTGCATTAGCCAGCAGCGCCCGGGTCAGCAGCAGCAGCCTGTGCAGCACCGTCAGGTTCATCAGGTGCTGCTTCACTCCGTCAGCTATAAACGCACACATGTAGGGCACAAGCGGGTGCAGCCCGGGATCTGAGGCCACACTAGCTAACGCCCGAGTCAGCACAGCCTGCTTGTCTGCACCACCTGCACCCCCTGCTGCGCCAGAATGACCCCCGCTGCTGCCACCAGCTGCGGCTGCAGCACCCCCAGCTGCAGGCATGAACCCAGGGAGGGACCCCTGTGGTGCAGGGGACAACAGGAGGTCCACGATGCGGTCCCAGTATACTTGCAGCTCCCTACTGACGGCGTGCCGCAGCGGGAGCTGAAGCTGCACTGCAGCGCCTGCTATGCTGCGGGGAGAGGGGCCGACAGCGCTGCCACCGGCTCCCAGGAGCAGCTGCTGCTGGTGCTGGCCGGATGCTGATGGGGCTGAAGATCCCAGGCGGGCGCCACCGCTGGCTGCTGCTGCGGCTGAGTCGCCTGCTGCTGCAGCTGCTGAGGGGTCCAGACCTGCATGCGCGAAGCACGGTAGCGCAGCATGGCGGTGTGCACAGTTGACTGTGTTGGGGGTGTAGCAGGCCAAAACAAAAGCCACAAGAACATTCAGTTGTGTGGAAGGTGTGTGTGCTGACACAGAATGCACCTGGTGTCCATTGCCACTGGGACACACCTGCACTTTCTGCTTCATCTAGCCCCATGCAGCAGCAACATATTCGACAGCAGTAACGCCCCCAAAGCAGCACCAGGAGGATACCACGCTGTCTCACCAGCAACAGCGGCAGCAGCTGCTGCTGCTGCCGCCTCCTGCAAGCTCCCCATCCTGCCGCCCGGCCCTGGCAGCCCCAGCGGCTGCCGCCGTTTCTTAGGCAGCGGACCAGCGCTGACATTCTCTGGCAGGTCGGGCTGCACGCCGTTGATTGCTAGCCAGTGGGCGGTCACTCCAGGAATGCGAGGCAGCTTGGGCAGTGCTGTCTCTATGAGCTGCATGGCAGTAGGTCAAGGTCAGCACAGCATGGGGAAGCAAGCAAAAGCAGGGTGCGGGACAGCAGGCAGGACATGGTGACTGCAGGAAAGGAGGAGCAGCAGGTGATGTGACAGACGTGTATGACTCGAAGCACAGTGGGTGTGCTGATGCGACACAAAGCGCAACCACGCGCATGGTCAACAAAAAACATGTGTTTCAACACAGTTATTTTACCATGCTTGTATGTTCAGCAGATAGTGGTGGTGGGTGACACTGTTTGCCATGAAAGCATCACCCGCAGGACTGCAGTACACACCCTGCCCGTACTACAGTGCAGCTGCCGCAGCAGGTTCTTGCTGCTCCGACTGGCCCCTCTCATGGAAAACTTGGGTTGCCAGCTGCAGCAACGGACCAACAATCTGAAATATGCAGCAGCACACCTGGTTGAAGCTGACTTCTGGGTCCTGCACATACATCAGCTCTGAGTTAGGTGCCACGCGCAGGAACTTGGCTGGATCCTTGCTGTTGAAGCCATAGACCGGCTGCAGGACAGCAGCGTAAGGGCACACATATACACAAATCATGGTTACAGCTGCAGGAATGACGCATATGAGCACATGCCAGCCTTCTGCTTGAAGCTTGGACACATGCTGCAGGACAGAAGAAGATAGGCACATGCAGCACAGCCACCTGCATGCAGAACAGTCAGCTGCCAAGCAGCTTGGGCGGGAGATGGCTGCTGGTGTATGTGCTGTTGCAATGCCAGCAACAGGAAGAAGCCATTCAGTTGCCCTGCCACTGCTGGCAAACAAGCAGGACACAGCGTTTACGGTATGAAGTTGTAGTGACTACGCTGCTGTGTATACAGGGGAGGGGGGGTTGACCCACCTCGACATTTCTGAGCCGGAGTGCATTGTTGATGTCTTCTGTTGTGAGCTTTGTGCGCTTGGCATGCTTGGCAAACTTGAGGGCCTCCTGCAGTAACATCACGTGCCAAGATGTGCTCTGACTTGACAAACATGCGTAGATGTTGTGTTGCAACTGCTAGCGCAACTGCTGTTCCAGGCTGGCAGGGTGCTGGAGAAGTCGCCGGCACACCAACAGCTGCCAGTTGCCAGGAACACAAGCAGCTACCACAACAACTGAGAGATTGATTCGTGAATGTCTGTGTGGGCTGGTTGTGTGACAGACCCGCATGCTGCAGCTTGGGGGTGTTGAGTCAGGGCTGCAGGGCCGCTGTTCGCACCTGCACAACCTCCCTGAGCCTGTACTCTACATCAGGAGCCAGCGTCCGAGCTGCATCATCTGATAACCTTGTGATGTCTACGCTGTGAGCTATGGCCTTGATGCTGTCAGGCTGTATGATACTCATGAGCCAGCTTGCTGGAGGAACTGGGGGGTCACATACGGGCTGTGGGTAGTCCTGCTGTGTTTCTGACGTGACAGACTGGGTGAAGCAGACTTTTTGGAAGCAGCTGATTCAGTGTGTTACACCGCAGAGCACGGCATACACACCCACTACACCGGTAGCCAAAACCTCTCTTGGTCTACTGCTTGGGTCCAAGCTGACTTGATGATACACACCAAATAACAGGTAACGATTTCCTGTGGAGATTAACACGTTCAACATCTGTTTGCAGGTTAGATCGGCTTCTTCAAGTCTGATTTGGTCGCTAGATCACTGCTCGCATTTTACAGAAAGCGCAATCCAGCCTCTCCTGTCTGCCGAAAAGGTTCACACGGCACAAAAAATAGTCACTGACCGTGCTCAAGGAGCTGTAGCTCCCTGTAACCTCACGATGCGACAGCAGCAGCAGACAGCCTGCCAGCTGCTGAGATCCCTAGCAGCCGCATTGGGGAGACAACCTGCCAGCAGCAGCATTCAAACGCAGCACATTAGCACCAACCTGCAGGCCATCGTGTCCCCAGCGCTCCAGAGGCCACAGGCACTCTTTAGTACAGCTAGCCAGCACACGCGTGAGGCTTGGCAACGTGTCTCATGCAGCTCGACACTGCATACGCAGCAGCAGCGGTTGCTGCAGCAGCCTTCCAGCAGCTGGCAGACTGGGCAGCAGGGATGGCAGCAGTTGCAGCAGCAGCATTGGCAGCAGCCAGGTTGGCAGCTGCTGCAAAGCCGCAGCATGGCTACGCGCGTGGAGCAGCAAGCAGCGGCCAACCCAGGTATGCACCGTAGCACATCAGCAAAGTGAGGGCCGTGCATGTTGAAATTGCATAGATACCAACACACAAGTTGTGTGTGTGCGTCCATCCCCCGTTGCTGACTCAGGTCTTGTCAATATATCTAAAGATCGCCAGGTGTCACTGCTGCTCAAGCAGTGCATGCATACCATGTGTCATAACACAATACTGCTGCTGCACAATCACTGTTGTGTCTGCAGGGCTCAAGTTCTGGCGGCCCACCAGTCCAGGCACGCGCGGGCGCGTGACCATCAATCGCATGGGCATATGGAAAGGCAGGCCCATGAAAAGCCTCAGCAAGGGAGCTACACGCATCGGCGGCAGGAACTGCTACGGCCGCATCACCGTGCGCCACAGGTGGGTCCCCATATGGATAGCAAGGGGCAAGGGCGCTATGCTATGATGCCGCAGCCCCTGTACACAAGGCCCAAACAGCAAGTTGAAAACCCTGGGCACATGAGCAGGGCAATCTTAAATGTACAGGCAGTGATTGTACGGCGTGTGCTTCTGGCAGCCCAGCAGCATAGGGGTTTGACTGGAGTGTGACTGTCGCTACTAGGAATGACTGGTGGTAGCACAATGACGCAGTGCAGAAAGGGTGCTGGTGAGTCAGCCCTCATCTCCTGCATCCTTACCACGCGCAACTGGCTGGCCGGCAGGCTTGCTGTGCCAGGCATTGTTGTGAGAGGTCATGCTCACGTATGCTATCATGTGGACGGGCGTTGCAGCTGTCTCGAAGCTCCCGTTGACGCAAACAGCAGTGCGTCATCTATGCCAGCAGCCGCCTGGTGTTGCCCATCACATCAACTGTGGTGAGCCACGCCAGGCAGCTGGAGGTAGGTGGCGCACTGCTGTCTGAATCAACGCGAGTTAAGAGATAAGTGTGTACAGAAATTGATAACTTGCTGCAGAGGACACTCCTAACATGATCCTGAACACACGACCTGGCGAGGATCCACTGTCCATGCACGGCTGCTGTGGCTGCCTGTGCCTGCATGTCTCTGCATGTGTGGCTCTCACGTCACCCTGTGTGTCCTGCAGGGGTGGTGGCCACAAGCGGCGGCTGCGCGATGTTGACTTCTTGCGGCGCAGTGAGGGTGTGGAGGGTGTCGTGGAGAGACTGGAGTATGACCCCAACAGGACAGGCTACATTGCTCTGGTCAGGTACCCAGGTGAGCTCACACTGTCCAACTGTCAAAGGGGATGACTATTGTGTTGAACTGTGGAGTGTGGTGGGGGTTTGTGTTGGGCAAAATGGAGCGGCTGGAGTATGACCCCAACAGGACAGGCTACATCGCCCTGGCCAGGTACCCAGGTGAGCTCACACTGTCCACTAGTCAGAGGGGGTGGGTGTTCATTTATTGGGTGGAGTGTGGTGTTGTTGTGTGCTTTAGACTTGGTGATGTAGTGTGAGCCTCATGGTCGTGCTGTGTCGGGCCTACACCGGCGCGACTTGTTGGACCGCTGACTGCTGTTCATGTGTGTCACTTGTTGCGACTGTTGTGGACACACTGCATCCAACAAGCTCCCGCAACACATGGACTGTGTAAACATGTGTGTGAGACCGTGTGTGAGACTGAGGGGGACAATGACAGCCTCTCATATATGAAGAGCAATTTTTTTCTCAGACCAGCCTCATGTGGGTGTCGGTTTGCAGTGTGGGTTCCTGCTTGTGTAGTACCTCCACCAGCGGTATGTAGCTGCCCCTATGAAAGAAACACCAATCACACACAATTCATCATACAACCTGCTGATGATCTCTTATTGGATTTCTGCAAGTTTGAGGGGAGCTTCAGCGTCATTGTGTTGTGTGCTACACCTGCAGTTGTTGATTTGTTGATGATGAGTGTGCTGACTGTGTACTGCCGCTGGAGTTGTGTCGGCAGTGGCAGACTGTGTTGCGCTTCCGTATTGTTGGTGCCTGACTATTTGCTGGTTGCAGTGCCAAGTGTTGGTTGTGGTTGTGGAGGGGTGTGGTTCGTTGCCTGTGCAGTCAAACTGCAGGGCGATGTGATGAGATGAGTGTTGCGTGTTGCCAGCCAGCTCCCAGTGAAAGAAACACCAATCACACACAACTCAACATACACCCTGCTGATGATCTCCTTCAGGAGTTCTGCAAGTTTGAGGGGAGCTGCTGCAGGGCATATGTACACAGCGTCCATGTCACCGTGGTGATCTGCACATTGCTCTGTTTGCGCTTGTCTTGTTCTGGACTCATCAGCACTGCATGCATGTGTGCTGTCGTTGTTGTGTGCATACAGTGACTGCAGTGCTGTGGCAACAGCCCCTATTTTGTGTAACAGTCGCCACACATCAGTGGCATTGCCTGCCAGAATGCGCAAGCAGAAACCCTGGTTTTTGCACAGGCAACAAGGCCCTGATGCTCTGCACAAACGATGGTTTCAGGCTGCTGTACCCCGGCAGGCAATTTACTTGATGGGTTGCAAATGTGTCTGCCTGCAACCTTTCTTCCCCGGAATTTGGTGACCCCCACTATACTCAAGCCTACTGTACTCAATACCCACTGCTGTTGTGTGCTGTGCTGGGTGTGCAGGAGAGGGTCTACAGCAGCAGCAGGCATACAGCTACATCCTGGCGCCCCAGGGCCTGAGTCCCGGTGACGCTGTGCAGTCAGGGCCACAGGCCAGCATACGGCCAGGCAACACACTGCCGCTCAAGGTGAGACCCCTGCTGTAGCGCTGAGCTGGGACGACTAGCCCAGTGCTGTACAGTACAGTACAGTACAGTACAGTGCAGTGCAGTGCAGTGCAGTGCAGTACAGTGCAGTACAGTACAGTGCAGTGCAGTGCAGTGATGGGAGGGGATTCCAAATGTGTTCAAATTGTTACACAGCCTTTTGCACCAAACATCGAGGCTGCCTTGCTGATAGTATCGGTGATACTGGTTGGCAATGCTTTCCAAATTTTACCGCCCCCCCCCCCCCCCCATTGCTGTGCAGGATATTCCGGTAGGCATGCCTGTCCACAATGTGGAGCTTGTCCCCGGCAAGGGTGGCCAGATCTGCAGGTCAGCGGGCTGCATGGCCACCATTGTCAACAAGCAGACGGAGCACGCCATCGTGCGCCTCCCCTCAGGTGTGCTGGGGGGTGGTGGCGGTGGTGATGGCGGGGTTGGGGTGGTGGGGTTGGGGGTGGTGGTGGGGTTGGGTTGGGGGGGGGGGGGGCGGGGGGGGAGGACTCTGCTTGAGTCGAGTATAGGTGTGCGATGTGAGGGTGGTCGGGGGGCGGGTGGAAGGGACATCCATTGACAATACCACTGACTGCGCGGATCCTCTTTGCTGGCAAAGCAGCGCTGCGCAGACACGTTGTGGTTCGGTGAAGTGCGCTTGGCTTGTTCACCCTGCCGGATTGCCTGCATTACACACATGCTCAGTGATGTGTTGACACATGGGTTGCAACCAGCCATATTAACCCAGCAGGGCGGTCAGGATGTGTCGTAAGAGGACAGGATGGCACGTATCCTGGAGAGGATGTGCATGTGTGCGTGCTTGCCTGCATGGCTCATCTCAAGTAGCTGTCCCTACTGCTGCTGCTGCTGCTGCTGCTGCTGCTGCTGCTGCAGGTGAGCAGCGGCTCATCAGCCTGAAGTGCCGGGCCACCATTGGAGCCGTGTCCAACCCCCAGAACAAGAACCGGGTGTTTGGCAAGGCAGGAGCAAACAGGTGGAGGGGCAGGAGGCCAACGGTAGGTGCAGACTGCATGGTTCTTTCAGAGGGGGGGGGGGTGACCTTACACGTCATGTTTCAGAAGCAACTGGCCAGCCCTCCAGGGGTTGTTGTGAGGCAGCACTCTATCATGCAGCGCTGTCAGTGGTGGTGGGGGTGGTGGCCTGTGAGGGTGTACTGTTTGTCCGCTACTGGTGTCAGCACATGCTGCATTGTGCTGTCATGTTGGGGTGGCCTGTACGGCTAGTGCTGTGGAGCCTCCAGCCCTGTTAAAGGCCTGCAGCAGCAACTTCAACACTAGTGTGGTTGGATGGTCACTCCGTCCTGAACGGGCTGTGCTGTGTCATGCTGTGCTGTGTCATGCTGTGCTGTGTCATGCTGTGCTGCGCCCAGGTGCGTGGTGTCGCCATGAACCCTGTAGACCACCCATGGGTGGAGGCACAGCAGGAGGTCGGCCCAGCTGCTCCCCCTGGGGCCTCAACTCCAAGGGCAAGAAGACACGCAAGAAGCACAAGGCCAGCAGCAAGTGGATGCTGCAGCGCAGGACCAAGCGGGGTTGAGGTTGTTAGTGGTGTTTTTGTTGACCGGTTGTCTGTCGTTGGTGCCACAGAGATTGTTGGTGCAAAAGAGAGGAATGAGCCACGTTGCGTCCAGGGTCCAGTTTTCAGGCTGTAGACGCTGCAGCACAGCAATCGGCTAGGTCAAGTGATGCTGCTGTTGTTAGCGGCTGCTGGTGCCAGGGCGTGCTGGGTGTTTGGCAAGCATGGTGGTGACTGTCCAATTGGCATGTTACTTATCTTGAGCTGTTGCCCCCAATCCTGGTGGGCTGAGTGTGGTCAGTGTGCTTCATCTGTGCATTCAGTTGGGGTGTTGAATGAGTGCCCCACTGACACCGTTTTAAGACTCATTTTTACTCGCTGCTCGGCTGCAGCTGCCACTTTGCTCACGTCTACACTTTAGTATACATAGGTGAAAACCGGGCTTGGCTGCTTCGCAGCAGCACCACCCTTCATACCCCAGGTGATCAACCTGCAACAGCAGTAGCCAACTTGGCGTGTGCAGCACAAGAACTGCTGCGCTTCTGCACGAATACTACATTTATGATGTGATGTACGTTTCCGCAGTTTGTGTCGCCACTCACGGCATACACCGTGCACTACGTGCTGTGATCGGTACTTCCTGTAGCTGTTGCTGTGCTCTTCAACGCCAGCTGCACGCTGCAGCCCCAAAAATGTTGCTTGTTTTTTTGCAATAAGCACAATTCGCCAGCCTGGACTCCCGTAAGTCATGTTATTGCACACACTGTTGTGCTGAACCAACAGCTGGTGATGAATCTGCAGACCATCCTGCACACTTGCTGCCGTTTGCAGCTTAGCATGCTGCAGTGGACTGCTGTGGTGTGGGCACATGCCGACACACACCGCATTCTGCAACAACCTGTCATTGACAAGGCATGCCCTGTTACTAGGGGCAGGAGTAGTCATCGTCACTGGCATGTAGGCTGACCACTGGGCTTGCTACATGTCCCACCCACCGGGGCGGGTATGAGCAACAGGCTCCATTCAGCAAGTCGGCTACTTGCAGCTACATATGGCTACAAGCTTGTAGCTCTGGTTACGGCCACGAGGCGTGGCTGCTCACAGAACTGGCTACAAGCTACAGGATGCGGGGCTGCTGCCTGGGGGCATGTGTGGCCAGCTCCTTGGAGCTGCCTACATCTGTGTGTAGCTGGCTACATGCCAGGCAGTGCTGCCTGCTGGCAGCACAGCTACGTGTAGCTGCATCCAGCTACAAACTGCAGCATGCAAGGGCTTTGGCTACCATAGCCAGCTACAGGCCACAGCTGTGCTCAGCTAAAAGTGTCCAGGCAGAGGGTTTCATGTAGCTGACCTGGGGACCCCAGGCTGGGGTCGCGTGCTGTACGACCAAATGGTTACATCTTTGAGGCATGTGCACATGCCACACAGCAAACTGTGCACATTGGGATGCTGCATCCTGTGGCTGCCGGGCAAGTCACTTGCCAGTACGGTACTGGCGAACACATGTACACAGAGAGAGACAACCACCAAAGCCAGGCAGGACAGTGCAACCGAAAAGCCCAAGCTGGTGATAGGGCCCAGAAAGTGGCGGGGGGGTCTGGGGGGGCGCAGCCCCCCCAGGAAAAAGCGGGGGGGCTTGGGGGGGCGCAGCCCCCCCAACACTCTGACGGAATAAGTGGGGCATAGACCTCGAGAAGTTCGGGATCACGTTATGATTTTGGTTTGGTGTGTGCACCACTATCAGCCAGAGGGCAGGAGCAGCTGACTGAGTGATGTAGTGCAAACAGGTGAAGCGATAGCTTTGATCACACCACAAACCAGGGTGCTAAAGGGTGCTGTTTGTTAGCGCCATCAAACTAGCAGTGTTGCAAGGCCATGTACTTGGTGCGGCACTCTCTACTTGTACCTGCGCCAAGTGCTCGTGGCATTGGCATGCTGTGTGGTGCTGAATGCCGGTTCACCTCAGCAAGATTTGCTTATCGTGTTCTGTGAACTCGTCCAAGGTTCACAGACATGACAAGCAAATCCTGCTGAGGTGAACCCCTGGGGTAAACAAGCAAGGGACACCACCACAGCATGCCAATGCCGTCAGCACCTGCAGGCGCTTTCAAAACGAGTACAGCTTGCCAAGCTGACAGTGTCATAGCGAAGGCAAATGCAGAGCTTTGAAGTGCCTGTCTGTTGCTCTAGCTTTCAAAGCGCTGGGTGTTGGACTGCGCACATGCAGCTGGCAGTTTCAGCACTGGGCCCAGGGGCTGCCACGCCAGGCTGTTATGGTAACTACCTCAGTGGTTGCATTGCAACCGTTGCTGAGCAGCATGTGTGTCACAAATGGTACACTGTGCACTGCCTATGTTGCAGGGCAAAGCACACATATCTCGGGGTTTAGCCCGGCCACATGATGTACAGCATACTCACACCGCTGATTGAGTAAGCTTGGCGTATTGCATGCCAAGAAGGGTTGTGTGCCCACATGCCAGGATGTCATCTGAGCCTGTCATTGAAAGATCACCATCATGATCAGGGATGTGCCAGGTGGTAAACACAACCTAACAATAGGTTGCAGAGATGTGTTGCTGCGCTGCTACAGCCCTGCAGTAAAAATCCTGACAGTCCAACAACATGCACATCACCGCCCATGCCCTGACACTGAACACTCCATTGTTGAACCACCCTCAATCCAACCAGCTGATGCTGTCAAGTGCCTCAGGCCCTGCTGCTGCCATCAATTCCTCCAAAACCTCCTTGAAAGCCAACTGCTTTGCATCATAAAACTCCTGCAACACAGCCACAACCTGACCAGGGCTTTCAAGCCCTTCAGCCCTAGCAAACAGCTCCAGCTGCTGGTGTGTGATGAGCCCAGGTCGGTGCTGCTGCTTCTTTGGGAGCTGTGAAAGCATCCTTGCTGTCTTGGACAGTACCAAGCAAGTCTGCTGGAACTCTAGCACAACTGGAGTTGCAGGGGATGCTGCTGGCTGCATTTCGTGCCGAGGGTGGTTTTGCAGGGGATGCTGCTGGCTGCGGTTGTGGTTGTGGTGTTGGGTGTGGGGTGTCTGCTGCTGCTGCTGCTGCGGGTGCTGTGGTGGGTGTGGGTGTAGGAGGACATCTTCCCGGGAGGCTGTGAAGACTGAGGGTGGCCCTTGGAGGCTGACTTGAGATACTGCAGGTAGTCCTGCAGGGTTTAGCGACATAGTTTGAAACGCAGGGTTTGACAGGCAGGGTTGGACAGGCAGAGTGTAACAAGCAGGGTGTAACAGGGCAGGTTTCACAGGCAGAGTTTGACAGGGAAGGTTTGACAGACAGGTTTCAACAGGCAGAGTTCATGTAGGACAGGATGTCCAGAGACAGGGTGGTCACAGGCAGCAGCAGCAGTAGCAGCCATCAGTTTGTTGAGGGTACGTCAAGAGGCCAGTCGATGAACGCCGTGGCTGGCTGATACCAACACGCCAACACACCAACACATTGAACCCAGAAGGGCTGCAGACAGGCCCCCCACCTGCAGTGTTGCGTCGAAGAAGGCATCCCACACCTTCACCTCGGACAGCTCAGGGCCTGTCAACAACGTGAGCGGCATGTGCTGCTGCTGCTGCTGCTGTCCTTGCAACTCCTCCTGCTCCTGCAGCTGCTGCTGTTGTTGTGTGTGGAACTCCTGCATGAGGGCGGTGTGTCTGGCCTTCATGGCTTCCCTGTGCTGCCGCTGCAGCAGCAGCACCTCCACACACCTGCACATAAGGGGCATAGCACAACACAGCACGGCACAGCATGGGACGCAGCGGCAAAGCACAGCATTGGTAGAAGCCCGGGGGGCACGGCAGAGGGCTCAGCTTAACCTGACCATCCATGACCTGTGTTCCTTGCGCATTGCACCATGTTTGGTCACGCTAAGCCTGTCCATGGGGCAGGACGAAGTACATGGCGCCAATGGCTGTACTGCATTGTACTAGCTGTGCTGTACTGCACAGTCCTGCTTGAACTCATGCCCCACAACACTCCATCAAAGCGAACCAGACCACAAGGCACGGTGCCGCTCACTGCATGAAACAGCTACTGCAATGTGCTGCAAAAGCGAACATGGCCCCACTATCTGTACTGTACTGTACAGTCCTACATGCACGCATGCCCCCTACCTCCCTTTTGAAAGAGAGGTAGTCTACAAGGCACAATGCCACACCAACCGTTGAATGTAGCGCAGTGCAAAACGGTGCAGTGCGTGCTGGAAATGCTACGACAAATGCACAAACACTGGGTCAGCATTATGAAAACATCCACACACAACACACGATCCCACCTTTTGAATACGAAGTAGTCCATGAGGCACAGTGCTGCATCCTTGCCCTCCACGCCAGCCAGCAGTGGGTCACTCGACTCAGCAGCAGCAGCAGCAACAGCAGCTATGTGCTGCTCACTCAACTCCTCCAACTGCTCATCTGTAGGCTCCCACTCCCACCCTGCTGCCACTGCTGACACCCCCTCCTCCTGCTGCTGCTGCTGCTGCTGTTGGTGACTAACCTGGCCCAAGTGATGATGACTAACCTGGCCCGAGTGATGACCAACCTGGCCCAGCCCCTGCGTCAGCTGCTGCATTGTGTACACCTGCTGCAGCAGCATCTCCAACAGCCGCTGCCTCCTGAGTAACCGTTTGCGATCCTTATACCCCCGCTCCAAACCACCCGCTGTGAGGCCAAAGACTGAAGGCATGCCCTGTCGAGCTGCTGCCATGTAAGCAAGGTAGGTGCGAACACCACTAGTAGCCATGCGTTCTAGAGTGAAAGGGCAGGAGCGAGGCAGGGAGTCCACGAGTTCCCAGGGGAGAATGTTGGTGCGGGGCTGCAGCTGGGAAAAGGGACCGAGCTCTGCTGCTACTGCTGCTGCTGCTGCTGCTGCTTGCTCGTCGGCTGCTGCTGCTGCTGCGTGCTCATCGGCGACTGCTGCTGCTGCTGCTGCTTGCTCGTCGGCGACTGCTGCTGCTGATGCTGCTTGTTGGACAGAGGAGGGTTGTGTGCGTCTAGGTCTGTGCTGTAGTAACCAGCTGCTGGCACCCTGCTGCTGCTGACTGTCATGTGATGCAGCAGCAGCAGCAGCAGCAGCAGCGGCGGCATTGGGAGTTTGCTTGCTGCGCTGCAGTGGTGCTGTCCTGGCCCTTCCCATACTGGAGGCAGCAGCAGCAGCAGCAGCAGCACTGCTGCTGGGAGGGACCCTGCCTAGCAAGGGGGCAGCTGCAGCAGCAAGGCTAGAGTGTGGTGATGGTGGTTGCTGTAAAAGCGTTGCATTGTTGTGCTTGCCGCTGCTGCTGCTGCTGCTGCTGCTGGCAGCGTCTGTTCTGCTTTTCGGCGTTGCACGGTGTTGCTGCCGCTGCTGCTGCTGCTGCTGGTGTGTTGCCACCCTGTCCACTACTGCCTGCTGCTGCAGGCGTTGGTGTTTTTTGTGTTTGCCGCCGGGCTGCTTCTGCTTGCCTGAGTGGGCCTTGCTGGACATAAGACGCACATGCAGAGCTGCAAGGGGCAGCTGCGTTTGTAGCATGTGCTGACCTTGCTGTTGTTGGTGCTGTTGCTGCTGCTGCTGCTGCTGCTGCTGCTGCTGCTGTTGTTGCTGCTGTTGTTGCTGCTGCTGCTGCCCTGGTATGGATATCCATGGACCACTGCTGCTGCTGTCGCCTGCAGAACAGGAGTTCAGTTTAATGGGGGTGGGATGGGTGTTCACCCTCAAAGCTTCGTATTGGGTGACATTGGGTGACAGGCCAGGGTGTTTTGCTGACGCTGACTGTTGTGTAATTGATGAACGTGGCATGTTCACAAGCATGCATGATCAAGAATACATTTACAGTAAGTACCTTGAGTGCAGGCCATCATGCGCAACAGCCCATGCTGCTCTAGGCGTGCTGCTGCCAGCAGCAGGAGCGACCTGGTTTGGGTCAACATGTGTGCTGCTCGGCGGGTGGAAGTGCAGTGCGAAGACAGCAGGACTGAATGGACGGCACAAGAAGTAAGTGCAGGGAGGTGGAGGACAGTGAGGTTCAATGGAATGGAATGCAGGTTGTTGACTGTGACAGTCAGAGGTCACTCTGTCAGAGTGACAGGGTGTAGTGCGATAGATCGAGCAGCAGCACTACAATGCTGCGGCAACAATTCGCCAGGTAGTTGTAACTCAGCAGTGTGCCGAGCAGCAGCTCTTTCATCTCGAACAGTAGCAGTGTGCAGCAGTGATCTGAGCAGCAGTTACTCATCTGCATTAGCTTCAGAACGCAGCTGGATTCTGTCGGCACATATTCCAATGTTGCGTAAAGGCAGCGTCGGTCTCGTACGTCATGCGTTGCAGTGTGGCTTGCAGCAGCCTGTGCAGCAGTCTGTGCAGCAGTCATGTGTGCAGCTGCAGGTGCTAAATCTGCAAGCAATCCGCTTCAGGAGCAAACCAAGTGAGTTTTAAGAACCGGTGTTGAGTTTTTAACCCCGCATTGCCTTGTCAAATGGATACATGAGCTGAGTGGGGTTGAGTGGAGTGTGGAGGGTCCAGAACATGTTTCAGGCATGCATAAGCAATCTGTGTCGCGCTGCAGGCAACAAGAAAGTGCGGCAGATCCTGTCAAAAGCAGAGAGGTTCAAGGAGTCCAAGATGCGGTCGCTAGAAAAGGCCCTAGGTGAGTGCTTGCTTCCTGTCAGACTGCAGTCACTAGTTCCCCTCGAGCGACTCCCGGGGGGGGGGGGGGGGGGGGGGGGGGGGGGGGGGGGGGGTATACCCACAAGGGCGTAGGTGGCGCAATCAGGGGTTCCTTTCAAGACGCATACCATCGGCAGCAGCAGCAGCAGACACTGGTGTGTCAGTGGCAACAGCAGCATCAGAATGCGGCATTGGGTTTTGTACCGATGAGATCCAAGTGAGACCACCAGGAGCAGGAGTGAGGGGTGTGGGTGGTGGGGCAGGTTTGCCGGGGGCTGGGGGTGGTTTGTTGAGATTTGTTGGGGTGGGGTGGTGGGGTTAGAGAAGCTTGGTGGGTCTGTAGGGGGAGGGGGGGGGGCTAGCAGTCTAGGTGCACACCTGGGTAAGGTCACACTACTACGTGTCAGCTCACTGTGTGCTGTGTGCTGTGTGCTGTGCTCTGCATGCTGTGTGCTGTGGGGTTGTCCTGCTGCTGATGTTGCTGCTGCTGCAGACAATCAGGGTCTGCTGCCCTTCAGAGCAACAGCAGGCCAGGCCGAGGACGCATGTGTCAACGTGCCTCGCAAGGCAGCAGCTGCACTCAGCAGCAGCAGCAGCAGCAGCAGTACAGCTGAGACAGCTGAGCCAGCTGCAGTAGCAGACTCTCCTCAGCAGTCAGCAGCAGCGGCGGCGGCGGCAGCAGAAGGCGGCAGCAGCGGCAGCGTACCTGCGGAAAGCAGTAGTGGCACTGAAAGCAGCAGCAGCAGCAGCAGCAGCATTGCTGCCGACAGCAGTAGCAGCATTGCTGCCGACAGCAGTAGCAGCAGCAGCAGCAGCAGCGACAGCAGCAGCAGCAGCGACAGCAGCTGGAAACCCAGCTGGCTGAGGACACTGATGGGAGACAGTAAGTGCACCAGCAATCTGATGTGCTCACTGCTTGCTTGCTGCGTGCTATGCCATGCTATGCTATGCAATGATGTGCTATGCCATGTTGTGCTGTGTTGTGATGTGCAGCAGTCTTCCAATGCAGTGCATCATCCTGGTTCACAGCTGGCAATGCATATGAGCAGTCTATTTCGCATGTTTCAACAAACCTTGTGTAGCTTCATTGGTCACAGTTGAGATATGTCAAAAGCAGCATCACCTGTCTGCAGGCTATTGAAATTGCTGGTGTGCTGTCAGCCTGCACCAGTGCATGCCATGCTGCTGCATCGACCTGACTTGCCGCCGCCCCCCCCCCCCCCTTGACCTCTCAGATCAGTTCAGGCGCAGCCGAGCGCCTCCTGTTCAGGCATCCCCACTGACCCCACAGGCAGCTTTCAAGGGGCTGCAGGACAAGCAGGTGCATTGCTCGATATCATATATTTTCATGTATATTTCATCATACATTTTATCATACAAACCATTCATTTTTAATGGTCCAAGTTGTCTCTGTGTCTCCGTGTACATATCCTCCCCCCACCATGGCGGGTGACGGAGGATTGGGTTCAATTCCGGAGAGGGAGCCTGAGAAACATCTTGTTACTTTTGCTGTTGCTGCAACCCAACAGTACCGCCATACTGTTCACATTTGTAACATTACAGTAATTGTGGCTGCAGGACCTTGATGAGAAGCTTGCTAAGCAGGCCACTGCTGCCAAGGAGCACGCAGCAGCAGCAGCAGATCAGGAGGTTTCAGGGGCCAAGGGCCCAGAGGACGGCTGGGCCAGCCACATGACTGCCTTCAAGGACTACACACTGGACGGTGAGGGGGGGGGTGTCTCTGTACAGATGTGTGTGTGCGAGGGGGGGGGGGGGGGGCTGTGTGTCTCTGTACAGATGTGTGTGTGTGTGGGGGGGGGGGGGGGGGATGGTGTGTGTCACCCCGGGGGGAGATGGTGTGTATGTAGACACAGGGAGTGCATCCAGCCAATGCATCAACCATCCAAAGTTGGGACTGTGTGTGAGAGGAAGGGGGGGGGGGGGGGGGGGGGGGGAATGCCTGGAAGCAGGACTAGCAACAGGTTGCCACCAGTGGCGCGATGGCTGGGCCAGCCACATGACTGCCTTCAAGGACTGCACACTGGACGGTGAGGGGGGGGTGACTGTGTGTCTCTGTACAGATGTGTGTGTGTGGGGGGGGGGGGACCCCCCCTTCCCGGGGGAGATTGTGTGTGTGTAGACTGAGGGGAGGGGGGGGGGGGGGCTGGGCGGGGAATGCCTGGAAGCATGATTAGCGAACACTTTGCCACCAGTGGCGCGATGGCTGGGCCGGCCACATGAGTGCCTGAGTACACGCTGGATGGTGAGGGTTGGAGGCTGTGTGTCTCTGTGTGTGTGCGTGTGTGTGTGTGGGGGGGGGGGGGGAGATTGTGTGTGTGAGAGGAGAGGGGGGGGGGGTTGGGAATGCCTGGCAGCAGGACTGGCAAACAGTTCATTACCGGTGGCAGGATGGCTGGGCCAGCCACATGACTGCCTTCAAGGACTGCACACTGGACGGTGAGGGGGGGGGGTGACTGTGTGTCAGGAATCAAGTTGTTCCAGTGTTGGCAGCGGGGGGTCCCAGGTTTTGGGGGGGGGGGGGGTGATGCCAGAGGGCAGGACTTACAAACACATCTCCTCCTCCTGCCCTCCCACAATCATATCCTTCCTTTTGAAGCAAACCTGCAGCCTCCTGCCCTCTTAGATTCCATCATGCCGCGCATTCAATGCATACAACTTTGAGAATCTACTTGATGTTGACTTGATGTTGATCGTGCATTCACTGCAGACCACTTTGGCACCATCAAGAACGACCCCAACTCGGATGACTTTGAGCGGCCCCCCCGGCCATCCACCCCCAGAGGGGACCCCGGTCATTCTGGATGCCCACCTACGACGCAATACGTGCACACCACAAGAAGTATGAGACGTATGAGGGCATCATCAAGTGAGTGCTGCAATAAAATATGCCACACCATGACAGTGTGTGTGTGTGTGTGGGGGGGGGGGGGGTACCATAACGCATGCTATGTGTGTAGCGGTGGGCGGGGGTGAAAGGCGCGCTCCGAGCAGCACACCACAAGAAGTATGAGACATATGAGGGCATCATCAAGTGAGTGCTGGAACTGTAAAAGGTTGCTCATTTGTACGTGGGTACACTGTTTGTGCACATCAATAGAGTTATGAGATATATGAGGGCATCATCAAGTGAGTATGTTAGCTTGCTCAAGCGCACTCATCCTTACTCACTGGTGTATGTGAGGGGGGGAGGGGGGCTGAGGAAGGGGGGGTGTGTGTGTGTGTGTGGGGGGGGGGGGGGGCGGGGAAGAGGGAAGAAGGGGAAAACAGCGCGTGCTGTCACGAGAAGTTCAAGACCTGTGGGAGCATCATCACGTAGGGGTGTGTGGGGGGGGGGGGGGGTGAAGGCGCGCTCCCACTACACCACAAGAAGTATGAGGCATATGAGGGCATCAACCAGTGAGTCCTGGGATGTACTTTGCTCATCCCCGCGTGGGTACACGTAAGGTGTGTGGGGTGTGTTACCAATAGAGGACACATGCACATAGAAAAGGTGCAACTCATATGCAAGCAAAGACTCGCGCCGAGCACACCTCATTAAGTTTGAGCATATGAGGGCATCATCAAGTGAGTGCGGACTCACCCCACACAGGTGGTGACAACGACTTGCACACATGCTGTTGTTTGAGCATCCCCGCCCTGCTGGCAGTGCTATGTCTGTTTCTCGAGGACAAGCTGCGCCTCAATCTGTGCCCAACTGCCAAGAAACTGCGTCAGCTTGAACCCACGTGTTGTCCGTGCTCCTGCTGCTGCTGCTGCTGCTGTTTATTGTGCTGTCCCCCCCCCATGCCTGTGCAGTGCCCTCACCCCCAAGGACAAGCTGCGCATCAAGCTGGACCCCCACTCTCAAAAATTTGGTCAGCTTGAACCCACAGGTTGCCCGTGCCCTTGCTGCTGCTGCTGTTTGATGCCTTGCAACTGCCCATGCAGTGCGCTCACCCCCAAGGACAAGCTGCGCATCAAGCTGGACCCCAACTTCCACAAGGACATGAAGGGACTCAAGGAGATCGCTGACAAGACAGGATACTGGCCCGACGCGGTGAGGGGAAGGGGGGGGGGGGGGCGGGGGGGACCCGGGGGGGGGGGGGGGGGGGGGCGAACACAGAGTCTTGACAAGGTGGGGAGGGGAGGAGAGATGGCTGCCAAGACATGCTACTGGTGTGACGCGGTGAGGGAGGGGGGGGGGGAGAGACAAGCACAGAGTCTTCAAGAAGTGGGGGGGGATGATGAAGAGGGTGTTTGCTTGGGTAGCAAGGCGCAAGCGTGTGGATTTGTGTGTGGGTTTGGGGAGGTCTTGGTAACTCTGTGGGTGCCATGCAGTAAAGTAAAACACGAGTTGGCTTACACCTGGTTTGGTCAACAAAGTTGGTTAGTCATGGTGTGATGTTGTTGTGTTGCTGCTGCTGCAGGTTCGTGACCTTGTGGCCCATTTCCACAAGTACAGGTTTGAGTTTCGTCTGATGTACGAGCACCGCGCTGCGGGCGGGGAGATGCCCCCAACAGGTGCTTCAGAAAAGGTGGAGATCCTGAAGAAGAAGCTCATCCATGAACATGAACAAAGTGAGCGGGGGGGGGGGTGCATGAACATGAACAAAGTGAGGGGGGGGGTGCATGAGCATGAAGTGCACTTGGGCCGGCAGGGTCAACCGCTGGCCAGCGGCAGTTGATACTGCAAGTGGGGTGCATGGAGCTGCGAGTTGCCTGTTGCGCCATGTTTTCGCTTCAATGATGGAGCGCGTGGTGGTGGTGGTGGTGGTGGTGGTGATGGTGGGTGGGTGGGGGGGGGGGGGGGGGGGGGGGGGGGGGGCTGTTATGGTACTGGCAAGGCATCTGCAGAACATCTTATGTGTTGCTGGATCAAGTCATTGAGAATGTGCTGATGTTGTGTTCTGATCATCTGGCAATACTCATCGTCACCTCCTTCCGTTGCTTGGTGCTGCTGCAGAGAGAATTCAGGAGCTGCTCAAAGGCCGCAACAAGCAGCGCTGTGAGCTGAAGGCGTTTGCCACCTGGATGGGCAACGCCCACATGAAGCGTGCTTGTCCACAGACAGGGCTGCCGTACACACTGTGCTGTGGAAGGAACAACCCCAAAAATTCCTAGGAAGCAGAGGGGGGCGCTACTGAGTGCAGCATAGTTCAGCTGTGACACAGAGTGTGACACCGTTGTTTACTTGTAACGAAATGCGTACTGGTCACGCAGAGGGCGTACATCGAGCATGATCTGCAACGTCACAGCGGGCTGTTGTGTTGAGTCAAACTTTCGTTTGACCGAGACTCAACAAAACTCCAACAGCCACGGAATCGTCGGCAAGATTGATTGGTGGTGTCGAATCCGCCTGAAGGCCTGGATGCTGCGTCTTACTCGGCCTGAATCGAACAGCAGCAACAGCAGTTCCATCCTGCAATCATGTCTTTTGAAGAGCGTATGGAGCAGCTTGGACGAAGAGCAGTAGAGCAGGTGAATTGGTGATGCTTCAAGATGATCTGACTGCATGATCACCCCTGCAGCATTCCTGGCAGCAGCTGAGCAAGAATGTGACTGCGTGCAGGAACCGCCGGAGCTAGCCTTGCCTCGCTGTATACGGGCTGCAGAGTGTGTCAAACCCATCAGCTGTGTCACCTATCGCGTTCAGGTGGGGGATCAAGCACTGTGTCAGTTCCTCAATGCCTTGGCCACCTGCTGACTGTGACACTGACTGACTGCTGGTGTTGTGCGTTGCAACAGCGGCACGGGTTTGGTGAGGGCCGCTTGCCCATACCAGCAACTGTTATTCGTGATAAGGTGAGTGCTGATATCCAGGAAGGGCTGAGTTCGTTGTGTGTTAGGTGCGGAGCTAGCATTGCAATGCTGCAATTGCTGTGCCTACCACATCAATGTGCATAAGGTGCAACTATGTATTGGGTGAACACCATCCCTCTGAACCTGCAGGACGACAGCAACGATGCAGGCAAGCAGCACCAGCAGCAGCAACATGACTGTGACTCTCCTGGGCGCTCAGCACGCAAGGCGGGAAAGCTCCTGCGGCCATCACAGCAACAGGCACAGCAGCAGGTGAGTGTCCTGCAAGCTCACATCCCAGCCACCCACCCCAGCACACACAACCAACATCCATCCTCATCCTGACACCAGCAAACCATAGACCACATGCAAGCAGCAGGCCATATCTCTGCACGCATGCATATCATGTGGACAGAACCCACAAGCGTCCACAGCCTTTCTCAGCATGAATTCTACTACCTTACGGATCAGGGCCTCGCCTGATCGCCCTTTCAGGAGCCAAACAAGGCTCATAGAGCATAAGCACTCCTCAAGAGATACGCGAAATTCGTTGGGTGCCATGCTTTGCTGTTGTCAACATGCAGCTAGCCGCCGTGGATCGTGTGGTCAGAGCCCACAAGCACATATGCCTTCCTCAGCAGAATTAGGTGTGTGATACGCTTTGCTGTTGCTTTGCTGTTGTCAACATGCAGCTAGACGCCGTGAAGGCGCGCAGGAGTGCAGCCAAGGCCTTCAGCCTAGCTCTGGAGCGCAGGAATGCAGGACTGACGGCCAGCGGCAACAAAGGCACCAGCACAGCAGCAGCACCAGCACCAGTGCCAGCGCGCGCTGACGAAAACCACCCGGCAACTCCACCCCATGTGAGCACATACAGAACCGCTGCAGCTCTATTGAAGATTGCTGTTCCAGTAATCAGTCTTTGCCTGGGCTGTGGGGTGCAGGCCAGACATGACATGACCTACGGCTTCATGTGATCGCCTGTGCTGTGCTGTGCTGTGCTGTGCTGTGCTGTGCTGTGGTGTCCTCATATCTGTGGCGTCATTCTGCTGCTGCTGCTGCAGGTGTCCAGGAGAGCCTCACTGAGCCAGCAGCCCTTGGTGGAGAGGCACATCCCACCAAGGACCCCTGCCGATGGCACCGCCAGCACAGCAGCAGCAGCAACAGCGGCTGGTGTAGTGCCTGGCTCAGCTGCTGTACAGGTGCAGACCAAACCCACAGCAGCAGACCCTGCAGCGGGTACAGCTAGTGTCAAAGCTGATGCTGCTGATGAGGCACCGGTAGGTGACAGCAGCAGCTTGGCAGACGATGCTGCGACTAGCAGCACAACCGCCGTGCGCAGTGGCACAGAGACAGCAGTAACAGTCGCAGCAGCAGCGGCAGGAGGTGCAGCAGCAGGAGGAGGCTGCCGCGTTCCTGGCGGCAGCAGCAGCTGTCAGGCAGGGCGCACCTTCCTCACCGACCCTGGCTCGCAGCCACCGTCGCCTGCTGTGCGCGGGCCACGTGCCACCATGCAGGGCCTTACTGCAGACATGTCAGGCGCCACAATCGGCCTGAACAGCAGAGCACCAGGTGCTGCTGCTGCTGCTGCTGCTGCTGCTGCAACATCAGCAGCATTCGGTGCTGGTGGTGATGCAGGTGCTGCAGAAGCAGCAGCAGCATTGAATGATGCTGGTGGGGGTGTTGGTGGGGTTGAGGATCGCACAGATCGGGCAGCCGCGGCATCACCTGAGCTTCAGGAGTATGTGGCTTACCTTGCTGCTGCCAGTAGGGTCAGCAGCACCTCAGCAGCAGGCCTTGATGACGCCGCTGCAGCAGCAGCAGCAGCAGCAGCAGCGGCTGGCAGCGCTCCTGTGGGCGCAGCTGGGCTGGTCGATGTACACAGTGCCGACACAGCCGAGGGGTGCTTTGATGCCAGCAGCAGGTTGCTGTGGTACGTGCATGGCGCGGCGGGGAGAGCAGGGCGCCCGATGCCGCGCGCAGCTCCAACAGCAGCAGCAGTGAGAGCTGGTGCATCGCCCACCTTCAGCTTGCAGGCAGCAGCTGGCAGCTGCAGCAGTCAGGGGCCAGCAGTACTCGGCAGCAGCAGCCTGGCGGTGCCACGCCCTGGCTCCAGCTCCCCGAGCGGCAGGCGCCCTGCTGCTGCTGCTGCTGCTGCTGCTGGGCCGCACTGGTCCCCTGTGCCCCCACAGACACAGCTGAAGCCACCTGTGGTGGTGAGACCAATGTGAGTCAAGCTTTATGGCAAAGAGATCCAGACTTTGCAATGATAGTAGCACTGCTGGGATATACACTGAGTGACGGAAAGTAGAAGCCACCAGGGCTGTCATTTTGGCTGTCTGAGTTGAGCACAGCGGCAGATGATGGTTTGCGGCGCTGGTTTGGGAAGTGGAAGGCTAGCTGATGGGGAACAGCAACAGCTGCTGGTTGGCCGTGGCTGTGCGGCGTGAAACCTGTACGGTACTGCACTGCTGCATGAGCTGAGCCTGTGTGTACCGCTTGACATGGTGTGTGTCCTGCCTGCAGGGTCGGCTGGGCCCCTAGTGAGATGGAGCCCCAGCAGCAGCAGCAGATGACGCCTGCATCATTCCAGCAGCCACAACAACAGCAGGACCACCACCAGCAGCAGCAGCAGCAGCAGTCAGCAGGGCAGCAGGTGCAGCAGCAGCCTCAGCAGGGGCCCCTCGGCAGCAGGCCGCCTTGGGTGGGGCCACGGGACACCCCTGTGGCAGTGAAGGGTGACGGTACTGGTGCTGGTGATGGCAAGAGCAGTGGCAGCCGGAGGATTTCACGAGCCAGCAGCAGTGCCGGGGGTGCTGGTGGTGGCGCAAGGTCTGGGGTTCGAGCCAGCAGTGGTGGTGTGCAGGGTCAGCCTGCTGCGGCCGTGTTTCAGAGCCAAGAGCTGGCGCAGTTGGTGGCAGCAGCGGCGGAGAAGGTGAGCAGTAGGGGGGGGGGCTTGTGGTGCTGGTCGTGCATGACTCGCCAGTTTGGACCTAGCAGTGGTACATGGCAGTAGTGATAGAAGTTACTTTGGTTGTCTGTGGGTCACTTGGTGAGCAAAACCCATGGCATAAGAGAAGAGAAGAGAAGAGAGAAGGAACTGAGGTGGACGGGCGCGCACACGGCAATGGCCATGCACTGAGGACACTGACCGTCAGCTGAGCTGACATGCAGGATATGCGCTTTGCAATTTATAACATGCCTGTGCAAGCGGAATATTGGTGGGGGGCCTCTGTAGCCCGGCCACCTGTTGAACAAGTGATGTGCTGTGTGTCGGCATGGTGTGTAAGACACTAAGCTTGGAGACATTGTGTGTGCTGCAGGTTGCAAAGCGGCGTCTGGTGCTGCCAGCGCTGTGCAGCTGTGGGCATGGCACGCCTGTGCTGGACCCTTGTTACCCCACGCGGTGCTGCAGCAACTGCCCGCTGCGCGGCAATGCAGCTGCCTATGAGTCACTGTTGGCGGGCCTGCTGGCAGGAATGGGTCTGGATTGATGTGAGGACTGTAAAGTATGGAGAGAACCACTGTCAGATGTTGATCTGCACTGATAGACTTGAACCTGTGGATGCCATGGACTGTTTGTGAGGTGGCCTCAGCTTGCACCGGAACCCTGAGCTGATGGCTGGGACTCTGCAGCAGGGTTGCATGATCAAAATCAAAATCAAAGTTACACATGCATGACATATGAGTTGCTATATGCTGTAGTACTTGACACCAGTCCAATACATGTGGGTTTTGAATAGAACAGATGATAGCAACTACGCTGCTTGGTGACAGATGACAGATACAGCATCTCCTCCCTCTTATCAACGGCACCAGTTGCAACAGTTGTTACAAGATCGCTGCGCTGCTCCAAATTCCTGTCGGTAGGTAACAGCAATCCATACACAAACCATAACACCACTTGCTGCTGCTTCTCAACCAAGGCGCAACTGTATCAGTACTGCACATGCAGGCACAGCTTGCTGCACACAATGGTGGTACAGCACGGCAGCTGACAAACCCATCCAAGAAGTTTCAAGCAGCAATACCTGCAAGGAAGCAGTAAGAAAGCAACACTCCAAACACAAAGAGACGCCTGCAAGAGATGGAGAGCTTGTTGCAACTACATGCAAACCCCTGTCCCAGTTGAGAGCACTGGTGTACCAACAGATCAAAGCATGTGCAGCCGAGCCACACACCTGAGCAGCCGCTGTTAGCCCAGCAGGTGACTGAAGCTACATTTGACACTGGCGCCGCCAAAAAAACAGTCATGTGGCGCTGCTGCGGCTTTGCGTGATTTGCTGCACACTCGCTGTCTATTGCTGCAAAGGCGCTGTGTGATGCTGCAGACTTGCTGCTACTAGTAGAAGGCAGGGCAAAGTTGCTGAGCTGACCAACACTGAAACCATGCGTGTGCGCTGCAGCAGCCCGTATGCTGTGCTGTTTTTGTGCCTGTCGCTCACGCTCCGATCGCGGGGCTCGCTAGGGCAACAGCAGCAGCGGTACCAGGGTCTGTGCAATGCAACCCTCCCCTTCCCTCCTTCCCCTGTGCAGCGGTACTTGTCCAGTACCCTAGTAGGCAGCACAAGCTGTCCAGGTGGCCCTGGGTGCTGCTGCTAAAAGTCGGCGCAGACGCAATGCAAACTGTTGGTTGCTGCATGATGCAGTCCTAGGACAATCGGCTGACTAGTGACATGCATGTGCGCTGCAGCAGCCCGTATGCTGTGCTGTTTGATGCCTTTTGCTGACACACCACTCGGGCGCTCGCTAGGGCAACAGCGGCAGCGGTACCAGGGTCAGTGCAATGCATCCCTCCCCTTCCCTCCTTCCCCCTGTGTGCTGCTGTCGGTACTTATCCAGTACCCTAGTAAGTCAGCAGTACTTCTCCAGTACTGTAGCATGGAGCTGTTTCAAGCTGCCCAGCTGGTCCTGGGTGCTGCTGCACATTGAAGGGCACAAGACAAACTGCTCAATGCTGCATGTGATGCTGCTGTTCTGGAAGAGCCTACTGGCTACTGACATGCACGTGTTCGCTGCAACAGCCCGTATGCTGTGCTGTTTGGTGCCTTTCGCCGACACACCACTCGGGCGCTCGCTAGGGCAACAGCAGCAGCGGTACCAGGGTCTGTGCAATGCAACCCTCCCCACCCCTCCTCCCCCCTGTGCAGCAGTACTTGTCCAGTACCCTAAGATGTTAGCAGTACTTGTCCAGTACCCTAGAATAGAATAGAATGTCAGCTGCATGATGCTACGAGGACATGATGCAGTGCATGTGCGAGTGTTTGAGCCCCCATATGCAGGCACGAGGAGAGATGCTGCTGTCTGCTGCTGAGCTGCGAAACAGCAGGCCAACATGTTCTTCATGCTCAATGATGTAAGCCCTCGCCTCCTGCGCACACCTTGTGGTGAAACCATCTATCCATTCATCCATAGGAGCATCCTCCAGCAGCTCTCTGCAGCAGCTCCTCCCTCCCGTTCTGCGATGCGGGACAGTCCTAGGATGCATGTGCGCTGTGGCTGTGGGTGCATGGCTGCGACAGTCTAGTTGTTCACCAAAAAACGGTGGATGTGGCTACACGTTGGTTGATTGCCTAGGGAAATTTACAGGGGCGATTGGGGGTTCAGCAATTTTTGTGTAAGGGGCAGTGGCCAATAGGAGTTATGTCAAAAGATATGGCAAGGGATGAAAAAAAGTAGCAGTGGCAAACTATATACCATAAGTGGATCAGCAGGTGAACGACCCATGGAGAAGGGGTCACCACCCAGTCAAGTAGGTAGACTTGCAGACACGCGCAGCCCGGTCACAACCCGAAGGTGGAGCGACACAGCCAGCCAGCCAGACAGCTAGACCAGCAGACAACCAGCACACAAGCATCATGTTGTTTCTTGCGACCCTCCAGAAAGCATAATGTGTTAGGATTTATCAGAATGAGCAGCCACAACTGGTGCAAGAGCACCCCAGAAGCTAGACGTGCAGACAGGCACAACCCTGAGTCCGCCCAGTTGTGACGCATAGGACCACCTATGCGTCACACCTGGACAGCTAGACAACTAGACAACTAGCCCAGACGGCTTGACAGCCAGACAGCTAGACAATTGCCCAGGCTGGACAGCTAGCCCACGGCTAGACAACTAGACGGCTAGACAAGGTTTGTGTCAACCCAGCAAGTGTCAACCCCAGCTACACGGCTAGACACACTTCTGTTGAGTGCATATGCATGTTGATGCTGCTGGGGTGCAAAGTTGACCCAGCGCCAATGGCTGCCTTGTCCAGCCTCACGCAGTATGAATGTTGCAGGGCTGCGCACTCCGAGTGCAACAGTGTTGTGGTTGCTGCTGCAGCCTTCAGGTCCTTGCACTATGCTGCTGCTACGTCATGTTTGAGTGGGGCTGTGCGCATTGTTGCTGCTACTGCTGCAGCGTTTAGGTCCTTGCACTATGCTGCTGCTATGGTGTTTGAGTGGGGTTGTGCGTGCTGTTGCTGTTGTACTGCTGCAGCCTTCAGGTCCCTGCAAAATGCTGCTGCCACGGCGTGTTTGATGGTGGTGCTGCTGCTGCAGCTGCAGCCTTCAGGCCCCTGCAATATGCTGCTGCCACTGCGTGTTTGATGGTGGTGCTGCTGCTGCTGCCGCTGCAGCCTTCAGGTCCCTGCAATATGCTGCTGCCACGGCGTGTTTGATGGTGGTGCTGCTGCTGCAGCTGCAGCCTTCAGGCCCCTGCAATATGCTGCTGCCACTGCGTGTTTGATGGTGGTGGTGCTGCTGCTGCCGCTGCAGCCTTCAGGTCCCTGCAATATGCTGCTGCCACGGCGTGTTTGATGGTGGTGTGTTGCCGCTGCAGCTGCAGCCTTCAGGCCCCTGCAATATGCTGCTGCCACTGCGTGTTTGATGGTGGTGCTGCTGCTGCTGCCGCTGCAGCCTTCAGGTCCCTGCAATATGCTGCTGCCACGGCGTGTTTGATGGTGGTGTGTTGCCGCTGCAGCTGCAGCCTTCAGGCCCCTGCAATATGCTGCTGCCACTGCGTGTTTGATGGTGGTGCTGCTGCTGCTGCCGCTGCAGCCTTCAGGTCCCTGCAATATGCTGCTGCCACGGCGTGTTTGATGGTGGTGCTGCTGCTGCAGCTGCAGCCTTCAGGCCCCTGCAATATGCTGCTGCCACGGCGTGTTTGATGGTGGTGCTGCTGCTGCTGCCGCTGCAGCCTTCAGGTCCCTGCAATATGCTGCTGCCACGGCTTGTTTGATGGTGGTGTGTTGCCGCTGCAGCTGCAGCCTTCAGGCCCCTGCAATATGCTGCTGCCACGGCGTGTTTGATGGTGGTGCTGCTGCTGCTGCCGCTGCAGCCTTCAGGTCCCTGCAATATGCTGCTGCCACGGCGTGTTTGATGGTGGTGTGTTGCCGCTGCAGCTGCTCCTGCTGGTGGTGTTGCTGCTGCAGCCTTTTCAGGCTTGAGTGGGGCTGTGCGTGCTTTTGCTGTTGTACTGCTGCAGCCTTCAGGCCCTTGCACTGTGCTGCTGTCACGCCGTGACGGGGTGTTTGAGGGGGGCTGTGTGCATTGTTGCTGCTACTGCTGCAGCCTTCAGGTCCTTGCACTATGCTGCTGCTGCGGGGTGTTTGAGTGAGGCTGTGTGCATTGTTGCTGCTACTGCTGCAGCCTTCAGGCCCTTGCTGCTGCTGCCGTGGGGTGTTTAAATGTGCGCACGCAGACTCTGCTGGGTCCCTGCCGGCACACGACTTGCTGCAATGCACTGCCCATGCTAATCATGCCATTGAGGTGGGGTGTGACATGATGCTCATTTTCTATGCGTTGAACAGTGAACATCAGGTGCAGCAGCTACACCCAAGGGGCCCGCTGCTGGCCCAGACTTGCCTGCTGCAGCGCCTGACTGATGGCACATTGCATCAGTGACGTCAGATCAAAGCAGGCCTTTGTCCGTCACACAACCCTTGCCCTTGCAATAGGCTGCTGTCAGGGGGTATTTGACCAGGGCATCGCGCATGCAGACTCTGCTGGGTCCCTGCCAGCACACGACTTGCTGCAACGCGCTGCGCGCAGCCCATGCCAAACATGTTCTTGTTAAGGTAACTCGGAGTTAGGGTGTGACACTTGGCAGTGGGGGTTGCTATGTCGTGACGGATGTAGGCCAGGGCCCTGGCACAACCTAGAAAGTCTGCTTTGCAGCCTGGCTGTTGAGGCACCTGGCACGATAGGTTGTGGCTTTGAATTGGAATCGGTTGCTCTACTTCCATGAGTTCAATCGAAGTTACTGGCACCAGGTGCGGTGCACTTGCTACACCCAGGGGTTCCTACTTTGCTGGACGCACTCATCTGCATTTCATGCTGCAGGCTGCATCCCAGCCAGGTGGCACAACAACAGCTTTGCCGCTTGCACAGCCTGCATCAGGGCATCTTGCAGAAGCTGTGATGCCCAACATGGTGTCCTTTTTGGCCAATATATCGGGTTGTCGTTGCTTGAGCATTCACAGGCATGCCACTAGGGGCAGCACATGTCCCAGCCTTGACTTGCACACGGACATGCTGCAGTGTGCAGTTCGTCTGCATGCCAGGAACCATGCGTGGTGGAAGTCAGGTGTGACCACTTGCAATGGAGGGTGCTGTGTCGTGATGGATGCAAGCCAGGGCCTTGGAACGATATGCCAGCAGAGTTGCTCTGTGGACACTCTGCTGCTGCACCATCTTGGCTGTTGCACACATGGATCTCCCGGCGGCAACCATCACTCCTGCAATTGCGGATTGCATATTAGAGTTTACTCCCTGCCATCGTGCCGCACAAGCGGACCGTGTGGAACCAGGAACTCTTCGAACCGGACAGATCCACGATCTTGTCTAGTGTGTCTACCTGTCTGCCTGTCTAGCCGTCTGGCTGTCTGGCCATTTACCCGAATGGCATTGCACCCTAATCAACAATACTCTTCGCCTGCGTGCAGCTGGTGGGACCAGTTCCTGCACTATACCATGTCTGCTTGTCTAGCGTCTACACCCCAGGGACAGAGCCCCTGTGACTGCATCCAACGTGTAGCCACATCCGCCCAAAAAACAAGGCAAGCATACCAATTGCGAAAAGAAGGGCTGGAAGAAACAGTGGGGCGATTCACAGAGACCTAGCTGCAGCTGGGTGAGAGTTCCACAGGGGCAGAAACTATCAGCACAATCCGAAAGTGGTTGTGGTCTGTTTCTGCTAAAGGTGGCGCATGGCCCGTGGCTATGTACCGGTTCTTCAGGAAAGGTAACAACAAAACCGCACGATGTGACCTGTCACTTGGGTTGTCGCCCAAGCAAATCATAGAAAAGTGCGCAATCGCCAAAAAAAATTAATACGATGCATGGTGCCCTTGTCAACCTGTGTATGGCTCCCGGAGCCCTGAAGTTTGGAAAGGGCGCTCGATTGCAAGGTGATTCTGCATACATACGCCCGCCACCCTCTCGTTTAGCCAGTACTTTTTCTTGAAATTTTGTTTGTCTGTGCCGCGCACGATGACACCAGCCTGTCCCATAGTCGCTGCCGCTTGCAGGTTTGAGTGCAGTGCCAGCCCGTGTAGCCTGTGAACACAGATTGGCTATTCAATAGCATGCATGACACTCCCTCACACACTGCAGGACAGCAGCATGGCGTCCTGCCCTCCGTGTGTGGAGTGCATTCAGCTGGGAATCAACTGGGATGGGGCTGGCAGGACAAGACTGGACAACAAGGAGGGCGAGGACGGCGCTCAAGTCGCAACGGTATCCCAATACAGCATTCGTAGCTGACTCAGCTATTCAGAATGTGGTCTGCATACCCCACTTTGAGACCTGGGGGTCGTCAAACGATGCTGGCCGGCAGAAAGGCTGCACGGAGCACTGCACCGTGTCTTTGCCATTGATCGGCACCCTCAGGGTACAGGCTGTACACAATGCAACCAATTTCACGTCTCGTTGGGCACTGTGTGCCGCAGTGACTGGCAGCAGCACCAACCTGGACCTGTGGGCCTTTCAGAGCAGCAGTTGCAGGGGCGTTTGAAGAACGGACCCTACGTCTGACTGCGCAAGCAGCGACGAGCATAGTGCGCTGCAACTGACTCTAGCTTTCTTTGAATGGCTTGGCAAGTATTCCTTTGTCATGGTGTGATCACATGATCCTTGGTCATGGTGCCATGGTGTGAACAATTGGGATTACCTCCATGCATTAGAAAGAGTGTTGGTGACCAGGTGGTTTGGACAGTCCAAACCGTTCTAGGAGCCTAGACCGAGTTGCAGGGCCAAGTTGTAGGAAATATGTCTACGAGCAGATACACACTGACCTATTACATAACCTGGCCTGTGCCTGGGGTGTTGTGCTTGCCAAGCAGGGCGCAGCTGTCCCTTGCTACACAACATGCAGCAGGAGCAATGGAGCAGCAGGCATGCAGAGGTGCAAGTAGTCATAGGACTTGGCTGGGTCCAGTGGCCATGTCACAGGTGCGGCACCTGAATTGCCATCAAAAAGACGGTCATTGTGGACGCCTTGCACTCGCACATGAGTTACAACAGCACCGTGGTCGGACCAGCCTGTCACATCTGTTGCTCTGTTGGCCACTCTGGTAACATTGCGCAATGCCTTACACCCAGCCTTGGCATTGGTTCCGAACCAAATTTACTGTGACAGTAAATCACTCAAGACTGGCGTCACATGTGTGCCAGCAGGGCAATGGCAGAGGCTGAGCGCAGCATGATGCATCAGCAGAGCAAGACATACAATGTAGCATGTGAAGCAGCGCTGCGCACTAATTTGCAGGCACGCTGTGACCGCACTTCCAACAGGACCTCGCATGAGTACTTGCAAGGAAGTGTGTTGTGTGCTTTCAGGTGAAGGAGACGTCGTTTCTTTAGATCAGATCACGATGACACCAACTGCGTCAACACAGCCATCTATTTTTTGACAGCATACATGCTGAGCACATAGTATACCGGTGGTACAGGTGTTTTGCGTGTATACACGACAGCTTCAAGGCAGTGCCTGTGCGTGGGGTTTGCTACCAGCCTGCAGGCAATGTTGTGTTGGAGTCCAACATTCGCCCTTGCAATTGTCATGTTGGCATGTCACACTGTTCTGTGACAGAACAAGCTTGCAACCTGTTGCTGTGCTGGCCAAGGGCTAAATCAGCCTCAAAACATAAGGCTACATCTTGATTTACGTGTATGCGTGTTCTTCATGCATCCAGTGCCCCCCCTCCTGCCCCCCCCCCTCCTGCACTCCCTCTAAGGGGGTGTTCACACCGGGGTGGGGCTTAACTACACCCCTGCTGGGATTCTGTTCACACCGAAATGGAGTGGCTGAGTTATCTCAATTGCATCGTATAAACCGCTTGATATACGTGTTAACTCAATATATTTCACCTTGTACGGCCGCAAGTCGACACCATGCTTCGAGCAGGGGCAGCTGCTGCTGCGGGTCATTGCATTGTTGATCACCAGCTGACGGGCCGCTGCTTCTTCATAGAACAACTCATGCATTGCATAAGTCCATTTGATGCGTCCTGCCTTGCTGTCCTCACCCTGACCCCCCTTTTTGGGCATCCTTCTTCTTTGCCATCACCAAGATCTGCTGTTCTCGACAACGAGATCGATATGGGCGGAGTTTCTTTGCAAAGTGTTGAGTTATGACACCCAATAGTATAATTGTATCGCGCGTTTGGCATAACTCAGCCGTTCGAAAACCTTAACTGGGGAGTCAGACCCCTAGTCAAGACCCCATGCTGCTGCTCATGAGTTATCTCGGCAGGAGGCACGGGGGGACATAAAAACCACATAACTCAAATCAGTTACACTTATATTGAACTTTTTAACCTCGCTTTACGCCTAACTCAACCAAAAAAAGTGCCTAACTCCCCGGTGTGAACACTCCCTTAGGCCCTTAAGTGCAGTTAGCCAGAGGCAGTTAGGAATGGTGCAATGTGTGTTGCAAGGGTCTCATGGGTACACCTTCAAGTGCTAGATGCATGCAACCTCAAATAACTGTTGCCGAAGTTGAAGTTGTCCATTCAACCTGGCACCCATCCTGACTTACAGGCTGGTCAAATGCAGGTCAACGCTGCAGCCCCCTTGTCGACCATGAAAGCTCGTATCCTTTCCCGTTACTTCACCAGAAGCTTTTATACATTCTCACATTGGAGACGGTGGAGGAAGCAGCATATTCGTCCTGCTACATACCGAACAAAGAGCGTTTCGACAGTTTCCCAGGCAGTCTCTTCGGCAAACAGAGCTGGTGTCGTTGGCGTCTTGTAGTGAATCTATTGCTGTACTCTGGCTCTCGTGCGCTGATGCTGCAGCAAACAGCGATGCAGACGCGCTTGCACATGTGCACGCCAAGGTTGAGACAGCCCGGTGCCATAGCCCACGGAAAGCTCCTTCGACGATCAGGTAATGCTTACGTTTGAACTTATAGATAAGTGCCTGCAGCTACCGGCTTTCACGGCGCCACGAGAAGGGGTTGCAGCTACAGCCATCAGCAACCTGCTTCAACCCCTTGTGCATGCATGTATGCTGCCTGCAGGCCGTGGTGTCAAAGCAGCAGCAACAAGGGGTGGTAGTGGTGAGGGTGGCAGCAGCATCTTGGCACCCCACCACTCCTGGCTACAGCGGCAGCGTGTGCTGCATCACGAGCCCCACCCCTCAGATGCAGATATCATTGAGCTTAACTGTGGGGGTGCAGTCATGGTCACCAGCAGAAGCACACTGCGGCAGGTGGGTACGATTGACAGCGACAGAACAAGCTAGCTATGCAGCAGCTGGTTGGGCTGCACGCATCAGCGATGTGGAGCTGCGCACTCGAGTTGGATAGAGCCCCATGGGGGGGGGGGGCAGGGGGCGTTCATTGGACATGGGAACCTGTGGGCAGGTGCGTGTGAGACTCACAGATGTCAGCTAAAGCAGCTAGGATCGAGCAGTGCTAATCCTGCAGGGAATATACCAGGGTATCCACACATGCGCTGAGGGGGGGAGGGGGAGTAGATGATGCTGACAGCTGTGCCATGCTGTGCTGTGTTGTGGTGTGCTGTGTTGTAGACACAGGGAGTGCATCCAGCCAATGCATGAACCATCCAAGGATGTGACATTCCGAAGTTGCGTAGCAGTGCGTGGGAGCGCACAGAAATTACACAATCAGTCACAAGTAGTAAAAGGAAAAACTTTCACCTGATCAGCTTGCCTGTTGTGTTGTTCAGGTTGAGGGCAGCCTGCTGTGCCTGCTGTTTGACCCTGCCAACAGCCACCTGTTGAGTCATGATGCGGCAGGCAGGGTCTTCATGGACCATGACCCAGCAGCATTCGGACTGCTGCTCAGACACCTGCGACAGCTCAGGGCAGCAGCAGGTGAGTTTTGAGCGATGCCGTGTACGCGGGGGGGGGGGGGGAGGGAGGGGGGGTAGAAGAGAGTCAGGAGCGCACAGGGAGACCTAAAACCAACGCTGATTGGCCGTGACATGCTGTAGTGGGTGAACTAGCTATTGTGCTGCACTGCGCTCTACTGCAACTGGGTGTTCATGGACCATGACCTAGCAGCATTTGAGGTGCTGCTAAGACACCTACGGCAGCTGAGGGGAGCAGGCAGTGACCTGTGATGGGTGAGGATGGTGGGCTGTCCCGATCGCCATTGCACCAGAGACCTGCAAGCAGGGGGGGGGGGGGGGGAGGGGGGGCAGGCTTTGGTTTCGGGGTGTGAATTATTCTGGGGCAGCTGTCCTGAAGGCTGCGCAGTCAGAGGCAACCTTCAAAACAGCTGTGCCATCCGCAATTGCACCAGAGACCCTGAAAGCCTGGGGGGCTGTTTTAGCTTAGACTTCGGTTGGAATTAAACCAAGATATATTTAGGACTCTTTTGCTGGGGGTAGGAGGAGGAGCTGTTGAAGAGGCTTTGGGGTCGGGGTGGATGTGTCTGGGGCAGCTGTCTTTGATCTCGTCTGGCCGCTGTCTATGATGCCCATGGATAGCAGTCAGACCAGATCAAGGGCAGCTGCCCCAAAACGCTCATCACCTCATACCCACAAAGCCTCTTGCGTGCACGCGGGGGGGGGGGGGGGTACATGCTGAGTGTCATGTGTTGAATATGCTGCAACCATGGGTTGCACTGTCTGCTAGATAGGGCAGCGAGGGGACAGGGTGGTGGGGTGTGTCTCAGACATAGTATGCACAATGACAACAGGACATATGGATCCATCCTTCCACAGGGCTACCCACCCTGCTCGTACTCTCGCTCTCTTCCTCCCACAGGAATACATGCGACCTATTAGCCATGCCCACGTTGTGTGTCATGCTGCCCGCAACACACTCAGGGCCGGGAGCCCCCCCCCCCCCCATAGCCCTGCCAGCCCCCCCCCCCCCCCCCCCCCCCCCCAGCTGATGCATGTTCCTTCAGGGCCCTCAACACACACCTGACCTCAACCCCCTCCCTCCCTCTGGGACATCGTGATCTGTCTGTCACCCACAACTCTGCACCCCTGCTTTCTGCCGCTCCCTACCTTCCCCCTCCCCCCCCCCCCAACACTCAGGGCCTGGAGGCACCCCTGTAGCCCTGCCAGCCATCCCCCCAGCAGATGCATGTTCCTTCAGGGCCCTCAACACACACCTGGGCCTAGGGCTGGCTGAGGAAGACATTGCTGCCGCTGTCAGGAGGGGGGCAGCACTGGCAGCAGCGACGGCTGCGGCGGCTGCTGCGGCGGCAGCAGTGCCACCATTCAACCTGACAGCGGAGGAGGTGGTGGCGAGGTGAGAGGGGGGTGCTGTTGGGAGGGGAGGGGGGGGGGGTGAGATGGTGAGAAGACTGTTTTGGGGGGGGGGTGCGGATGTGGGGGGGTGGGGGTGGGGGGGAGGGGGCAGGTGCAGGGGTGGCATGGGCGGGGGGGGGGGGTCCTTGCTGAGGAGGATATTGCTGCTGCTGTCAGGAGGGGGGCAGCCCTGGCAGCAGCGACGGCTGCGGCAGCTGCTGCCGCTGCTGCTGCTGCTGCGGCAGCAGTGCCTCCATTCAACCTGACAGCGGAGGAGGTGGTGGTGAGGTGAGAGGGGGGGGGGGGGGTGCTGCGACGGCGCGTAAATTGAGATGGGAAGGGAAACTTGTTTTTGGGGGGGGGGGCATGGGGGCTTTTTAAGGGGGGGGGGGAGGCGGTGCAGGGGTTGCGCGGGCGGATCGGGCAGGGGGGGGTGGCTCGGGCTAGCTGAGGAGGACATTGCTGCTGCTGTCAGGAGGGGGGCAGCATTGGCAGCAGCGACGGCTGCGGCTGCTGCTGCTGCTGCTGCGGCAGCAGTGCCTCCGTTCAACCTGACGGCTGAGGATGTGGTGGTGAGGTGAGAGGGGGGGACTGCTGCGAGCGGACACGGGGGGGGGGGGGACAGGTTGAGATGAGGGGGCAAGTTGTGGGCGGGGGGAGCATGGGGTGTTTGGGGGGGGGGGGCTGTGGCACAAGAGGGTGGGGTGGGGTGGGGGGCTAAAGGGTGGAGTGGGCAGGGGGGTGGGGTGGGGGGTGGATGATCTATTGCCTTACGGCTGTCGTCAGCTCCCTGTCTTGCTCCCTGTCTTGCTCCCTGTTGGACTGCATCATGTGTCAGGGAGGCAGCTCATGAACCACACTCAGCAGCCATGTTGTGCTTCCAATGCGCTTCCAATGCGCACAGCAGATCTCATGCTTCTTCTCAACACACAGCCTATTCCTCACCACACAATCACTGTCCTGCTCACCCGCTCGTCTTCCTCACCCCCAGGTCCCCTCCAGTCCTGAGCCCCCCACCCCCCTCCCCCTATGCCAGCCGCCCAGCACCCCCCGGCACCCTGCAGCAACAGCAGCAGCAGCAGTGGCTGCGGCAGCAGTGGCAGCAGCAGTGCAGCCCTGGCAGCCGCCAGCAGCAGCAGCAGCAGCAGCAGCAATCCCTCAACAGCACTTTCCTGGAGTCATCTGACATAGCAACATCCAGCGACAGCACAGGTGTCACTAGCAGCAGCAGCAGCAGCAACAGCAGCAGCAGCAGTGGGTCACCAGGAGAGGAGGGTTCAGAGGGGCCCACAGCTTCTGACTGGGATGCTCTCACATACCCTGCGCCTGCGGCTGGGTTGAAGAGAGCAGGGGGTCAGCAGCAGCAGCAGCAGCAGCAGCAATTGAAGCCACACAGCAGCAGCAGCAGCAGAGTGGCTCCAGGGGAGGGTGAGGGTGTGCCTCAACAACACACACAGCAGCACACAGCAGCAGTGCAGGAGGGTTTTGCTGAGGGTTCAGCAGCTGCTGGAGCTGCCGTTGATGCAGTGACTGGTGACAGTGTGATACAGACGTCTGCTGCAGCAGCAGACGCAGCAGCAGCAGAGTACTGCGCTCCTTCCGTCCAAGACTTTTACATCCTCACAAGCCCACTCCGCCCTGCCAGCAGCAGCAGCAGCAGCAATGAGCCCCCTCACAGCCCCCTGAGAGTCTCAGTCTTGACAGAGGGGGATATGCATAGTTTGCGGCAGCATATGCAGGGTAACTGGGCTGGCAGCAGCAGCAGCAGCTCAGGTGGTGGGTTGGCAGAGGGGGGTAGTGGGGGGTCCGGTCCGTCTATTGACTGTGGTGTGTACGTCAGCAGCAGCAGCAGCAGCAGTACAGGCCGTATGGGGTTGTCGCTGGTGGTGCGGGAGAGTGCAGGGCTGGACAACGTCTTTGTGGGGGTGACGACACCCAACCAATTGGACCAGATGGGACTGCAGGTGTGTTAAACACATGAGTTACAACCATCACATGCATGTCATGACGACAGGATCAAAAAGTGCTTTCCGACATGCACATAGTGGTAAACGTACATATTATAAGGGGAATGGTTTCACCTGATACTTGTCTGATTCGGTGCATGCGTGGGTGGGGTGGGGTGGGGTTGGGGGATGTTTGTGTGTCGACAGATGGAGTAGTTGGATGCATGCAAGCTCACTAAGACTGTGTGTGTGTGTGGGGGGGGGGGGCTTGACCGCAAACTGTGGGAGTGGTGTCGACCACATCCAACTAAGAGGGTCAACAGGGACTCTGAGTACGTGCTGCGAGTGCTGGAGTTGGGGGGGGTGTTGGATCTTATCTGCATCCTTACATATCTGCAATCAGCAACTACACATGTGGTAACTTCACTGTCCCCCCCCCCCTTATCTGTGCTCACTGTCAACCCACTGCTGCAGATCCCCACCTTTGGTTGGCACCAGATCAGCTTGTGCCCCCCTGACAGCTGCAGCACCACAGAAGATGCATCTGATTTTCAAGATGCGACACATGCAGCAGCGCAAGATTGGGACATCACACAAGATAGCTATCAGCAGCAGCAGCAGCGATGGGGTACAGGGGATCTGGTTCAACTGAACCTCGAGCGCGGCACAGCAGCAGCAGCAGCAGCAACCACCTCAGCCTGACAATAAACAACGGTCTGGGGTGTGATGACACCAGTGCTGCTGGCAGCAGCAGCAGCAGCAGCAGCAGCAGCAGCAGCAGTAGTAGTGTGGTGAGTCTGCCTGCATTCCAGGAGTGGGTGTGGTACCTGGCCCTGTATAGGGGCAGCCAGGTTGTTGCTGTGGTGCTGCAGCAGGGGAGCTGTGCAGTGTACACAGGGGATGCAATGATGAAACGGTTCCTGTAAGGGTGTTTGCCTGGCATGGCACTACCTTTGGCTGTATCTGGGGGTTTTGTGTCTGGGTTTGTAGTATGTGGGGCCCAGCAGGCAGTTGCTTGGACTACATCCGTGTTGTGTGTCAATATGAACATTTTGTTGAATGCAGTGGGCAATGTCAAAGTTGGCGGAATGCACTGGCTTTCAAAATCAAAGGCGACAGCACCTGCTGACCTGTGAGTGCCTTCCGCATGCAGCCCTGACTGGGCACCCACCATGTGCCAAGTTGGCCAGGGCTGTACGTGTGTTGCGGATATTGTGTGTGTGGGAGACATGCATGTGTGTTTTGACTGTACAGTTGCGGCTGTGGCAGGAAGAGAGGGCTGCTGGGGGAAGCAGAAGACGGCTAGGTCGCCGCAGAGTGGAGGCACATGGGGTGCTGCATGCGTTTAGGAAGCGTCTTAGGGGATGTGACTTGAGCGGGTTGGGTGTGTCGTGCAAGACAATTGGCAGTAGGCATATGGCTGGGAGCCTGAGACTGTCCACGAGGTGTGTTGTGAGTGAAAGCTGTGAGCAAGCGCAGTGTGGTTGTGTATCATTTTTGCGGACAGCCTGCCCGCAGGTTGTGAATAGTGGATGGTGTAGAACAGACGGCTGCAACAGCATGCAGCTGCTTGGTGGCTTTATACTTTTATCTCTCAGCGGCATGCAGAGGCTTATTCTTGCACTACACCACAGCAAGCATAGCTCATGCCAGCAACGGTGACAGCAGACCACAGGGGGGGGGAGCGATGCTGCGGGTCATGTTTGTTGTTGAGTTTGGGTAACAACATGCTGCATCCATGCTGGGTCCATTCTGTGTGCTCACTGTGCCACGCATTGAGTGCACACCTGCGTTGGTGTGGTGGCTGCATGTGCAATGCAACATTGGGTTGTATTTTGGCCTACAGTTCGATGTGTGACACGTAGCTTTTTGCGGGTGGTGGTGGAGGTGAGGATGTGTTTGGTTGACGTGTCAGACTGTAGTACAGTGGTGTGTTGGTGCTGCACAGCCTTCAAGGCTCCCTCAGCGTCGAAGTCTGGGCTTGTTTCTGCTGGTGCAGGATTGACCGGACTCAGTAGGCTGGCTTGTTTGGTTGATGGTGTCAACAATGAAAGCAGTATTGACAGGGTGTTGACCTTGCCTGACCCCAGTCGGTCCAGGGAGATTACCTGTGATGGTGCATGTTATGTTTGGGTAGTACGATCGGCATTAGTACACAGGCAGGCTGCTGCTGAATGAGCGCTCGACAGAGGATTGCGCTGAAGAGTATGGAATTGCGGATCAACACACGGTGTGTTGTTGCATATACTGTGGTTAGTGTTGCTGGGGCTGTTCTGAGCCTGGACACGCAGCAGTACAAGCTTTGTGCAATAGTATTGCATGAGGATTGCCTGTTGCTGAGCAACCCGGTTGATGATACCTTCCCAACTGTTGTGAGGCTCTTTCGCAACTGGTGTCTGCCTTTGTAGAAGGCACTGTCAAGTCATTGTTCAGTAATTACCTTGCACGAGGTTCACTGGTTTGGTGTGGCTCCTGCTTTCCTGCTTGAAAGTTGACCCAGAAGTTGTTGTGGAAGCTGCCCCAGGAGTGTTGTAACAGTCTTGTTCACTTGTTCAAGCTCAAATTCACAGCGCACATGCCTGGCTATGGGTGTTGCTTTGGAGTTCTGAGAAGCAGGGGCAGGGTCTGAGAAGCATGAATACCGTCAGTAGCAGTCTTGTTACGTGATCTGATGCTGCATGGATCATACACATCTGCCTGGGCACAGAGGGCACCCCGCAAGTTGTGCACAGCAGCAAGTTGCAGCAAGCCAGCAACTGTGTACACAAGACTGGCACTCAAGACACACCCACAAACAATAGTCCCATACACACATGCAACTCCTGGATGACAGGATCGTCCAGCAAAGCATGTGTCCACATCACGCCCGGCCTTTGGCTCCAAACAACAGAGGGCTGTTTGGGCACAAGCCAGCCCCCAAGCACGGCACATGCAGACAAACCTGAATGCAACGGTAAACTGTCCTGCCAACCCAACACTCTCGGTCTCCCTCTACCTAGTGATACACTGCGACATGCGGATAACTGTCCCTGCCTCCTACACCTACTGCTGGTCCTCACTGCGACTGCCACACAGTTGAGCACGGTGTGTGCGGCAGCCCCGACTGGCGCACCGACTCAACAATAAGCATTTTGACAAGAACATAAATGCAACGGCTAAGCCAGGGCGCTTGAAAGCCAACAAGCCAGAAGGGCCTGAGCTATCAAGATCCTTGAGCCCTGAACAACAAACAGTACCAGCTGACAACAGCCTTTACTGTGCCTTGGATTTGCTGTGCTTCATTGTCTTAGCCTTGCCGAAGCCAAACTTGCCGCTCTTGATCGCGGCACTGCCCTTGGGTGGAGCAGAGGGCACCGAGATGAACCCGGCTGCTGGGCCGCTAGCTGCCTGCTGCGCCACCTGCTGAATCTTTGCACCCAGGGTCTTAGAAGCACCGCCTTGGCTGGCAAGGGAGAACGTGCCGGAACCCTTGGTGAACAGACCGTTGAGGATTCCGCCGAGTCCTCCAGCTGGCGCGCTGCTAGAGGCGGTCTGCTGTGCATCAGCTGCAGTGCTGCTGGCGTCTGGGGTTTGTTCGCGCTGTACTTTGCGAAGGCCGACAACAGGCTGCTTGCGGCGTCTGGGGTTGCGGCTGCGTCCTGCTTCTCTGGTGGGACGTAGTGTGTACCAGCCGCGGTGATACTGTGGGGGTTGGGGTTTGCGACCTTTGCAGAGGGGCGGCCAGCGCTGATAGCATCTTGGCAATGTCATTGCTGCCAGGGGTGCTGCCGGATGGGGATCCTGCTGCTGCTGCACCGGAGAGGCCGCTGAGCAGCTGCTGCATGGCGCTGCTGCTGCTGCCGGCAGCAGCGGGGGTGCCTGGCGCAGGGGCGGCAGCAGCAGAGCCCTTGCTGAAGCCGCTGAACATCTTGGTCCAGTCGTTGCCAGGCGCGGCGTCCGCGGCAGGGGCTGCGGTGGGCGCTGCTGCGTTGCCGCTCAGCATGCTAGATAGCATGCTGGACCAGTTGTTGTTGTCGGCAGGGGCGGCGGCCGGGTCGGGAGCAGCGATCAGGGCAGCTTCCTTTGTAAGTGGGACCTCGACGTTTTCACCCTTCTTTGCGGCGGACAGCATCCCTCCGATGGACTTCACGAGCGTGTTGTCGGACTTCTCTGCGACCTCGGTGGCGACCTTGCCTGCTGCGCCGAACAGATCGCCGAGGCTCTTCGCCAGGTCAGCAACCTCGGACTTGCCGCTCGAGTCTTTTGGCGCGGTTGCGGAGAGGCCCTTCAGGAATGAGTCCCAGCCGTTTCCAGATGCTGCCATATCGCTTCCAGCAGCCTTGGATCCGTCCTCAACTGCCTTCCTGACGGAGTCGACGACGTCTGAGATCTTCCCGCCGTTTGCGACCGCGCCGCCGAGGACCGCGGGCACAGCAGCCAGCGCGGCACCGACACCAGCGCCGATCTGCGTTGGGTTTTGCATGTCGATGTTTGGCAGTTGGGGCATCTTGGGGGCGGAGGCTGGGGCTGCTGGCTTAGTCAGCACCTGGTACAGCAGCTCTCCGGGGGTCTTGGCTGTTTGTGTGATGTTCTTGCCCATCACAACACTGTCCATGATGCTCCCGAAGAAGTCGGCCAGTGGGTTGCTGTGGTTTTGGGTGTTACGGGTGTGCAGCGTCCAGTCCTGGCGAGTGGTCTCAAAGGTGCTGCTGTTGAAGAGGGGTGGGGGTGTAGGGGTGTCCTCCTCCTCCTTGATAGGAGCTGACACCGGCTCTGGGGCAGGGATCTTGGAGGGATCCACTGTAACAGCAAAGCAGGGTGGCGGCCATGGCGGGGCACAGACAGAGGGCAGGCAGCAGGCATGTGTCAGGTGGTGTGTCAGCATTGCGGAGGGGCACCAGCCAGCAGGAGTTGCCCGTTCAGCGCATGTTTTTTGTCCCTCAGACCTGCACAAAGCAGACTCAGTCCTACTGTCTGCCACATGCACCTGCCGATGGCACACCACCGCATAGCACTCCTGCCTATTACAGCTGTATCCACAAAACACCAGTGCTCTCTGGGACTGCCTCCCCCCCCCCCCACCTCCACCCTTACAAGCACCTATTCTCGCCTTCTAGAAGATTAGTCACAAAAACCCAAACTTCAGGATTTCTTTTAAATCCCAAGCCCTAAACCCTAAAGTCGTAAACTCAAAAGGGCGTCGACCGCAGGGTCTCTGTCCACTTACCGCACTCGCTGTAGATCTCATTGGGTTTGAGTCCCTCTGAGCAGGCCTTGCAGTCAGAGGCTGAACGGGCACCCTCTGGGGACACGGGGCGGGAGCCAGGGCACATGTTACAGGAGGCCTGCTTGGTGGCATAGCTGGTCACGCCGTACCACCCAGATGCGCACACTGCAGCATAACAAGCAAGGACAAGCAAGTGAGGAGATCACAGAGTCAGGAGCAGCAACAAGTAAGCATATCACCTGCTAAATGTGCACGAAGTTTGATGCTGGTGCAGCTGGTTCTAATAGCATGCTGCTGCTGCTGCTGCTGTGCGCTGCAGCACTCTTTGCTGCTGCTGAATCTGCTTCTACTGCCATGTTTGCGCGCATCATCTTCACTGCCAGCGCATGTCCAAATCCACACCACCTCAAACAGCCATCTGTGTTCTCCACCACCACAATACAAAATCAAGGTCACCATCTTGAGACAGTAAAGCCACGCGATGAAGACAGGTGCACCCCCCCCCTCCAGCAGGCTCTTCATCCAAAGCTACCATCTGAAGTCTACTTCCAGCGTCAAACAGCACCAGCCGCACTCACCGCAGGCTGTGTGGTCCACGTTGCTGAATGCCACTCCCTCACACTCCACGCACACAGCCCTGAAGCCGCCCAGGGAGAAGAAGCCGTTGGCACACCTGTTGCATGTGCCTGTAGGGCTGGTGTCTCCGTAACCAGGCGCGCACGCTGTGGTGAGGAGAGGTGGGGGGGGGGGGGGGGGTTGGGGGGGGGGGGGGCAGCCAGGCAGCAAGGTTAGCGTCAGCGGTGCGTGAGCGGGGGGTGTACAGCGTCTACTTGGGTGGGTGCAACATGCCAGAGTTTTGCAGAGTACATCCAATGGGGAGCAGGCAACCTGTCACACCAAAAGGTACTGTTAGTGTGCCTGTACTTGTACTTCCTACTCATGTGTGCTACAAGGTACTCCCGGGTGATGAGGCCAGTCATTGACTTGGCAAGGCATATATATTATTGTGCACTCATACACCTACGCCTGCTTCCACACCCAGCAATGACAGCAAATGTCACAAAATCACTTCACAGCACTCACCGCAGCGTCCCCTGCTGAAGCTGACGTAGCCTGATGTGGTGTTACACTTGGTGCACATGGGAGGTCCTTTGCATCGTAGGGGGATGACACACCCATGGTGAGGAAGTCAATGTCGGCCCTGAGCAAACAAATACGGAAGGGCAGGGGGTTTAGCGGTGTTGGGCAAAGTGTATTGCTGAAAAATAGAACCCTGCCATAGTGAACCGTACGAGACTACATCCTAGAGTGTTGGCATCATCAGCACGGGGATAGGATCAGTGTTCATGATGAATGCAGGGGCACTGAGCGTTGCTGAATGTTAGTTGTCAGTATTCACATTTACAACTCGGTCATACCCACCTGCCCTTGGTCTTCAGAGTCTGAGTCTTGCCACTGGACTGTGGTGCGCCCTTGACATTATCCATGGCTGACAGTGCCTCCATGCCCCAGTCTGTGCCCCTCTGCTGCAGCTTGCGTGTGCTGAAACCCATCATTTGGTTCATGACCTTGGGGTCATGGGGCTTGCACTCCATGCAACCAGGGACACGCTTGCAGGGGTCCTCCTTCTCCTCCTCCTTTTCGTCCTTCTTGACTTCCTGCTTGAACTCCTTGGTGGGGGCAGCAGCCTTTGGAGCCTCGGCAGAGGGCTTGGGGGCCTCCTGCTTAGGGGCGGGTGTGCTGGCCTTCTGCTTAGGGGCGGGTGTGCTGGCCTCCTGCTGCTTGGGTGCTGGCTGCTCAGTCTTAGGGGCGTCCTGCACAGGTGTGGAGGGCTTGGACGCTGCTGGCTTGGGGGCCTCCTGAGCAGGGGACTGCTTTACAGGGGCAGCTGCTGGGGTGGGAGTGGCAGCTGCTGGGGTGGGAGTGGCAGCTGGGGCTTGCTGCTGCTGTGAAGGGCTGCTGCCCTGGCCCTTGCGCACATCGGACTCATCAGGGAACTGAGGGGCGTGCTGGGGGTTGGAGACGGCTGCTGCTTGTCGGTCCAAAGCTTTTTCTGTTGCTTTGGGAGAAAGCTCTGCTTCGGCACTCGGAGGCTTCGCGGCTGCTGCGCTTGACAAGCAAAGCAGCAGCACAACTGCGGCCACTGCCAGAGTGCAGCGCCGCGTTGCGGTCATGATGCTGCTTTTAGCAACACACGTATGAGTAAAGTTGCTTATGGGCCCTTAGATGTGACAACTTTGTGTTGGCGCGAAGGGCAGATGTGGTAGCTTCAGGGGGCAGGATGGGCCCAGTGGAATAGAATAGGATGGTGATGACGAACAAGACGTGTTGGATGCGAGCGATACGCGGTCGAGCGGCTGCCACTGCAATGCCAGTTTCACACAAATGTCCTGGATAACTGCAGGGCACAGGAAACTGCAATGAAACCAATCACAGTGTCAGACGATAATTGTCTTCTGACTTACCTCTTAACTATCATTGGCTGTCTTTTGAGAAGTTGGTGGGCTGGTGGCCATGCCAGGCAGGTACAAGTGAAGCTGAGGATGTTGCCAGGGTATTACGTAAGCCGCACGATGAAACGTGAACTTCAGAGTCTGGTCTGCGCTCAAAGCCTCGTTTCGTGCTGATGCACCTTGGGTTGAGTTTGGAGCGACCGTTGTCAGGTGGTTGAGGGGTTTGTGATTCCCCCCTTCCACCAGGTGCGTTCATACGTAGTTGGCAGTGTCAGGTGTGTATGAACAGTGATCACACCTTCTGAGCCCACTGCCGTGGGACCTGTCGGTTTTCATGTCGGTACTGTTGTTGATCTAAGCATGTTCTGCCTCTCCCCTTCTCTACGGTCGCTCGGACCTCGAGTCAGGGTCCCTGGAGCTCGCACCAAGCGACTGCTCAACGTTGTGGCCTTCAGAGAACGCAGTCTTGAATGGGACAGCAGGCGCAGCAGCAGCGACAGCAGTCCACAACAGCAGGCCAGCAACAGCAACTCTCACGCCAAGCGTGACTTCCTAGAAGCAAGACAGGTGTCTCTCTACGAGCTGTTCGATGGGAACGCCTTCCTGTTGGACGTGCCAGAGTACCAGAGGCCGTATGCCTGGCGGGCAAAGCAGGTAGTTGGCAGGGGGTGGCCAGCACATCCAGCAACTGCCTTCCTTGCACAGCAATAAGACGTTGTTATCTTATTTTGTTGTGAACGAGGTGCTGTGCGAAGCACACATACCAGAGGGCAGTACAGGGACCTCATCCCTCTCAAACAACACAAGACGCTCATGCTGCTTGCTGCTGTAGGTGCAGGAGCTGCTTAGTGATCTGCAGCAGGCCTTCACGTCAGGCCAGGAGCATTTCCTGGGTGCCGTCGTCACAACGCGGCGGGGCGAAGCAGCTGGAGAGCCCTACTGGGTGGGTGTCCTGCTGCCCCAGCACTTGCAGTTGACACAGCACTCCTGCACATAGCTGGTATAGCACACACAGCATGCCCCACATCCAAGGTTTTCAAGGCTAGCCATGCTTTGCCAGCCAGCGTGCTGACGAGGATCCATATGCCCCCTTGCTGTGCATTAGCCTGCACAAGGCGTACTTGTGTGACACAACCAGGGGTTGATGGATCCCTATATGGAGGGCCCAGCTCAAATCCACCTGATACTGGCGGTTGATATACCCAGCTGCAGAATGGGCGGTTCGTCATCGGATGCCAGCTAGCCATGCTGATTACACAAAGCGCACAGTGAAGGTTGCATGCCAGCAGCAAGCCAAGCCCCCCAGCTGCACACACAGAGAGCTTTCTACCACATGTGCAGGCAGAACAAGTGCTGCACTATGACGCCGCATGTGCAGGCAAAATCCTGCAGCAGTCACCCGCACCAGCCTCTGGCTCCCTTGTGGCTTGCGTGCTGAGCTTTCTCAATCCCAACACATACCATACAACCATAATCCCCCATGTAACTGTCGCCACAACTGTTACTGCAACTGTCACTGCAGGTGATCGATGGGCAGCAGCGGCTGACAACACTGGTTATGCTGTTGAGCTACCTAAGAGCCTGGTCAGCCACACAGCCCGGCCTGGAGAGCCTGGCTGATCGAGTGCACAGGATGCTGCTCATACCAGCAGACCCACTCAACCCAACCTCCAAAGCTAGGTAGGTAGGGGGCGTCTGGGGCCACGTGGGCTTCCTCAGTCAATGCAGAAGTACATGCAGTACATGCCTTGCAAGGATACAGTTTACAACAACAGGCCAGCAAGAGCTGTGTGTAGTCATCTTGTTATTCGGAGCCCCTCAGGGCCGCGGTCGCCGCTTCTGCTGATGGTCCCCAAACAAAGTACAGCCCACACCATCATAGATCGCCTGGATGTCTGGCGTGTGGAGAGGAGGGACATGATCTGGTGTGTGCATACCTGTTGTTCAAAGGCCACCGTCTGAGTACAAGCTGTGCAATTGCAAACAAAGGATGCATGTAACAACGGAGTGTGCAAGCAGCTACACTGCCACTGACTGCAGGTGTGCAACTGCTGCTGCTGCTGGCTGCAGGTACCGCCTTCAGCTGCGCAGTGCTGACCAGGAGTTCTTTGCAGGTATGGCGGAATGCTTAGGATGTCGACAGCTTGCAAGCCAACAGCAAAATCAGCTGCAGTGGTTAATGGCTGCAGTCTTTGGGTGCTGGGCGCATCTCAACAGCTCTGCTGTAGGCTCCAGAAACAAGGCATACTGCATGTCTGCAGCAACAAAAAAACTCCAGCCAGCCTCACGTGCTTATGCAACCAGTGTGTTGGTGTATGTGACGATGTATCTGTTGCTGGCAGCCACATGCCGGTTCCATTTTTAGAAGACAATGTTGCATGGCTCTGTATTGAGTGCGCGCTGTGCTTGCCGTGTTGCTGCTGCCTGTCCTTTGCAGACAACTTCATAACCTCCTACCTACCCCACAGATACCACCTCAGTATGCAGATCGACAGCCCAGCCAATGCAGCCAGCGACTTCCACGAAGCCGCACAGCAGCTTAAACCCCAACAGCAGCACCAACAGCAGCAGCAGCAGGCGGCAGCACACGACAGCAGCAGCAGTGTGAGCAGCACCAAGAGCAGGCCCTTGGCGAATGAGGCGTGGTGGCGGTTGTACTGTGCTGGGGATGTGCTGGCCTGCCATTTGGCTCAAGCTATGGAGCAAGGGCTCAACTTGCAGGTGGGTGGTGGGGGTTGCATGGGTAGGCAACGCAGCACACACACATACACATTTCAGCAGCAGTGACAGTATATTTTTTGTATATTCACAGCTTACGCTGTGTCTTATGTTTTGATGGTCAGCAGAGCAGCATTTACACCTAGAGGCGGGGGCAGGGGGGCAAAAAGCTCAAGCAAATACCACCCCTCGGCCTGCAGCTGTTTCCCAAGCATTGATTGCAAGATATGTGCCAGCAGTCAGGTGCCGTGCCCGGCAGCTGAAACAGTACAGGCATGCAGCTCGTGTTGATACACCTGCTCACCTGCTGCACGTGTGCTGGCTGTGCTGCATGCTGTAAGAAGGTGGTGTTACATGGGCTTCTCAAGCAGCTACGCTGCAACTGTCTCCAGCCACAGAGGGATGCAACCAGCACGGGAAGGGGGCCGACTGGACAAACCCCACCCCTGTGCTGCATGCTGTCTGCATGTGTGGTGCAGGATTTCGTGCACTACGTGCTGAAGCACAGCATGGTAGTGCTGATGACAGCGCGTGATGAGAGCACCAGCTTCAAGATCTTCTCCACACTCAACGGCAGGGGGGTGGACCTGGCTGTCATTGACAAGCTCAAACCTGAGCTGCTGCAGGTGATGGTGGCTGTGCTGCATGTGTCTGATGACAGTCCCGTGACAGTCTTTCCTGCTGCACCCCTTCTTGACTGCAGTCTGTATCGTGCCTCCTGTGCATCATGTCTTGTCTTGTGCACCCTCTACTCATTTTTCTAACACACGCACACAATATAATAGCTACACATGCATGCTCTATGCTCACACACAGACTGACGCCTATGAAGGTCTTGCCTTTTGCACTCCTCCCCCCTCACACATGCATTGTCTTGTCTTGTCCCGCCCCCTCCCCAAACACACACACACTCATACATATGACGTTCTTGTTCTTCTGCACCCCCCCCCCCCCCGCCCACCTTTCAACCCCCCCCCCCACCCCCCCCCCCACCCCCCCCACCCCACCCTGCAGGCCCTTCCTGCAGGTGTCCGCAGTGAGTATGCTGAGCGCTGGACATCCCTGGAGTCCTCCCTAGGCCGGCCCTCCTTCCACGCCCTGTTTGACCACTTTGTGGTCATAGAGCAGGCAGCCATAGCAGCAGCAGGAGGAGGCGGCGGCGGCGGCGCGTCTTCTAGCAGCAATGGCAGCAGCCAGCGGGGCGAGCCTGCCAGCAGCAGCAGCAACAGCAGTAAGCTTGGAAAGCAGAGAGGCTTCGTGCCTCCTGGCAGTAGCTTACTACACCCTGGCGGCAGTATGGCTGGCGACCATGCTGGCACTAGCAGCGGCAATGGCAGCAATGGCAGCAGTGGCGCGTCACTAGTGACTGCTGCCGGCAGCAGCAGCAGCAGTAGTGTCCAGCCTGCGCTTGTGCGGCCCGATGTGCTGCAGCACTTCAGCAGTCACCCGGATGCAGAGGCTGCGCTGGATCAGGTGCTGCAGTATGGCCAGAGGCTGCTGCTGCTGCGCGCGAATGACTGGTCGGCGCTGGCAGCAGAGGGAGGCACAGGTGAGGGAGGAGGAAGGCAGCTCATCTACTTGGTGGTCTCCTACAGCCTATGCGAGTTTCCTTTGTGGCTTGAAGCAGCAGCAGCAGAAGAAGAAGAAGGGGTTACAGGGCGACACACGCAGCTACGCTGCAACGACACCCAGCAGAGGATTATAGCATCATTCTTCTGTGCCTCAGCAGCCCCTTGCCTGGCGCCGTCCGCACTTGTGTGCTGTTTTATGGGACAACTTGCACATGGAGCTCAGAGACCACACCACAGCATAGATGATGATGATTTGTGTTACATTGGGGCCTGTCAATCCAGACCATAAGCTGCCGACCAGTGGCAACCGGGGACACCAATCCATTATCCCCCCAAAAGTAACAAGGCGCCACCTATGACCTGCCTTTTTCAGCAAGTACCTGCGATACACACAGAGTTAACTGACATGCAAGCATGTGCAAGGCATCGAGCATGGAAAGATGCGGCCTTGTGAAGCGCACATGAACATGGCAAGCATGACTCAGTGACAGGCTCTTGCTGTCCAGTGTGAGCATGTACAAGTAAGAGTGCAGCAAAGCTGTGCAAAATGCAAGCAAGACAAGTACACATTCACACTGCCTCCTCAACTTCATTAGCCAAGCATGTCGGTGTAAGCATCAGATGAACAAGGAAACAGGGGCAAATGTCAACAGAGAATCAGTCAACTGCTGGCACAACAACAACACGGTGAACACTCAAGGTCGATTCCCCAGACACACACAGAAATGGGTGGCTAGGGGAGACCTGAGGGAACCAGGACTTGGGGGCTGCCTCTAGGGCCACAAAATTCTCCAAAAGCTCCCAAAAGCAAGACACTGCTTGCTGCTGAACCTCAGCCAACTGAGCAGCAGCAGCCTCTTGCTGCTGCTGTTGTTGCTGCTGCAAAAGCAACTGTTGACGCTGCCGTATCTGTTGCTGATGCTGTTGCTGAGTAGGGGTAAGAGGGGCAGGCTGAAAAATGTCAGTGATGCGCAGTTGGCCATGTGGGACCTGTACCGCAGCAGCCCTGAGGGCTGCGGTTGTAGCTGCACGCTGCTTTTTCTGCTGCACACCAATTTGGCACGCTGCTCTACGGCCCAAGTCCATGGCATTAATAGCAGCAAGGCAAACAACCTGCCACACACCCTTGTGCAGGGTGCAAGCAGTAGATACACCTCTAGGCCGCTCCATGAGCAACACATGCCACGGCCTCAAAGCACCACAAATCCACCCACCCGACAACTGCTGCGTCAATGCCTCGACAACCGACTGAGCCACAGGGCAGTCCCAATAATGATGGCGGCGACCTGCGGATAGGCCAGTAGGCCTAGGGCCACACACACACTCACCCGCCTCCTGGTGTAACCGCTCACCACAGGCCAAGCCATTCAAAACCAGGCGCCAATACACCTCCTTAAAGCTATTATCCCACCGCACACTCCAAAGCTGGCGTTGAGCAGCATTCACAGCACCAAGATGCACGCTCATTGCATCAGGGTTGCCCCTATCCAAGAAAGGAGCAAACTCATCCACAAAATCCACCTGATACGACTTGCGCAAAGAGTTCAAGGGCCGTAATTGAAGCTCTGTACCCAACTTGACAGTGAATGCACCAAGAGTGACCGGGACACGCCTACCAATTTTCCAACCCATACATGCTGCCATGTCACTCTCAACCTGCAATTCCTGTTGTGTGGGTGGCTTTTCAAAAGTCCTGCCTGACAAGCCATCCGACTGCAGGTAGGCTTCCAATACAGCAGATGTGGAAGAAGTGGCTGCTTCAGCAGCCTGACGCCACCCGGGCGGTAAGGCTGCCAACAACATGTTGAGATCGTCCATCTCACTATCCGCATCCGCCCAAGGGCCCCGATATGGGTCTCTGGCAGCCAAAGGCGCCACAACACGAACAGCACGCACCACATCCCCCACAGTAGACAACACACCCCGCAAGTAGCCACCACTCATTTGGTGAGGGTGGATGTACCTAGGGCGTGGCAACACCTGCAAGCCCCTCGGCCCATTACCATAAGAGCGGTGGGGGACTGCTGTAAACGGATTACCCCAGATTGGGGCATCAGCACACCAAGGGCCAGGTTGCAGGTGCAAGGTGGAACCGGATGCACCATCATTTGCAGGCCCTTGTGGATAAGACAACACCTGAGCCGGCCCCAAAGCTTGCAAACCCTTTAATAACTTCCGCAAAGTGGCAGGTACTGCACCAGCACCGCGCACGGGGGCCACAGGATTGCCAGAATAATTAGTTGTGTCAGGGCGTTGATCTACACACGAGCAATCCAAGCATGCAAGGGGCCCCCACCATGGGCATGCCCGGCGCAACATTGCTCTACCCAACAACACCCACGGCTCAGTGGATACTGCAGGAGCAGTAATAAACTTTGCGGCCCACCAAGCATGGCGAGCCCGAATGTGCTGTAGCCAAGGCAGAACCCCGAAGCCTCCAACCTTGGGCTTGCCCTGCAGGAGGGTGGCACTCACCCCAGCAAACCTATGGCCTGGGGTATCTGGTGCCACCCCCCCCATCCACCAGCTTTGCCACTGCTGCAGACAAATGCTGACACTGTTGAGTAGAAGGGGGGTTAGCAAACTCTGCACAGTACAACAACTTGGATATACCATAAGATGCAGCAGCCAGTCCCCTTCCAAAAGCAGAGAGCTGCGTCAAACACGAGAGACGCGAGAGGGCACGCATAACACCCTCAACATTACCGTCCCAGGATTGCTCTCCATCACCTCCAATGCACACTCCCAAAACTGTGGCAGACAAGACTGTCTGCAGCTCATGCCCGGGAGTATCCTGTTGCTGTTGCTGTTGCTGTGCAAAACGCCTGCGTGCTGCAGGCCCCAACAAAAGCAATTTAGTCTTCCGCCTGTTAAGGTGCTGGCCTGATGCAGCAGCAAACACCTCCATCTTCTGCAAAAAGGCAGGCACCTCAGATTCAGCGGGCAACAACACCTGGGTATCATCAGCAAACTGGGTGCTTGTCAAATTGACTCCCAGTACCGTAACACCAATACACCCAATACACCCAATACACCCCCTGGCTTCAAAATACCAATAATGGCCCCATCCAAAACCCTGCAGGTACCCTACGCAACCGTCCAATACCACAGAACAACCGACACAACACTGGCACAAGTATATCTTTGAATTTTTTTGTAGAAAGTCAGAGGCAGCCCATCAGGGCCTGGCGAGGTCCCAGGCCTTGATGACACCATGGCTGTGCTCACCTCCTCAACCGTCACCACCGGTTTCCCATCAGCCGGTGCAACACCCCCCGGCTGCAAAGCCCTGATAGCTGCCATAACCTCTGCTTGGGCTGCAGGGTCAATAGCAGGCTGCTTACTGACGTTTGCATAGTGCTGAATGGCTACATTGGCAGGCTCTGCCTTCTGCCACACTACCTGCCCTGATGCAGCCCTCAGCATGATGGGCCGACGAGAGTGGCCCCCCTCCAACGCCTTTATCTGCTGCGTGATGACTGGCTGCGCCCGCTCCCCATGATGAAGCCACTGGAGCCGCTGCAGCCGATCACAAGCATCACACGCCTGCTGCTGGTGTTTGCGCAGAGCTAAACGGGCTGCCAGCACGGCTTCCATAGCAGCAGAGATCTGCTGCTGTGACGTAGCTCTGGCTAGTGCAGCAGCTGCTGTCTTCACTTGCTGCATTTGAGCCTGTGCATCCCGCGGGGGCCGGGCACTGCGCCACACCCTGTTGGCCTGCCGCAGCCTTTCATAGGAGCGGCGCGTGAACCTCGGCCACCAATCCAACACCCCCTCATCATCCCCGGGAATCCCCTGCACCTCATCCCTCAGCCACTGCGAGACTTCTGATCTAAGCTGTGGCAAGGCCATGAAATCCAGCCGAGCCCTAGGGAGGCCAGGCCCCCTGGCGGCTGGTGCAAGGATAGGCAGCAACTCACACAACACCATGTCATGGTCAGAGAAGCTGGAGGGCTCACACGTGCATGACAAGATGTGTGGAGCCAAAGCAGCGCTGCCATAAAACCTATCATGGCGTGCTGCATGCCCATTTGATCTACTAAAATAAGTATAACATTTAGCAGAGGGATGCTTCGCCCTGAAGATGTCCACTGCTTCAGGCGCTGCACTCAGCAGCGCCTCAGCAGACCCGGAGTCCCCATGCACATCCCCCTCCGGCTGCGCCCTCTTGTGCCTTCTATCCCCAACAGGATCTGGCACAAAATTCCAGTCTCCCATGAAGAGAGATCCTTGTGGCCGCCGCTGCCAAGCAGCAGCCACAGAGCTGCGAATGAACGCAGCTCTAGGCCTGGGTTCGTTGGGGCAATACACACTGCCAAACTGCAGATTGTGCCCTCCCCACTTGACCCCAGCCGAAACCAACCTACCCCCCCAGTCAAAGTCAGTGTTCGCCTCCGGGCGCAAATCCAACACACCCTGCTCCACCAAATCCCGCCGAAACAGCAGCAGCACACCTGCAGATGCAGTTGCTGCTACGTTGGGGCCGCCCGGACCTCAAAACCCGAGTGCTGTTCCCGGCGCTGCGCAGCATATACCGTCACAGCTGCGTTGAGCCGGTTGACAAAATCAAACATCCCCACTTCCCCCAGCTTTACCTCCTGCAGCCCCAAGACATCCACTGCGTGGTCCACCGCGTCGTGAGCCAACACAGTGGTGCTGGCTGCAAGCTGGCCAGCCACATTGAGTGTGGCGACCTTGAGGGTGGGCCGCCTAATGGCTGGCCTGAGCTGCTGGTGTGTTACTGGCATTAACTGAAGGGCCCACCCTCACCTTCTTTGCGCGCTGCTTCCAGGGACTGCAATCCTGGTCAGCTGCGCGCTTCTCCAGCGACCAATCCATGCCGCCGCTGTCAGCAGCAGCTGCTTCCCCCAGTGTCTGCTGCTGCTGTTGCTGCTGCTGCTGCTGCTGCATTGCAGAGCAATGAAGCCTGTCGATATCCATTGTGTCAGTGTCTGATGCAGCAGCTGCCACGGACAAGGTGTCCCGTATGTTGCTGCTGACTTTGCCGGCGCTGCAGCTGTGCCCCAGGGCACTGCTGCTGCCGCCCTTGCACTTGCTGCTGCTGCTGCTGCTGCTGCCCTTGCTGCAGCTGTCACCGCCAGCACAATCGGATTTGCAGCTGCCAGCGCTGCTGTTAGTGAGGCAGCTGCTTTTGCTGCCCCCTACGCCGGCACTGTTGCTGGTTGTGACACTCCCGTTGCTGTTGCCACTGTTAGTGTCAGCGGTGAGGGTTTGGCTGCTGCCCTTGCGACTGCTGCCACTGCGGCCGCTACTACTGCTGCCACCGCTACTGCTGCCGCCACTGCCAGTGCTGCCTCGGCAAGGCTTTCCACTGCTGCTGCTGCTGGTGTTGCTGACAGGAGCAGCACCGTACTCAGGGCAGCACCCATCTACCATGGCCAGCAGCATGTCCTCCTTCGCTTTGCTGCTGTCTGGTGTGCCGTAGGCCGCGGTTGGTACGTCTAACAGCCGGATTGCCTTGTCCAGTGCAGTGACGCGACCGGCTGTCAGATGATGATGATGATGATGAATTGTGTTACATTGGGCCTGTCAATCCAGACCATAAGCTGCCGACCAGTGGCAACCGGGGACACCAATCCATTATCCCCCAAAAGTAACAAGGCGCCACCTATGACCTGCCTTTTTCAGCAAGTACCTGCGATACACACAGAGTTAACTGACATGCAAGCATGTGCAAGGCATCGAGCATGGAAAGATGCGGCCTTGTGAAGCGCACATGAACATGGCAAGCATGACTCAGTGACAGGCTCTTGCTGTCCAGTGTGAGCATGTACAGATGTTGTGCGGCTAGCTATGATCCGTGTGGATGTTTTTTGGTGTCATTTGCGACGTTTTTGAGCCTTTTTGGGAGTGCGCGCGAAACCCTAAACCCTGACGAAAAAGGCGTTCCATAGAGGGCTTTTTTGGGCGTGTTGCACATGTGAAGCCCTGTTAGCTCAGTTGGTTAGAGCACTGTGCTAATAACGCAGGGGTCGCTGGTTCAAGCCCAGCACGGGGCACTTTTGTCGGGCTGTGTCAGCCTTTTGGCGGCATGTTCAGCTGCTCCTGAGGGGAGGGGGGAAGGGGTGGATCTGAGTGTGAGGTGGGGGAGGGGAGGAAGGAGACGAGTAAGAACTTGAGGTGTGCTCCTTGCCTGATGACTCCTAGCAGCTCTGGGTCCTAGGTGCTGTGGCGTCGTTGGACTGCCTGGTTGCGTCCGTCCGTTGCTGGGTTTAGTTGCAGCGTAGCTGCTTGCGTAGCCCTTGTAACACCTTCTTCTTCTGCGTCGTTGGACTGCCATCTTGGGGTCTGAAGCATGGTTTGATTCCCTCCCCATCCTCTCCCCCCCCCCCCCCCCCCGGGACCTGCAGGTCCAGCCGTTGCTGCTGAGCTGAAAGATGCGTCTTTCTTCATCAACCTTCTGTCCGATGACTCCTGGCGACCCTGGGTGCTGAGCTGCCTGAACCCCTGTCCTCCCCTGCTCCTGCCCCTCTCCCCTCCAAGCAAACTATGCTGGTTGTGTTTGCTTGGGTGTACACCTCACTTACTCCTATATGTTGAACCCCCCCCCCCCCCCCCCCGCAGGTCCAGCCATCGCTGCTGAGCTGGAAGAGGCGTGTTTCTTCATCAACCTTCTGTCTGATGACTCATGGCAGCCCTGGGTGTTGGAGTTCTTCTACCAGAGTGAGGATGATGCCAAGCGGGCAGCTTTCCTCAGGGGGGCAGAGGTGCTGCAGCTCTACTGCGAGCTGAAACAGGATGAGGGCTTCAAACAGCAGAGGTGAGACAACCTTCATTTGTTCAGTGCTGATTTGGTTCGTGCTGGGGGCGGGGGTGGAGGTGGTGGGTGACGGCAGGGGGGCAGCTCTACTGCGAGCTGAAGCAGGGCGAGGGATTCAACCAGCAGAGGTCAGTCAATTTGTCTTCACACTGGAGTTTGGGAGGGGGAGTGTAGAGTGGGGTTTTGAATTGGTATATTGGTAGGGGAGGAGCTCTACTGCCAGCTGAAACAGGACGAGGGCTTCAAACAGCAGCGGTGAGGCGGCCACTCACTCTTTGTGACTTGTAGTTTGGGGTTTGGCGGGGGGGGGGGATATCGGCAGGGGAGCAGCTGTACTGTAAGGTGAAACAGGACGAGGGCTTCAAACAGCAGAGGCGAGTCAGTGGGGAGGGGGCAGGGTGGGGTGGATGAGTACTTTCTGGTCCTGTCATCCATGTGCAGCGGAGGTTCACCTTTTCTTCACCTCGTCTCCCCTTGCCAACTGTGGTCAAAATACAGTTGCAGTTACACAGTTACAGTAATTGGCTCAGCAAAAGCTGAGCAACCCACAAGGGAGCCAGAGGCTCATGGGGGAAAATGTTCCCGCGTCCCTGTTGCTGCTGCAGGTGGCTGTCTGTTGGTGCGCAGCTGCTGCGTCGGCCGTTCTATTCGGACCAAGTGCTGGACACACTGGCGCTGTCAGCGGGTGAGTGAGAGTGAGGAGTGAGGAAGGATGGCAACTGCGTGAGAATTGTCAAGTAAGGGATGGGGACTAACAGCTGAGTGAAGCCGCGTGAGCCTACATGGGGTGCACCTCTATTACGCATCTTTCACGGTTTGGCCACTCTCTCAATCCTCTCAAATCACACACATTGCTCCCCCACTACCACCCCACGTGTGACGCCCCCCCCCCCCTTTTGTGACCCACCCACCTTGTTTACCCCCCCCCCCACCCCTTCTCCAGATGAGGCTGAGGACTTCATTAAGCTGCTAGACAGCCGTGAGCTTGCTGCATCAGCTGAGCAGGGCCTGCTGGTGCACCTGCTGCTGCGCGCTGACAGCATCAACAGACGAATAACAGACTGGAGGAAACTCAAGGTGAGCTGGGTGTGGGCTGTGTGTGTCGTGGGCGGGTGGAGTGGCGGCAGCAAGTGGTCTGCATGTCTGTTGACAAATGAAATGTTGTGAGTGAAGTCTGTTGACTCAGTGAGCGGAGCTGTCGAGCCACATAGCTACAAACCTCAATTCCTTGAATCATGGGGCCTGGAAGGGACAAGGATTGAAGGAAGGATTCCAGTTAACCCTGGGGTTGTCATCATCAGTGCAACAATGTTCTGCTGCTGCTGCTGCAGGTTGAGAAAATCATGCCGAGCAACCCTCCAGAGCGGTCCAAGTGGCGCAAACAGAAGCTGCATCTACCAGCACTGTCAGAGGAAGACTACACAGCAGCAGCCAGCAGCAGCAGCAGCAGCACTGGGTACGGTCTCTTCAACCCTAGCAGCAGGAGCCGCAGTAGCAGCGGCGGCAGCAGCAGCAGCAGGGGTAGCAAAGGCAACCGTAGCAGGACCACCAGCAGCAGCAACAGCAGCAGACGCACGTCTGAGCGCTCTACAGTAGCAGGCGACAGCAGCACCAGCAGTATTGATAGCACAGCAGCTGCCCCCAGCAGCAGCAGCAGCAGCAGTAGTATTGTGCCGTCAGGCATGCGAGAGGTGCGGTACTGGCATGAGATTACTCGCAGCCATTGGCACAACAGGCTCGGCAACCTGCTGCTGCTGCAGCCCACAGGGAGAGAGGTGGGTGGGGGATAGGGGTGCACCAAGGGGGGGGGGGCGAGCGCAGGCATATGGCAGATTGCGGTACATGGTTGATGCTTTGTCAATGTAATCCCCTTCTTTGTGCCTTCCCTGCCGCACCTGGATCCACTGCTTTTCCCTATCTTCTTGCCTCTCCTGACCGTTGCTCGACCTCTATCTTATGCATACGTCCTCCTGTGCCTGTGTGTCACTGTGCCCTGCAGGCCCCTGGCAGCAGCCACCTGTCTGCCGACCTGCCCACCAAGCTGGCCTACTACGAGGCATGTGCAGCAGACGAACACTTCCCTGACTTCACAGGTGGGACCCAAGGGGGGGGGGGGGGGGCTGTTCTGTGAGGCTGATTGTGGGTGCGGTGGGGCCCGGGGGAGGGGGGGGGGCTGCTCAAGTGCGTGGGGCAGGGTTTGGGGGGGGGGGGGGTCCGAGAGGCTGATCGTGGTAGGGTGGACTGAGTACGTCCGCCTGCAAGGGTCTGAGCGGGGAAGGATGGAGGCGTGTGTGTGTGTGTGGGCTGGGGGGTGTCTCCATAGTGGTAGCTTTTGCAGGACGGGGCAGGGGAACGCTAAAGGGAAGTGGGGGGAGAGGAATGAGGAAAGCCTTTGGTAGGACAGGAAAGGTGCCAAACTGGCTCTGCCTTGGCAGCTTCAATTTGGCGGGGTGCCGGCACTCTGTGTGGCTTGGCAATGCCTTGTGGACAGGACGCTGGCTGGGGTGCATGCATCCATCCTCTCTGTGTCTGTCTGCTTCTCCTACATGCTGTCGCACTATGCGTATCATTCCATGCATGCATGCGACAGCGCAAAACCACCTACAGGTTGATTTTTCTTGGTTGCACACTGCAGCTGTGAACAGTCCACCTGCAGGTGGTGTTGCGCTGTTGCATACATGCATGGAGTGTTACGCGTAGTTTGACAGCTTCTAGGGCCAGTCTGCAGCAGCAGCAGCAGCAGCAGTCCGTCAGCAGTCTGGCGACAGTCCGGCACACCTGCACAGCAACCCTGCACACTCCAGCGCTGTTGTGAACGTGATCACTGTCCTGGTGGTGTTGATTTGGAAGTGTCCAAGGGGGGCGCCCCCCCCCCACCACCACCACCACCAGCTGGCCACACACAACTGAGACAGGTTGCCTGACTGCCAGGGGCCGGAGGCTAAGCCTCACCGATGAGGGACACCTAACACACCTGGTGTGTTTGAGAGCCCGCTTGAGGAGCTGGGGCTCGACTCTGTTCCAACGTCTGATGTTGCGCTCAAAGGGGGGCTGGCTGATTTGTTGAGCCTGCATTGGTGCTTGTCTGGGTCTGTCTGTGACTGGCTTTGTGGTATGTTGTGTGGCGTGTTTCGCTGCAGGTGCCCTTTTTTCCCGCCTGGCTGGGTCAAATCATGTTGAAAGACTAATAATTGACCATCACATGCTGCTCTTTCGACGGTGCATGCTGCAGGTGGTGTTGTGAGTGGGCGCTACAGCCGTGACATGTTCAGCCCTGAGGAGTGCAGGCAGCGACACGCTGACATCATCAGCAGGCTCATTGCAGTGTTCACATTGCAGGGCAGCAGCAGCGGCAGTTCTGGGTTATGAGAAGAGAGATTCAGAGGCATGCAGTGTTCACATTGCAGAGCTGCAAAATCCACAGCAGTCGTTGACTTGCAGACAGGCAACATCCACAGCAGTGTTTGACAGAATTGCAGAGAGGCAACAGCGACAGTGGCAGCAGAAACTGAGTGTTACGACCTGCGGAGAGGCCAGCAGGGGTTTTGTTGTGCAGCAGCCAGGTGCAGTACTGGTACTGGTAACAGTGGTGTACTGTGCGATGCGAGGTTGGGCAAAACATCTGAATCATGACAAGATGAGGGTTGACAAACAGCTATCAGGATTCGGATTCTTGGACTACTCATTGGAATCTCAGGCAACCCTCACTTAGGATTGTCTATAACTCACCCGGGGGGGGGGGTGAGTTTTAATTACCCAACAGGGTAAAAAGCCTGACTGTGTTACACCCGCAAGACCTGAGCTGTCAACTGATTCACAGAAAGACCACGCCATGACACCAACACTTTGAGGGGGAACTAAATCCCCCTAAATCGGTTGATGTGACCATCCCACAGCACCTCCTGCAACACCTCGACTCAACCATTGCACAGGCAAAACAACCGCATGCACCAATACCGCCAGCATATATGTGTCCGCATCACCCTGCTGAAAATGTCCACACCACCCACATCTGTGGCACTGTCGCCGTGCAACACAGTACACTGGCCAACTGTCACTCAGCAGTGCAACTACTCGCTGACCGTCATTGAGCAGTGCAACTGCTACCATGACGTCAATGCACCGCCAGCGCGTCAGCACAACACACATACAAACACACACTTATACCCAACTTCGGAATGTCACATCCTTGGATGGTTGTTGCATTGGCTGGATGCACTCCTGTGTCTACACACACAGCCATGCCTTGTCGCTAGCTCATCTCTCACCCCCAGCAGCTGGTCGGTCACGCCGGCTTGGGCTGTTGAGACATCACGGCAGCCACGCTTGCAAGCTACACGCCGGTGAGACATACCTGCTGTGTAGGCAACAGATCACCTGCAGGCCAAGAGATGCACACGCTCTCTGCAACAAGCTCCTGCCAGACAGCACCCCGCAGGACGAACAACTGCTCACGAAGCTCAATAGTGAGGCTGTACGTACCCGTACACGCAACATGAGGAGGCTGGGAAAGCCTTGCACTTGCATCCCAGTGGAAAGATCACAACACGACCTGGCACAGCAGCAACACACGTGCGCTACCAACCCTGGTCCTACAATACGACACACCTATCACATGCGTGTCTGCTAACTAACATACCAGGCAGGTCATTTATAAGCCCGGTCTATCCAAACATCCAGAAAGCCCCACACCCACAACCAACCCAACACAACACAAAGCCGTGTACCCCCTCAGCAGCATGCGCACACGTCATTCGCTGAACCCCGATGCTGCCTGTCGCCCAGCAGGTGCCCCGACTCCCATACCATACACATTCTCCCACACACGACCACTACCCCACACATTTTCTTTTCAGTCAGGTGGCATGCTGTCATTCATGCACCCCACATTCCAAGGAATGCCGCTGTTTCAAGGCGTCAAGTCACCTGACGCCTTGAACCCTATGCCAGTTGACAGCACACCTGGCGGAGCTGCATATTCCAAGCTAAGCAGGCTACAGTCTTACATCATACACAGAAAGGGACAGACGATGAGGAGGCATCCGATGCAAAGGTCGCTACGGTATCGTTGCAAAGCTACAATACCCTTTGCAAAAGCATGCGTAGGGAACCAAAGATGACAACGACAATCACAGGGTCAAGACACACCCACACTCAAACCCACACACAACCCTGCAGACACAAGCCCACCTTCCTCTCAATTTTCTCCGTCCCTGCTGGTGCGGTCGTGATTGCACAACACTGACAGCAATTCAGTAAACCACCCTTCAGTATGGAAATCCGATTGCTGCCCACCCGCCCGATGTCCTCAAACACATGCTTACTTCACAACCACCTCTGCTTGCAGGCACTGCCCAATATTCACAACGCTGTGCTCATGCTGCTCACAAACGGCGCCCCACCCACAGCCGCCGGATGCAGCCCAAGCTGCTGCAGCAGCACCTGCAGGCCGCTGACGGCAGCAGCTGCACTCTCATTGACAGACGTCACGACGCGTTGGGCGATGTCTGTGTGGTTTTCCACTGGTGGGTACCAGAAGAAGTAGGCTGTGAAGTTCACCAGGAAAGTGGTCCAGCCGATGAGCAGGGGCCGGGCCAGGCGCACGCCGGCCTTGCGCAGGCGCCTGCGGACGATGTCCTCCGCCATGCACATGGGTATCTGCAAAAACACACAGGGCAGGAAGCACCACACAGTGTGACACACAATGTAACATACAGTGTGTGCATCATGCACATGGGTGTCTGCACCAGACACGGGGTTGGCGGGCAGCAACAAAGAGTGTGACGTACAGTGTGACATAGAGTGTGACGTACAGTGTGACATACAGCGTGACATGCAATGCGACATACAGTGTGACATACAGTGTGGCAACGCGACGCACATGGCCTAGCGCAACACATGAAGGAAGGACGTACACCAAGGGGTGGGGACATTGGATGTGGCGGGTGCCTGGCATGACATGAGCTCAAAAGGGCGCCTGTTGTGAAAGATGTAGCCCAGAGCTACCCTTCCATCGCCTACCCCTAAACGCCCACCCAGCCCCCTCCCACCCACCTGGCAGACGAAGAACATCAACCAGAAGCCAGCAGGATACTTGTCACCCTCCGCCAGCGCATACAGCAGCACAAACTCATGCATGATGCCACTAGCAGCAAACGTGGCAGCAGTGCCAGCCAGCCGCTTCAGGGGTGCACCCTGGGGCCCTTGCTGCTGCTGCTGCTGCTGCCCTTGCTGCTAGGTGCAGACTCTGCTGCTGCTTCTGGCCCTGCGGGGGCGACAGCAGCAGTGCTTGCTGCATGCTGCTTGTGCTGCTGCGTGGGTGGTGGCGGTGCTGATCCTACAGAGGCTGGTGGCCCTTTGTGTATCCAGCAGCCCTCCACGATGGGGTCGTAGCAGAGAGACCTCAGCGTTAAACTGACGGTGTTGTTCCAACGCCTGCAGGAACCACAGCACGGCACAGCACCAAGTGAACACGTCTGCCACCCACACCGACCCATACACATAATCCTGCTCTTCTATCACTGCTGCATCTTCCTGTGTTGCTTTTGCAGCGACAGAACCACTGTGCTGCTGCCATCAACCGCATATGTGGATAGCAGATGTGATTGGTGTGAGCCATGGGTCATGCGTCAGCTGCAATGTGGCTGTACCTGTCCCTTTGTGCTGTCGAGCAAGCAAACACTGAGTGGGGTCACAGCCTGAGCATCCCTATAGGATCGTCAGCATACGCAACAGAGCAAACGCAACAGATCCGTTCAAAAGCGCGAAGACAGCAGAAGCCTTACCTGCCCCAGAAGTCTGCCAGTGATGTGGACAGCCAGGGCTTGTCAAAGGGTGGCACCACGTCCAACTCAGCAAGGCTGGTCAGCACAGCCGCGGGGCCGTTCATCAGGAAACTGATGAAGCTGGCAAGCGCCAGACCTGCAGGGGATGCACACAGATCCATTAGATACAACCAACCCATGTGCACTAAGCAACTGCCAAGGAAAGCTGCTGAAGCAGGGTGCAGTAACAAAGGGTCACCCAGAGGGCGAGCAGACCCATATGTGTGGCTGAAGTTGACACGCAGTGCTGGCAAGAAAGCTAGCTGGTCAAACGAGGTGTGCCATGCTCCGTAAACGGCTCACCGTAGATATAGTTTTTGAGAGCCACAGGCAGGGGCACCTCCGCAAGCACATAGGCCATGAAGGACAACGCCACTGCAAGAACCAACACAGCATAGCACGCAGCAAACGCATGTAAGACAGATCAAGGTGTCAAGCACTGCCGTCACTGCAGTCTGACTACTGCTGCTGTAGCCCCACTCTCGTGCCATCCTATGCTGGCAGTTTGACGGAGGCTCCAAGGTGCATCGATGCATATGGGCTGCATCATGAAGCATCACACTTGCTGGCTGCTGCTGGTGCTCCAGCAACCTGTCAGGCGCACAGATACCCGCGCCATAGCTGCTTGTTCGTGAAAAAGACGTGCATGCTGCCAGAAGGTTCTGGCCTCGCCTGGACTCAGACCTACTGCAGCACATGACAGCTAGCAAAGCTGCGTAACCATACCTGCGTGTGCTGCTGCCAGGCGGAACAGCTTGCTGGTAGGTCCTGCTGAATCCGTCAGACGCCCTTTCTTGACAGGTCCGTCTGCACAACAGGCACAACAGGGCACCACCACCAGCACAACTTGCAGGTGACCGTGTGAAAGGAAAGCAAGGTACCAGCCATCCCAGCAAAGCAGCAACCTACAGGACGATGCTGACCATGCAGAAGTAACACCAGCACACACGAGTGCTGGCCTTCTGGGTGGCTGATGAAGGCGTCTGCGTTGAATAATACTGCTGCAGTGCAGGCAAGCCAACTCCCATCCTGCTGCCTGACTGTCATGGCCAGCAGCAATGCTGTGCTTGATGAGTTGCTGCCGTCACCACTGACTGCTGCTGCTGGCCACATGAGCAGTGAGAAGGGAGGGATGCAGGCACACGTGATGCACCCAGCTGACATACCTTGGCGTGGGTAGATGGGGCCGCAGTACAGTAGCAGCACCTGCATAAGGTTCCAGTTGTCTCCTGCTATGGGACCGCGGTTCAGGCACAGCCCCACTGCCTGCAGGACAGACACAAGTGCAGGAATTCCAATTGCCTGACATTTAAGATGTCACAGTCAGCATTTGAACTGTCACAGTCAGCACTCCTGCCTGCCAGCACACACCACCAGTACTGCACAACAGTGGCACTGTGGGTGAGCACAGCAAAACGAGCAGTAAAAGCATTGCATGCATGTGATCTGAACAATCAACATCAACATGCAGGCATCCAACCTATGCGCCCACTGCAGCTATTACACCCACCTTGAAGTTTCCCAACCAAAACGTCAGCAACGCAAACACCTGCAGAGCACACACGACAGTGAATGTGCATGATGAACGGCTCCATCTAGAGGTTTGATCATACCTAATGCTCCTGATGTCATGAGACAAACACAAGAGATGGAAGCTCCGCCACACACGTCAAGTGACGCAGCACTGTCAACTGGTACTGTTTCATTTGCTCACCACACGTGACACAACCTCTGTCCTGCTGCTGAACAGCATGGGCAGCCATGTGTTGACCAATACGACTGGGATGATGCTGACAAAAGCTTTGGATCCTGGGGCAAGCCTCCTGACGACTGTGTGGAGGTATGCTGCTGACATGAACAGCAGGCACAACGCCAACTGCGCACGGGAGACGTAGTCATAACGGTCCCTGACGTCCTCATTGAACAATCTGACGTTCTGTATATTCGTCCGGATGGCTTCCATCATGCCCAACCCCCTCAGTCTGCTTTGCTTGCTTGTGGCGAAGCAATGGCGTTACCGAGAAGCTTGTGGTGCACAGGAAGCAGACAAAGACCGTGTAAAATGATCGCGGTGGAAACAGCGGCAACGCTGTTGATCTTTGACAGAACCTGCTTGCACGCGTCACTGGGTTCAGTTCAGGTCCGAGTTGTTGTGGTGTGACAAAGTGACACTGACTAAAGGAGGAGGAGATCAAGGACCAAACGATTCATGCAACTTGAAAAAGTTGTTTGACCCCGCCGCGCTGCGTAACACTCACACCAGCACACTGGACATGTTGGCTACATTGAGCAGAAGGGTTGTGACCCCCCAGGTGGCCAGATCCTGCCGTATGAGGCCAAGCCATGTATCCAGTCGTGTGGCTTGCAGAAAACTAACAACATCACGACCAGCAGCAGCTTCTGACGAGCAGCAGACGGGCAGTTTAGAGCAGATGAGTGTCAACGACTTGTCAGAGCTGCTGGCAAACCCTGTGCTGGTGAGGAATCTGTCAGGTTTCAAGACTGTTTCAAAGTGCATGTATAGTTGCATGTATATTCTATATTGTTGCATGTGCCTGTTATCGTTATGTGTAGTGCTGCCTTGGCTATGATGTTGTAACCTACAACCGCCAGGCTGTCAAACAAAAGACTGGTCAGCACCAGCACCAGCACCACCAGCAGCAGCAGCAGCAGTCAGGTCTGCTCAACTTTGCATCTCATCTTGCAGATGGGCAATGCAGCTCCACCGTAGCTGTGCGCTCTCTTACGCAAGATGCTGCCAAAACTTCATCGGCGGCAATGCAACTGGCAGCACTCTCCGCCGTCACCACATTCGCCCCCCACCCAGTAGGGCCATGTGTGCTGCTGCTGCTGCTGCTGCTGCTGCTGCCTGCACAACACAGTGTGAAGAGGTGCAGTTTGTAGATGTGCGGGAGCAGTGGGAGTACGACACAGCAAAGCTGCCCCACTTCAAGCTGTTCCCGCTCAGCCAGGCCAGCAGCTGGTCCCAAAACATCGACCAGCAGTTGGACCCTGACACAGAAACTGTGGTGCTGTGCCATCATGGCATGCGGTCAATGCAAATGGCAGGGGTAAGGGGCCTTTTTTTGGTCTAGTGAAGAGTAATGTTGTTGACGTCGCTGTTGCAACGTTATGGATGTCATTGCCTGATTGCTGGGGCAGGGGTGAGGTGCCTGGCCAACGGTGGTGCTGTGCGCACACTGACGTTGCATGGCAACACCAGCTCGTCACTCCTGATCCCAACTCAACCAACGTGATTGACACAGCCACTGCTTATCTACAATAGAAGTTACCGTGGTTTATGTCACCGTGGTCTACATCACCGTAGTTTAGTTGACAATTTGAGGTTGCATAGAGCCTAGCAGCTGTCCCAAGGTAAATACTGCAAGGCTGACATGTGGTGTGCGTCAACTGTGGTATCTTCCAGACACGTTTTTACATGAATGACTCGCCGTATCCACTGCCACCAACTGCTTCTGCCACTGCTGCTGCTGCTGCTGTTGCCTGTTGCAGTTTCTGGTGTCCAAGGGCTTCAAGACAGTGAAGAATGTCAGTGGCGGCATTGCAGCATACTCACGGGTGGATCGCAGCGTTCCTGAGTACTGAACCTTATTTTCCTGCAGCTGCTGTGTGACTGAGTGCTGTTTGTAACCATCTTGGAGAGTATCGCCCAGCGGCGAAAGTATCCACATGTAACACCCCCCTATGTGTCTGCAATGTGGCTACTGTACTTCGCAAGGGGTTTGCATGTGTGCAATGCGTGTGCATCAGCTTCAGGCAGCATCATGCAGGCGGTCCCATGGGCTCATACTAGGACTGAGACTCCTTGCTGAGCCCTTGTCACCTACTGCAGTGGCACTGCTTGAAGGTCATCTGCTCAATGGACGGTGTCAGTATGCTTCAGGTCAACCTGTGTAGCAGCAGATCAAACAACATTTTGCGGCAACCTGGCCAGTGGCATCCACACAACTTGTACCCCTCTGGCACACACACACCTGGTTGCCTGGTTTGACTATCTGAGTAGGACGGACCCTAGTGGGCATGCATGAGTACGTGCAATCCCTCTGCTGACACACCTGCGATGCTGCACCCCCTCGGTCCATAACACATGTGTACATTCACGCTCTGGGGTGAGCTATGCCATACCTCAGCTTCGGGAGCTGCACTGGTGGGGTGCGCCCAGTTTGTCAATGTTTTTAGTTGCATATGCAACAGCTTGTGCATTGTTTGTCCTTGTCCGGGGTACGTTTGGGTTTGCTTCACGGTTTGCTTCGGAGCAACGAAACTTCGGAGCGCACGAGGCGGACAAATGCATGTTCATTCAGGGGCCTTCGCGGACCTTCATCGTCTCGTTTTGGACGTTTTAATAGCTCTGTATGTCTGTCATTGCAGCGGGTCGTGCGTGTTCTGTGACAGTTCCCGCAAAAACAGCTGCAGCTGTTTTCGCGTGGGGATGCCTGTAGCCAGAATGATCCCAGATACATTTGCACGACGTCTCTTTTACGTAGGAGCAGTTGTGGTTCTTATGGCTGTCACGTGCAGGACTCTGAACGGAGGTCAAAAAACCACTGCTGCTGTTGCTGCTGCACCATATGAGCCTGCAGCACCTAGAGCGAGGAGTACGTTCCAGCCTCAGCACCTTGGACTGCTCAGCCAGCGTGACTCAACGCATGACAGTTCGCACGTGGCAACATATGGCAGCACAAGGACTGTCAGCAGCAAGCAGTGCCCGCCATGGTTCTGGGAATACGCCGCTTTCCACAATGCGCACAGAGGCCAGCCCAATACCAAGTACCTCATAGCAGACGACGGCCGTTATGGCCTGGGAGACCGGCTGAATGGAGCCCTGAGCATGCTGCGACTGGCCAAAGCCCTCAACCGCGTGCTGCTCCTACGTTGGCAGTCACCATATCCATTGGAGGAGTTTTTCGAGCCGTCTGGAGCTCTGGACTGGACCACGCAAGGCATCAAGATTGAAATTGGCACTAGGATGTCATTTATCGACCCAGGCAAGTCGGGTTGGGGAAACAGCAAGCTACACGATGGGACCCTACAGAAGATAAACGACACGTTCCTTACCATTGTGACAAACATGGAGCTGCACCGGAAGTGCCACGGCTGCCCCAAGACACCATCCTCAGCATGGAGTGAGGAAGCAGCATGCCTTTGGCAAAACATGTTTCGGCCAGTGGAGCCTATACTTCAGGAAGCAAGGGCGCAACTCCAGCAGTTGTACCCAGGCAGGACAGCACACCCGTACGTTGCCGTGCATTTGCGTCTAGGCGGTCTTGAAGGGGAGGAAAAGGGCCTGGTTATGAGCGTGGTAAGGCTCCACTGGAGAATTTCCTGGCAGGCATTCGATGTGCGTCGAGGCTGGCGACCAACAGCAGTATAGACCTTGGTATGACCCCTGCGTTGGTTGTTGCAGACAACCACAACTTGCGTCAGATGCTGCAGGAGCAACACTTCAGGCGTGTGGTCACTCCTCCAGGCCTGCCTGTGCATGTGGGCAAGGCAAATGCCACGACTCTAGAAGCGCACCGCAGTACTGTTGTGGACATGGTGTTGCTTGGTTGGTCTGAATGCTTGGCGACGAGCCGATCGGGGTTCAGCCTACATGCCTGGTTGTATGGTGGTGCCAAGCCCTGCATGGTGCCATGGAAAACGTGCTTGTGAGCAGCATAGCAAAGGCCATTTGTGCCGTGTTTGACACGCTCAGCTGTCGTTGGACTCCGAGTGGCACTAAGAGTTGGGCTTTCACTGAAAGCCTACAGGCTGGCAGCCTGTATCAACATCCGATGTTGCAAGTTGCCTGCGTCTATCATTGCTGACTCAGCAAGTACTGGGTTACTGACGTAGTGCGCATGCCTGTTGTGATTGGCTGAGAGATTGTCTACACGTATCTGAGAGCAAATTGTCATGGTCTGTCTGTCTGCATCTTGTTCTGTACCTTACAAGCGTGCATGTCAATTGCTGTACTGACGCCATCGTAGTGCGCCACACACAAGTTCTGGATCCGTCATATCCTGTGGAGTTGTCAGTGTGATTTGCATGCTTGCATTTGGCTGTCAATGTTTCTGTTGGAGGGGAAACTGATATGGCTGAAGGCAGGGACGTCACTGCAAAGTGACACTGCCACAACAGCACACTTTGGCGGGTCAAGGTCACCCTTTGCAGAATGCTGCTGCAACTTGCTGTGACGGCTTGTCCTGCAAGTGTAGTACGCAGTGTTCATTTGCCACCAACATGACCTGGGGTATGTTCACATCCCAAAGGTGTGAACATCTGCTCTGACAGATGCCCTCAAAACCATGCCTTGCTATGGCATAAAAACGCCCCCCTGCCACTACAGGCCATATGGCCAAGAAACACAGTTACACGCTCCCCGGACAGTCCTGCCTGGGCTGGGCCCCAGAAAGAAAAGCTGCGTTGCAAGGAATTCGTTTACCAGAACACTATTCGACCAAAGTGACTGACAGCACAGCTGCGCTGGTGTTCGACACAGCTGCGCTGGTGTTCGCTTCAGCCTCTGCAATCTTATTACAACACAGCTGCGCTGGTGTTCGACACCCGCAACATCGGAAATGTGGGGGCACAAATCAGGCTGAGCCTGCACTAGCTCGCCCTCTCAGAGTCTGTGTGTAAGACAGCTGGCCTTTCACAGCTGGTCGTGACGCTCCGAGCCGAGCTCTCTGTGCCTCTGACCAGCTGCAGCTGCAGCAGGCCCCCCATCAACGCGTGAAGCGGGGTGCCACAACTGCTGCTATCGCCGCACCACCCACAAAGCCGCCCAGATGCGCCCTGCACAACACACCAGCAGCATCACATCAGACACAACCGTCAGCAGTAGCTGGTAGCTGGCCACATGCCCCGCCAAAGCTTCTTTCCCCGGGTTGCACACCACACACAGGAATCATTTGGCTAGCTGCCGCATGCATGCTACATGTATGCCCTATGCTTGCACATCACCAGCGGCATGACAGCAGACACCCGTCAGCAGCAGCTGGTAGCTGGCCACATGCCCCGCCAAAGCTTCTTTCCCCGGGTTGCACACCACACACAGGAATCATTCGGCTAGCTGCCGCATGCATGCTACATGTATGCCCTATGCTTGCACATCACCAGCGGCATGACAGCACACCCGTCAGCAGCAGCTGGTAGCTGGCCACATGCCCCGCCAAAGCTTCTTTCCCCGGTTGCACACCACACATAGGAATCATTTGGCTAGCTGGCATCGCATGCAGGCTACATGTATGCCCTATGCTTGCACACCACACACAGGCACACTACCTAGCATCGCATGCATGCTACATGTATTTGCTATGCTTATACAACACCACTGGGCTGGCTAACCGATTGTTGCCACGTGACGCTGGCGGCGCCCTAATGTGTGGAGGGCTGGCATGCGTTGTGGTGAGGCTTATCATTAGCAGGCCCACTCAACAGCGAAATCAAAATCATCAAGCCCATAAATGTACACTGTGCTTCTTGCTGATCATCCTGGCGTTCAAATCCTGCATTCGCCATTCGACCCCGCTGCAGGTTACAGCCCATCTCACCAGTTGTCGAAGTGGCTTCCCCCCAGCATCAGCATGATGGCCATGTTGATGCCCAAGGTCTGGAGCACACTCATCACCTGCAGGACCATTCAATAAATCAAAAAGTGAATGAACCATTGACAATAGTGATCAGTTAATTGAGTTTCCAGCAGCTTTCTTGTGCGTACAGCAAAAGTTCTACTTAGGTGCTGCACAGCGCACCACCAGGCCAATCAAGTGACCTACAGGAGAACACCTTGTAGGAAGCCAACGAGGCTCATGGGGCATAAGCATGATACAAACCAGCACACACAGCAGCTGATTGAAAGTATACGATTGATAACTAATATACTATTTACTACAAACATCACCTGAGCCTTGCTGAAGTACACCGAGTGTCTGTTGATGTAGGAGGAGGCGAGGTAGGCACCCAGCAGACCACATAAACAGCCTGCAGAGCACGGGAAAGGTGGGCAGTCGGTTAATTGAACTGCAATGCGCCTGCAGTACACCGTAGCACAGTTTAGTATGGCGCAGTACAGTGGAGTACAGTACAGTAAAGTGCAGTACAGGACAGTACAGTACAGTACAGTACAGTGCAGTGCAGTGCAGTAAAGTACAGTGCAGTACAGTGCAGGGCAGCGCAGTGCTGTACAGTACAGTACCTCCCCACAGGTCAGCTTTGAGGCAAACAGTTGCTCTACGCAACACTAAACTGAGTTCACTGCAAGAACTCCATTCACTATAATTCATTCAAGCTGGCAGCCACTATTAGGGCCAGCCCAGCACTGTAGCTGATTGCTGCGCAGGTTGAAGTCCACCAGGGTTGACTGTGTGTGTGTGTGTGTTGGGGGGGGGGGAGGGGTGGTGGGCAGCCTGGGGGGGAAGGGGGGCGCTTGCTCACTCACTTGACGACCCCATAGACACTCCAAAGGTGGGGCCCATCCAGTAGCCCAACAGGTTGCCAGTGATGGCTGCATAGCACAGCACAGCATGACACAGCACAGCACAGCCAGCGGACAAAGTCAGCAGTAGAGGCAACAGCCAGCATGACATGCTATGGCATAGCATAGCGCACCACACTGCAGTGCATACATATCAATTTGGCCTCGATACTGCATGACGTGCATCCCAGCACAAAGCACAGCATATCACAGCACAGCACAGCACAGCGCAATGCTGAGGGGCCCCTCACCTGAGCCCAGGTACACTGCCAGGAAGGGGCCAGTACCCAGCTGTGGTTCAACCAAGCGGCCAATATTCCACAGTGCAAAGGTGTTGATCTGCACGTGCGGGAATACAAGGGGGGGGGGCGAGTAAGTCGTAATATGTCCTTGCGGGGCGGAGTAAGTCCACACAAACAGCGGCTTGAGTTACTCTAACAACACTGTCTTGTTCCTCGAAGAGTTACTGCCGCAAACACGTCTGTAGGGAGGGGGGGGGTGACGGCAGCGGCACTAGCTGCTCACGCACAGTGCTGTGGAGTTGACAAGCTGAAAATCTTCAGCCCCCGACATAAAGCTCACCATTAGCTACTTGGTGACTGGTAGACCCAGCAACTGGTTGGCTGGCTGACTGAATGCGACAGCTGTGCAGGAAATTTCTGCGCTGTGTTGGGCGCGCAAGCCAGCTGTATGGTTTTGAACTCATTGCCTCAGGAACCCACTGGCTGGTGTTCGGCCCACACTGTGACGTGGGCAAGCAGCTATTCAACAGGAGAGGCGGAACGTCACATCAAAACTGTCATGAAATATATCCATAACCATATAGCCAGAGAACTAAAACACATTCCCTACCCCAGCATGCAGCAGGCCTCCGTGCACGAATGCTGCTGTGAGTAGCCTCCAGTACTCCCCTTGAGCAACCTTGAAGCCAACCTGGCAGCAGTGGGGGGCATGGAAGTAAGGCAAGGCAGGGGGGGGGGGTAGTCAGGGGGACAGCTCAAATAGGGGGGTTGGTTAGGGTGGGGTAGCAGGTGAGGGTGATGTGAAAAGCTCACAGTCCCCATCCTGGCAGCCTGGCAGCCTGGCAGCAGTGGGGGCATGGAAGTGTAAGGCAAGGGCAGGGTGGCGGGGTGGGGGGGGGGGTGTGGGTGAGTCAGGGGGGTGGTTTGACAAGGTGAAGTAGCAGATGAGGGTAAGGACAACACAAGTGTAAGGCGGGACAAGGGAGTGGTAGTGGTCAGGAAAACATGAGGTTGCAGGTGAGGGTGACATGAATAGCTGACAGTCCCCAACATAAACCTGGCATTATGCTCATCCAACATGCATTCACACACAATGCCGGCAAAGAGACAGAAAGCAACCAACCCCTGTCTCCTGCGTCTGGTGAGTGTAGTCGACCCCTGGTAAAACCCCTGGTCAACAAGAAATAGTTGACAGTGACAGCTGCAGCATACCGCAGCACAACCCTCACCCTCATGCAGTATCCAGTGAAGGTAGTTGACAGCTGCTGCATCCCAAAGCACAACACATTAGCCGCCACCATCAACGTCGTCACCCTCGTACCCTCCATGCCCCATCTGACACAGCCACTCACCGCTACACACCCATATATGCACTCTTCAGATGACACAAACTACATCAACCTACTGTTTGTTCACGATGTTGACTACTGCAACCCCCATCCCCACCCCCAAATCCACATCACTGGGGGCAGCCCATCCCTTCCTCACCCTCACGCAGTATCCAGTGAAGGTGGTTGACAGCTGCTGCATCCCAAAGCACAACACATTGGCCGCCACCATCACCGTCGTCACTCGCTTATCCTCCATCCCATCTGCCGCAGCCAGTAGCCCCCATACGATGCCGTCATGCTGTTGCTGCCGGTGTAGCGAGTGCCTTGGAAAGATGCCAGGCTGGCACCTGCAGGGGCTGCTGCTGCTGTGGCTACAGCTGCTGCTGCTGCCAGCGCAGCCCTGGGGAACAGAGACGCGACTGCTGATGGTGATGCTGCTGGTGATGATGATGGTAGCAGTGGTGACGTTGGTGATGTTGCTCCTGCTGCTGCTGCTGCCCCAGCATCAGATGACGGTTGTGTTGTTGGCAGTTCCTGCAATGGGCCAGGAGCTGGGGGCAGTGGGGGGGGGGGTGGATTGGGAAAGCCAGGGGTTGGTTGAGGGTTGCAACTTGTGTGTGTGTGTGTGTGGGGGGGGGGGGGTGAAGGGTGGAGTGGGGCGGGGGGGGGCTTGTTGGTAGTGGGGGTGAGGAGGCAGGGGCAGGGGTGGTACATGCCAGATGCTGCACAGACAGAGAACCACACTGCTGCAGTTCATACAGCAGCCTAGCATGCTTTAGTGCCAAAGTGAAAACACACACACACACTTTACAAGCCTGTCGTCATGACATGCACTTGATGGTTGTATCTCATGTGCTTAACACACCAACATTTGCTTGCCCATTGCTGTATGCGTCAACGTCAGCGTCCCTCTCCCTCCCCCCCTCACCCGCCCCCACTGCATGCTCCTACCTGTTGTCAGCTCTGTCACGCGTCCCTGCAGCAGTATGCTCCACCTGCTAAGTGTGGCCAGGCGATCTTGCCTGCTGCTGCTGACCAACTGCTGCTGCAGCCAACCCAACCCTCCTGTTGACACCGACTGCTGCGCAAACACACCATGCTGCTGCTGCTGCTGCTGGTCGTGGGGTTGCTGCTGTTGCTGTTGGTGAGGGTGTGGGTGGTGTAGCTGCTGGCTGCTGTCTGCGTTTGGTGTGCTGGTGGGTTGCTGCTGCTGCTACTACTGGCCCGGAGTGTGCTTGGATATGCTGCTTGAAGATGCTGCTGGGCCACCGCACCCTGCGGCAAACATTGTGAGGTTGTTAGGGAAACTTGGTTGGTGTTTTCAGACACAACTGAGCTTCAATCTTAAGCCTGCGGGATGTATAGCCAGAGAGACCATGCATTGAGACACACACATGTGTGCCAGCTCACCCATAGCGGCAGCAACCACCCAGACCCCTGTTTAGAGCACTGCTGCTGTTTGACAGCATCATGTGCAAACCCAAAGATCAAACAGTGACCAAGCAGGCCCGCTGTGGAGATGAATCTTTTCAAGAGGTGCAGCAGATCATGACAGACAATGACAGTCACCTTCCGACGCGGTCACAACAACGAGGCAACAACGGCGAAGCTCGATAACGTTTGCCAAGATACAACAACCGACTGCATCGCCATTGTCACTGCCTTCCCCTGCGCATGCTGGTATTGATCTTGCACAACCATTACTCAGCACCAACGTCAGGCGTTAGCAACGTAGCTTAGAATGCAGATCAGACCACATGCAGGTCTCAAATAAGTGATCGTTGGTAGTTAGTACAGCGCAGCAGGAACGATGAAGGGTGGGCAGGCTCTAGAGTACCTCAGTCCGGTGCTGTCTCAGCGAGGGCCCAGGCCGTGCCTTACGAGGAGAGCGCGAAATGGAAGATCTCGAGAGCATCGTTCGGAGCTGCTGAAGGTGCGTTCGCAACCAGGGTGGCTCACAGTGTCTGGACCAGGTTCTGCGTAGTTGCATGGTAGCGGGGACACAAACCCATAGCTGCACCTTGCTCTCAGCAGCCGCCTGCAATCTTGCATAGATGTCTCCAAGGATACAGCACTCAACAATAGTATGGCTACATGTTTCTTACTGTAGCCTGGGCTCAAGGGTTGTTGACAGCGCCTTAGGTGGAGTCAATTCACAACGCAGCGCTACCGCCCTGCATATGCCTATCGTGTGCCCCTTGCAGATGTCCCGCACCTGAAAGGTTGAGGTCAGCGAGTTCCATGCCAATAACGGCAGGTGTGTGTTGTTATGCAGCTGCCGCCATGGCGCCCACATACCTGATCGCCATGGTCCTTCTGACCTGAGCTCAACAGCATTCCGACAGCAGTAGCTGGCTGCGCTTCTGATGCTTGGTTATTAGGTGGCAGCGTCGTCTGTCACTTGGCAGCAGTATGTCAGATGTATGCTGTTCCCGGCTCAGTGGCAGTCCCTTACGTTGTGTTTTGTATGGTGTGTATCGTTTGTATCTGTGCTGGCAGGATTCTCAACCTGCTCAAGCAGAGGGCACCATCCCAATGCACTACCAGGTGTGTGTCGGTACTGGTAATAGAGATAGGTTCTGCTTTGTTGCATACAGCAGCGCCTCACATTGAAGGCCAAGGCGGGAAGGGACGCATAGCCACAGCAGCACCTCTGTCTGTGTGGAGGGCAGCAGCTGATGCATTGGTGCTGGCAGCTTAGGAGACAGGGTTCTGCGCAGCGCAGCACAGCATCGTGTTTTGTGTCCAGGGTTGCCTGGGTCATGGGGTGGCTCCACACAGGCGTGCACTCACCCTGCAGCTCCCTCGCCGTGCTCTTGCTGGCAGAGCCTCTCCACTTATATGATGGTCGCAGCATGTGCAGTTAACCACGTGGGCTAGCAGTAGCAGGGGATGTCTGATATCCTTCCTCCCACATCACTCCATCCCTCCCTTCAGGGTGCAAGTACAACATTCCATCCTGATGTGGCTACCAGAGCGCTACCCCCACCAAGCACCCTGTGTACGTCACACCCACCAGCAACAGATCGTCAAGATCGGTCACTCTTTCGTTGACCCCTCAGGCTTCGTTCGCAGCCCCTACATCTCCCACTGGATGCCAAACCTGACCTATCCAGCAGTGCAAGGAGATGTCGATGCTGTCGGTGCTGAACCTCCACTGTACACAAAGCCCCCCGGGTATGTCCCTTCCCCGGGGGTTGGGCAGATACCAGGGGCCGGGCCGGGTAGACAGGAAAACCCCCAGCAGCAGCAGCAACCCTTACGCAGCTTACGGGCAGCAACAGCAGCAGGTGACGCCGGGCAGCAGCTGCCGCGGCAGGGCAGCAGCCAGCAGCAGCCGGCAGCAGCGCAGGCAGGCGGGTTCTTCACCAGGCCTCCTGCGGACCCAGTGCTTGCGGGACATAACTTATGGGTGTGGGGCGTATGCGGCAGCGGGCAGGCAGCAGCGGCAGCAGGCGCCTGACAGCCCGGGAGGGGCGGCGGCTGCGGCTGCGGCGGCTGCGGCGGCTTGTCAGCGGCCGCCGTCGCCGTATGGTGCTGGGCCCCCTCCTGACCCGAAGCAGCAGCAGGTGGATGGACTGAAGCAGCGCTTCCAGGTGGGTGTTGGTGGCTTTTGGGCATCAGTTGGTGTGGTGGGTGGGTGGGAGGGTGGTGAGTAGTTGGGGCCAGCTGCGGCGGTTCACCCTTTGGGCGTATGTTGTTGACGCAAGTGCGTAGAAATTGTGATCCTGGTGAAGATGAAGAAGCCTTCGACCAGGGGCCATGGACAACCTGCTGAGCCCTTTGTTTGTGCAGGTTGTCGGCAGCATGCGTGCTGGATCACTGTCACACTCGCACACCTTATCTTTTGTGTCCATGTTCTCCCTGTGTGTCATCATTCCTGTGTTGTCCCCACAGGGCCTGGCCTCCCGGGCGCTAGCTGGGCGGTTGCAGGCTGGTCTAGAGGCGTACAACAGGCATGCCACTGAGGAGATGGACTCACTGCTGGAGGTGCAGCGCAACCTGATGGCACGAGAGAGGCAGCTGCAGGGACTGGTGAGCGGGGAGCCAAGTGTGATAGAGGTTGTCGGTAGTGAAGCTGGCATCGAACTTCAGCATGTATCTCCGTCACTCCCTTTGATGCTCGGCAGCTGTGGCTCAGGCGTGTGTGTGCTGTACAACAGCCCACACCCTTGTGATGTTGGTGGCACGCAGGCAGCAGCACAAGATATCTTGCTGCAGCCAGCTGCGGTTTGGGCACTGCAGCTGGCCTTGGGTGGGAGGAGGGTGATGAGAGGGCGTGTTGCAGGCAACGGATGCTAGCAGCCCTGAACAGGTCATGGCTGTGAGCTGGTGCCATGCGTACAACTGCATGCCTGAACTGCTACATGCAGCATGTGGGATCCATTATCAGTGCAACAAGCACTCGTAGTCGGGTGCTCACATTGGATTGGACCAAAAGTGTTCGTTGCATTATTGGACAAGGACCAACTGCATAAGCTGCTTTGTGCCTACTTGCCCACACAGGTGTCATAATCCAGCAGGAGCGCCAGGGCACTGAGGGGTTGGTGGCAGGGCTTGGCAAGCAGTCTGGTGCGCTGGAGGCGTGGCTAGCCAGCCATGAGTGGAAGGCTGATGCAGTGGCTGCTGCACTGGCCAAGGGCAGCAGCGAGGCAGGGGCACTGGACATTAACAAGGTCATAGTGCCTGCAGGTGAGGGGGGGGGGGGGGGGGGCTGCAGTGGCTGTTGGTGTGATTGCATGGACCAGTCAAGGGGTGGAATGACGGTGTATCACGCATATAGCGCTTGCAGGTGAAAAGGGGGGTGGGGCGACCGCAGCTGCTGTTGGTGCAGCACTGAAGCGCAAGACATAGTCATGTATTTGTGGCCTGAAGAACAGGGAAGATAACTGCCTGCAAGTGCAGCTGCTGTTGGCGGTGGTGATGCATGTGTTGTAAGGGCCGCTTCACCGACCGCTGCGTCTGCAGCGACTCAGGTCAACACAAGATGGCAGGAAGCAACAGGACTTGGAGGAAATGGCTGGGTCTTTGGTTTTTGCAAGTGGTCTTCACCACTGTGCGTGGGATGGCTGTGGTGTTTCCGTGCTGTGCTGTGCTTGGCGGCCTGACATTTGTGCTGTGTGCTGTGCTGTGCTGTGCTCAGATGACCTGGGCCGCCAGGCCATGATGGCCAGGGAGGACCTTGCTGTTGAGGACTGCCTGCTGGTGCTTGAGAAGGCACTGCTGCAGGGCAAAGCTCACTGCAGAGGTACATGAAGCAGGTGCGGACCCAGGTTTTTAAAATCTACAGTGTAGAGGGGCAAGTACCTTGGGTTGATCACAGTGGGTGTGGCAAGCCCCGGAGGCTCTGCACTGCTCATGCTGCAGGTGTGAGCACTGACCATGGAAAATGCATCGACAGATGGACAGCAGCTGAGCTTCCCACAGGCCAACATATGCAAGCTCCCCCGTGCATGAGTGTGGCAGCAGGCTTTCAGCATGCTGGTGAGCATCTCTGTGGTATTCAGTCTTTCAGGGCGTCCTCTTTTGGTTGTTGTGTGCTGTTGCTGCAGGTCGTCTGCTGTGCCGGCGTCAGTTCCTGGCTCGTGCCCTTGGCCTCAAGGTGGCACAGGCACAGCGCCAGCAGCAGCGGGTGTCGGCGGCCAGCTCATCACAGCAGCACAGCTAGCAGCAGCAGCAGAGCAGCCCATACACCATGACGCATGGGGACACTGGACGCACCGGTAGCAAGCTATGCCGATCATGTCACTCCCCAGACTTGGTGGCGTATAAATTTGCAGCTGGCCTTGACTGTTTTGACGTGGCCAGTTCAAGTACGACATGTATGCATCTGCATTAAGCGCCCCAGCTTCCGCGTTGTACGGGGACGCCTGTTTGGTGCAGGTGGCAGGAGGGTGTGTAGAATGTACTTGCATCTGCATTGTGCGACACAGCTAGTAATCATCTGGGCCACCTGTTGGTAAGGCTGGCAGGAGGGTGCTGCATAAGGTTGGCTCTGCTATGGTGTGTCCTTGCATCATCAAGCTGTAGATGTTGTTGGGCCGGTAATGTTGGAAAGTTGCGGTGAGGTCTCTTGTGTGATACCGTCTTTGGCAGTGATGGGTATGCAAGATGTCCGGGTGCAACAAGTGCTGGCGGCATTTTTGTCCCCACAAAGAGCAGCATGCTGCTGTCAAGTTTTCCCACTGTTCAGTTGCCCATGCACAACTGATCAGCAGAGAGGAAGGTTGTCACTGTAGGCCACAAGACTCTAGACTCAGCAGCAACTTGCCGAACGGCTCGTCACAACGTTCCACAGCCCGAACTGAGGCAGCATGTACAGGCACACATTCGTTAACCTACTACTAGCAGTACAAGTTGGCAGTAGCTTGGTGCATGATGACCGCGCAGTGTCGGCAGCCTGTTGTGGGCAGACCAACCCTGCATGTTGCATGCAAGTAGCCTGGCCAAAGGCAGTACACCCATGTCCTACACACCCACTGTACCTCAGCGGTGACTATCACTGTTATAACACTGGCCAACTTCAAAACATACAGCAACACCATGACACCTCTGCTGTTACAATGCCCTGCCTAGCCGCTAGATCCAGCCGTCAGATGATGACAGCAGGCAGGCCAAAGTCAGACTACAAGCCAATGTGTGGGGGGCGAAGCAATGAGGTGTACCATGCAATTGTACCTGCAAATACGCTGCTGGATTTCTGCATGGCCCAACATGCTGTTAAAACCACTGCAGCTCTGGCACCTGCCTGGCTTGAGGACACATCTACCTTCACCTGCCCTGCTCAAAAAGCCTATGAACAATGGGTATCAGCTGGCTACAACTGATCTAGCAACCTATACCCGTTGGACTCTGCACCAACACAGACCAGACCCTGGTCAACGTCACTCACACTCACGCTGCCTCACACTCCCCCAACACCCTGCCAGCGAAATCAAAGTCATCCCACACCTCCCAACAAGCCTCCCAAAAACACCATACCTACAGCTGCATCTGAACCTGTAGCTATCACACCCAGCGCACCACCCGCCCCGACCCATCAGCTGGCATAGTGGTAAATCTTCAGCTGCCGCTCGCTCATTACCCCAAGCAGTGTCGTACTGAAGGCAGGGGCAGAACCCCCTGCAAGCTGCAGCACAGGCGACGACATCGCCCGCCACGGCTGCTGCTGCGCCAGGGGTGCCCCGCTGCTGCATCCCCACAGCCGGGGCTCACAGGAGGCCTCGTCAGCAGACGCAAACAGCAGCTGCTCGCCCGGGAGGTCAGGCAGCGGCGGCATGAAGCAGCCGTGAGTGATCTGGTGCGAGCTGGTGTGGCCGGTCAGGCGCAGGGTACTGGAAAGCAGCTGCTGCCGGCCGGCAGCAACCGCACTCGCAACGCTGTTAGGCTGCGCTACCCGGGGATTGCAGTCGTAGCCACTGCCGCTGACAAGCCGCCTACTGATGCTGCTGCTGCTGCTGTTTTCTCCCTGCTCCTCTGCAGGTACAGGAGCCAGCCTTGCCAGCCAGTGGGCAGGCTCAACGTTGCTGCTGCTGCCTGCAGGCCCCATCGGCCGCCTGAAGGAAACTGCCACACGATCCTTATCTGCCAGGGCCAGGCCCTCACACTGGCCCCCGTGCCAGCTGGAGGGCAGCAGCAGCTGGAAGCTGTTGGGCTGTGCTGGGCTCCAGCAGTACACGCCCGCTGCAGGACAGCAAGCCAAGCAGCAGCGGGGGACGGTGGCAGCAACAGCAGCAGCAACAGCGGCAGCAACAGCAGGATGCTCAGGCTGCAGGCATCATAACAAGAGCATGTCCACTGAAACCACCCACCACTTGCTTCATATCAAACTTTTTGAGTCTGACAATTGGCCATAATGCCGGGCACACAAAGCAGCAGCTTGCAGACAACCCAGGGGCAACGCAACAACAAACCCACACACTGCGGGGCAACGCCCTGGCTTCTCGTACTAGCGTCACTGTTCGACTATCCTTGTACGACAGATTCTAGTGAGCATGTATGAGTGCGCATGCAGGAGTGCGCATGCACTCCCTCTGCTGTCACACCCTGCTGTGCTCCCTACCTGGGCATGCCATGAGTGCCTCTGGCACCACCCTGTCCTGCTGCTGCTGCTCCATGTAACCCCCGCCTGCCCCCAGCCCTCCTCCAGCATCACTAGGCTGCTTCATATCAGTACTAGTTCAGTAGGGATGATGAATGGGAACAATCCCGGCACACAAAGCAGCAGCTTGCAGACAACCAGGGACAACAAATCAACACACATCCCCTGCTGTGCTCCCTACCTGGGCATGCCATGAGTGCCTCTGGCATCACCCTGTCCTCCTGATGCTCCATGTAGCCCCCCGCCTGCCCCCAGCCCTCCTCCAGCATCACTAGGCTGTGCCACGGCTGACTCGGTGGAGCAACACCCCCTGCCCCTCCCGCCGCTGCTGCTACTGGCCTAGCCCAAGGCTGCTGCTGTTTCCCGCTGCTGCTGCTGCCCCAGCGGCCCAGCTGCTGCCGCTGTTGGGTGTGCCGGTGACCAGCAGCAGTGCCCGGCTGCCGGTCATGCGGAGGTCCACTAAGGCCAGGCGGCCCTTGTCGAGGCCCAACAGCAGCTGCTGCTGGCTGCTGCGGCTCCAGGCAACTGACCACACAGGGCCTGGGTGGGTATCCTGCAAGCACCAACAAGAAGAGAGGCAAGGCAACACGGTGTTGGGCAACAAACATGGGGTGAACTGGCTATAGGGCAACCTTGGATGTGCACCAAGAGCATGTGTTGCCAAGCCGACTGCTTCTTGCTGAGCTGCGGAAGCAAAATGCACAGCACTTGGGCACTATACTGGAGACACCCTGACGGCAGCATGATGGCACAGACACGTACGTTGCAATGATGTTGTTGGTGCAGGGCTTGGCAATGATGAGGCCGGCCTTGTCAGTGGCCACAGCCATGAGGCCACTCCCACTGCTGCTGCCAGCTGCCAAGGGCTGCCGAGCCAGGCACCTCACTGCCCCTGCGCCCGCTGGGAGCGATACATAGGCCGGGGACCCAGGGGCAAGCATACTGACCTGCACACAGCACAGCACAGCAGGTCCATGGCGCCAGCAGTTGCATGAACTGATACCTGTGTGCACCTGCGTCATTGTGGGCTGTGTTAGCAAGGTGATGCGTGGTTGCTTGTCTGTAACATACCCCCAGGTCTGCAATTACCCAGCAGCACGCTGACATGTGCGACATGCTGGCGCCTGTGGACACCTCAGCATTTGTCCATTCCTGCAGCACCAACCTCATGCAACGCGCTCCTTTGCAGACTGTTGCTTCACACTATACCGCGTCAGCAGCAGTATGCTTCGCCTGCTGGATTCAGACTATAGTACATGCTGCTGTGCCTATCGAACGCAATCACCGCAATTCCCCACACGGCCACATTGCCAGCCTGGCAGTGCTCACCCGCCTCAGCCTGGAGCAGCTGTTGGGTCCACCACCCAGGGGTCCCTCAGCCACCACCAGCAGCGCCCCCTCCACATCCAGGTCAAAGGCCCTGCTGCCCGCCAGCTCATACTCCTGAAGCAGCTCAAAGCTGCCAGGCATCTGCACACACTGCTGCTGCACCTGCTGCTGCTGCTGCTGCTGTGCGTGCTGCTGCGGCGGCCAACACTGCTGCTGCGTCTGCACACCCTGCTGCTGCACGTGCTGCGCCGGCTGCTGTGGCCAACACTGCTGCTGCTGCGCGTCCGCTGCTGGGCCAAGACACAGCCTGCTGTGTTGTCTGCTGCACCTGCTGTGTCTGCTGGGGCCAGGAGCTACTGCTGGCTGCTGGGTCGGCTGCCCTTTCAAGCGCGTGCAAGGCCAGCTGCACAACCTGTCGCTGGACACCACCACTGCCAGCTGCACTGCTGCTGCCTGGAGGGCAAAGTATGCTGCCCGATGCCGGCTGCTGCTGCACCGCCTGCCCTGCCCTGGCTTCAGCTGCAGCGGCAGCTGCCAACGCCGGCGGCAAGCTGCTTCTGCCGCCAGAGCTTATCCCCACCCCTGCTGCTGTTAGTCCTGCTGCCCCTGCCCTTCCAGCAGCATCCGTTGCCCGGCTCTCCAGCAAGCTGCGCTTTGCGCTGCGCAGGTGGTTCACTGCGGCTGTGAGGACGTTGCGCTGGCTGGGCTGGGGCAGCGGCAGCTGCACCGGCCGCCTGCTGAGGTCCTGCAGGATGCTGGCCCCAAAGTACGCAGGCGTGTTGGGGTGAGTCACCACTGCTGTCACTTCCTGGTCGCTCAGCTGGCCGCCGTTCAGCATCCGCAGTACTAAGCTAGTCCAAGGGTCGTTTGGCAAGCCACTTGACATGATGATGGAGGAGTCTGGGAGCACTGTGAACAGCCGCTGCTGCTGCGGGGGCGGCCCCGGCGGCGGCGGAGGGTACTGCTGTTGCTGCAGATGTGGCGGTGGCGGCCCAGGGTAGCCGACAAGCACTGGTGGAAGTGTTTGCCGCCTGCGCTGCATGGCCAGCTCTGCTTGCATGCGCTGCACAAGACGGAAGACGTCACGTCAGGCAGCAGGTGGCAGACGCAGGTTGGAAAACCACTCCAGCACAGGTGTACGCGAAAGGAAGGAGCCATGCCATCGGCCAATGCATACTGCTGCTCGTGGTGATGCTGGTGGCGGCAATCTTTACTGCTGCACTCACCGAGCTGACCATGCAGGCCCGCACAGCGTAACCGTAATATCAGCCACTCTGACCACTGCTAGCAGAACCCAACATCACACCACACAACCACGTTTCCAAGTAGTGCCGGCACTAGGCTGACCTAACAACACGTCAGGCTTGCACTGCATGGCAGCTTCACGCGCACCTGCAGCTCCAGCTGCAGCTGCTGTGCTCGCATGCGCTCCTGGGCAGCCTTCTGCTCTGCCTGCTGCAGCTGCTGCTCCAGCTCCGCCGATGCGCTGCCTCTGCCTGCAGCCACTTTCTTGGGCAGGTTGAACAGTGCTGTGATGTCCCTGACCCGAGACCTGCGGAGAGTTGGGACAAGTGATTGAGGGCAGCAGGAAGTTGACATTGGCATCAGTGGGTGGGTACAGTTGCCTGATGATCAGGGTGCGAGGTGTGCATGTGGTCAGGCAGCAGGCTTGGCAGCAGGATAATGCCATGGCTGGCACAACCACGGCTGACAGCACATGCTCGAAGCAAGGGCTAAGTCTCCTCACTGTCAGTGAGCACTGATGCCCCAAGTTGGCACGGCAGACAACAGCCGGACCAGAATCAGTAAGACGAGGCTGAAGACAACATCTCCCCAGCCTATACTGTAGATGCATCTGTTGGTGGGTGGCAGGGCGGCAACTGCACCACACTGTGTGGCGCGTGCACTCACGATTTGTTGCACTGGGGGCATCGGGACTTCTCCTTGAGCCAGCGCCTGATGCAGGCCTCGCCAAAGATGTGCCCACACTTCAGCGTTGCCGGCCTGTGCCCGCCCTGCTCAGACATCAACTCCTGCACAGCATGGCAGGCATGGCAGCAATCGCCCCAGCACAGCAAGTGCTGTGTAAGCTCCCCGCCACCAACACGTGCAGCTTTGCATGGCACAGCGCACCATGGCACAGCACAGCTATTGCACCCCTGCCACCCATGCAGCATGGCTGTTGCTGACTGTCTGTGAGTAACGGTTTGACATCCAAAAGGTCATTGTGAAGCTGAATGAGGTACTGCACATGCTGGTGTGTAGCTGCAGCTACTGCTGCACTGATGGGGAGGTGGGAGCTTGTACACACAAAAGGCAGGCGCAAACATTGCAAAGTGCTGCCCATAGTTTTCCTTGTGGGCTCCAACAAACACTGCTGTTATCCTACCATGCAGATGATGCAGCCGCTGCCAGAGTCATCCTCTTCAGAGTCTGAGGCCCCAGCAGCACCGCCTGCAGCAGCTGCCTTGTCTGGGGAGGCCTGCTTGGGTGCCTGCCTGCCTGGGGAGCCAGCTGCTGGTGCCCCTGCCGCTGCTGCTGGTTGTGCTGGTGGTGCGAGGGCTGCTTCTGGTGGTGGTGGTGGTGGTGGTGCAACCACCGTGCCAGGCACTGCAGGGCATGCATGTTGCAAGAGGTGGAAGGGATCAGCACCGGGCATCAGGGCTGTCATCGTCCAACAACCTTTTGAACGTTGGATACCACATCCTGGTAAGACAGCGCTGCCACGGCTGACAGTACAGTGGAAAAAAACAACTCCAGCATGTTGACCATTCCATATCAAGAACAACAGTGCATGTCATCCTGCTGCTGCTATGCCTTCTCACCAGGTGAAGTGTCACTGATGTGCACCACCTCCACCTCCACGTCCTGCTGTGCTGGATGCTGTTGGCCTGCATGGGCAGCCCCGCTGCTGCCCGCCACGTAGCCATCATCATCTTCATCATCATCACTTATGACACTAATGACTTGGTGGTTGTCAGCAGGCTCTGTCCTTCTTCTCCTGCGCTGCCTTGCCATGCAAACTGCTGTTGTGGTGGGGGTAGTAGCAGCAGCCAAAGAGCCATGCAGCGATCGGTTTCGCAGACTTTGAGTTGGTGTACACTCTTGATGAAATGTTCACGCTTGACAAAGACTTACAAACGTCGTTTGACAGGGCCTAACAACAAGTGCTGTGCTGTGTGTTGCTACTGCTCTTGACAAATTGCCTTCGTGCTCAAGCGCTACTGACACGGGTGAACCTGTGATCACACACCAAAGCGTAGCAAATCTGAGGCGAAGCTGCATGCAGCACATCAAACACCAACTGCAGAGACCCAATTCAAACAGGCAACCAGCTGTCATTGTGTCACAGTCAAGATTGGAGTGATAACTTGGTTAGCGCAAGGTGAGAGGGATGAGGCTACTGTCTCGTATGCCCCAGGGTCGTTGCACGCGAGCTCTGCACTTTGTGGCTTGGCCTTGTGCTTGAGCCAAGCAGCTTGGCTGCCAGCCTGTCAACGCAGCGGCTTTCCTCGTTGCAATTTGAGATGCTTTAACGCATTCACCGGCAACAAATGTATGCTCTGAGCATTCTGTATCGTGGGGCTTGCATTTGTTGAGCGACCGTTCGATTGCGTCTACTGATCTTCTGGAGAGTCACCTTGTTTTGGTGCCTTCCCATGCACATTGCCTCATTACTATCAATTACTCGAGCGTGCCATTGTTGGGCTCGACAAACCTAGTTTACTGGTGTCGGAACCTTTCAGTACCGGAAGAAACAGCTGTTCACAGAGTTGCCACCATGCTGCAGACCCCAGCCAGCATGATGCACAGACGTATGCCAGGATGCACGCTTGCCACCAGACAGGCCCAGCTGTCAAACGGCTTGCTTCACCTCAGGTACGCAGCTGTCACTGAAACTGCTGCAAACCAGCTCATGAGCCTGCTCAGACGCTGCCAACTCAGTTTGAGGATACATGCCCACTGCAACAGCATTGGGAAGCAAAAATACCCCTGCCTGGTACATTAAAGGCCCCCTGCGCTGCACCCAACCACTTTGTTACACGCAGCCCCATTAGCAGGCCCCGTCCCATCCTCTTGAGGCCCTGTCATTACAAAGACTCAGACAAGCCCGACAGTGAAGAGATCCCCAGCATCCAACAGGTGAACCCTGACCAGCTCAAGCATCTGTGAAGCTGATGTAGCTGCTAGGGTTTGGGTGGTGCTTGCAAGGCACATACGCAGCTGCGCATATGCTCCTACCGTACCCTGCCAGGGTACGGCAGTGCCAAACTCTCTCCCAATGGCTGAGCAGGAGCTCCACACTGTACTGCGTCCAGCTTGGTGTGGCAACACCAGAAGCTGGGACCTTCGTGATATCTGATCTTTACCCCCCCCCCCCCCCTCTGAGGGGCCCCCTGCCGTGTGTGCTGCAGGCTCCTCCTGCCAGCTGGCGCAGCACCCCTGATGATAAGGCTGCCAAGCCCACCACACCAGCAGCACCAGCTGAGGCACCAGCAGTCCCTGTGCCGGCAGCAGCTGAACCTGCCCCAGCAGCTGTTGAGGGGATGAGCCACCCCCCTGGCTTTGTGGCCAGGCGGCTGGTGGTGTTTGCAGGCATCCTGCTGGGGTGAGTCTACTACCACCACCACAGCAGCAGCAGCAGCAGCAGCAGCTGTGCGCTTGTCACTCCTACACCCTGGGTGCATCGTGTCGTTTGCATATGATCCCTGTTGGGGTGAACCTGGCTGTGGTCATAGCAGCAGCAGCTGTACATGGCGATACCTGCACCCATCCCAGAAGTGGACAGGGATGTCTCAACTCAGACTTTGCATTGAATAAACCACACCTGCCTGTACATTGATTGCGGCACCCTGACCCTGCTGCTGCTGCTGCTGCTGCTGTCCAGGTACACCTGCCTGTACCTCAACCATGGCACCCTGACCTACTCAGCCCCTGCTGCTGCTGCTGCTGCCGCCGCCGCCGCTGCTGCTGCTGCTGCTGTCCAGGTACACCTGCCTGTACCTCAACCGTGGCACCCTGACCTACTCAGCCCCTGCTGCTGCTGCTGCTGCTGCTGCTGCCGCTGCCGCCGCCGCTGCTGCTGCTGTCCAGGTACACCTGCCTGTACCTCAACCGTGGCACCCTGACCTACTCAGCCCCCGTGATGGTTCAGGACGTCAGCCTGGGCCTGTCAAAGACCGACATCGGGGCAATGACCAGCGCATTCCCAGCAGCATACGGTAAGCAAGCTATCCCTGCAAAGTTAGCTAGGTGAGCGCCCTGCATACAGCAGCTGTAGAAGGAAATGAAGACGCAATAGTGGTACAGCAGCCTATGCTATCCTCCCCTTTGGACCCCTCCTCCTGAAGCCCCTTCAAACAAAAACAAATCTGCACACACCCTGGTGTTTCCTGTGCAGGTCTGAGCAAGTTCCTGGGCGGCATGCTGGGTGCCCGCATTCTGTAGTTCAGCCATATGTGTATATAACAACACCCCCCCCCATCCCCCCCCCCCCCCCACACACACACACACACAAACAATCGACCCATGTCAGCATATGCACACACTGCTACCCCCCCCCCTTTGCACCCCCCCCCCCCCAACACACATAATTCGACAATTCAATACACGCACACACCCTGTTGCTCCCCTGCAGGTCTGAGCAAGTTCCTGGGAGGCATGTTGGGTGCCGCCTTCTCCCCCCGGCTGATGCTGGCTGTGGGTCTGATGGCCACGAGTGTGATCAACATCACCTTTGGATTCACCACAGGGTGGCCTGGTGGACCATGCTGTGGGCAATGAACGGGGGGCTGCAGGTGGGTGTGGATGACGGGGTGGCGGGGGGGGGGGGGGGTCTCTTGTTGTTGCACAGCCGTGGTATGGGTGGTTTGAGGATGCGCGCAAAGTCTGGTTCAGTCACTGGCTGTGACGTGAGCGCTGAGGTCACCACGGGGGGGGGGGGGGGGGGGGGGGGGGGGGGGGGG
>VIIQ02000855.1:0-12786 GCA_007449985.2 Desmodesmus armatus
GCTGCACACACCACCACTTTTTCACACAGGTGCACACAAGTGCACAGCTAGAAAATTCAGCAGAGGCTTGCATAACGTTTGCAAGCATATACACCACATTGTCAAGCACAGAAACCACAAAAGCACCATCATCATGTGGACTTCACTGAAAACCCTAACCATGTTGCAAGCTGCACACCACCCACTCTTTTTCACACAGGTGCACACAAAGTGCACAGCTAGAAATCTCAGCAGAGCTTGCATAACGTTTGCAAGCATATACACAACATTGTCAAGCACAGAAACCACAAAAGCACCATCATCATGTGGGCTTCAATGAAAACCATAACCATGCTGCAAGCTGCACACACCACCTCTTTTTCACACAGGTGCACACAAGTGCACAGCTAGAAATTCAGCAGAGGCTTGCATAACGTTTGCAAGCATATACAACATTGTCAAGCACAGAACCACAAAAGCACCATCATCATGTGGACTTCACTGAAAACCCTAACCATGCTGCAAGCTGCACACACCACCACTTTTTCACACAGGTGCACACAAGTGCACAGCTAGAATCTCAGCAAGGGCTTGCATAACGTTTGCAAGCATATACACAACATTGTCAAGCACAGAAACCACAAAAGCACCATCATCATGTGGACTTCACTGAAAACCCTACCGCTGCAAGCTGCACACACCACCACTTTTTCACACAGGTGCACACAAGTGCACAGCTAGAAAATTCAGCAGAGGCTTGCATAACGTTTGCAAGCATATACACAACATGTCAAGCACAGAAACCACAAAGCACCATCATCATGTGGACTTCACTGAAACCCTAACCATGTGCAAGCTGCACACACCACCACTTTTTCACACAGGTGCACACAAAGTGCACAGCTAGAATCTCAGCAGAGGCTTGCATAACGTTTGCAAGCATATACACAACATTGTCAAGCACAGAAACCACAAAAGCACCATCATCATGTGGGCTTCACTGAAAACCATAACCATGCTGCAAGCTGCACACACCACCACTTTTTCACACAGGTGCACACAAGTGCACAGCTAGAATCTCAGCAGAGGCTTGCATAACGTTTGCAAGCATATACACAACATTGTCAAGCACAAAACCACAAAAGCACCATCATCATGTGGACTTCACTGAAAACCATAACCATGCTGCAAGCTGCACACACCACCCTTTTTCACACAGGTGCACACAATGCACAGCTAGAAATCTCAGAGGCTTGCATAACGTTTGCAAGCATATACACAACATTGTCAAGCACAGAAACCACAAAGCACCATCATCATGTGGACTTCAATGAAAACCCTAACCATGCTGCAAGCTGCACACACCCACCACTTTTCACACAGGTGCACACAAGTGCACAGCTAGAAAATCAGCAGAGGCTTGCATAACGTTTGCAAGCATATACACAACATTGTCAAGCACAGAAACCACAGAAGCACCATCATCATGTGGACTTCATGAAAACCATAACCATGCTGCAAGCTGCACACACCACCACCTCTTTTTCACACAGGTGCACACAAGTGCACAGCTAGAAAATTCAGCAGAGGCTTGCATAACGTTTGCAAGCATATACACAACATTGTCAAGCACAGAAACCACAAAAGCACCATCATCATGTGGACTTCACTGAAAACCATAACCATGCGCAAGCTGCACACACCACCACTTTTTCACACAGGTGCACACAAGTGCACAGCTAGAAATCTCAGCAGAGGCTTGCATAACGTTTGCAAGCATATACACAACATTGTCAAGCACAGAAACCACAAAAGCACCATCATCATGTGGACTTCACTGAAAACCCTAACCATGCTGCAAGCTGCACACACCACCTCTTTTTCACACAGGTGCACACAAGTGCACAGCTAGAAATCTCAGCAGAGGCTTGCATAACGTTTGCAAGCATATACACAACATTGTCAAGCACAGAAACCACAAAAGCACCATCATCATGTGGGCTTCAATGAAAACCATAACCATGCTGCAAGCTGCACACACCACCCTCTTTTCACACAGGTGCACACAAGTGCACAGCTAGAAAATAGCAGAGGCTTGCATAACGTTTGCAAGCATATACACAACATTGTCAAGCACAGAAACCACAAAAGCACCATCATCATGTGGACTTCACTGAAAACCCTAACCATGCTGCAAGCTGCACACACCACCACTTTTTTCACACAGGTGCACACAAGTGCACAGCTAGAATCTCAGCAGAGGCTTGCATAACGTTTGCAAGCATATACACAACATTGTCAAGCACAGAAACCACAAAAGCACCATCATCATGTGGACTTCACTGAAAACCCTACCCATGCTGCAAGCTGCACACACCACCACTTTTCACACAGGTGCCACAAGTGCACAGCTAGAAAATTCAGCAGAGGCTTGCATAACGTTTGCAAGCATATACACAACATTGTCAAGCACAGAAACCACAAAAGCACCATCATCATGTGGACTTCACTGAAAACCCTAACCATGTTGCAAGCTGCACACACCACCTCTTTTTCACACAGGTGCACACAAAGTGCACAGCTAGAAATCTCAGCAGAGGCTTGCATAACGTTTGCAAGCATATACACAACATTGTCAAGCACAGAAACCACAAAAGCACCATCATCATGTGGCTTCAATGAAAACCTAACCATGCTGCAAGCTGCACACACCACCACTTTTTCACACAGGTGCACACAAGTGCACAGCTAGAAATCTCAGCAGAGGCTTGCATAACGTTTGCAAGCATATACACAACATTGTCAAGCACAGAAACCACAAAGCACCATCATCATGTGGACTTCACTGAAACCAAACCATGCTGCAAGCTGCACACACCACCACTTTTTTCACACAGGTGCACACAAGTGCACAGCTAGAAATCTCAGCAGAGGCTTGCATAACGTTTGCAAGCATATACACAACATTGTCAAGCACAGAACCTACAAAAGCACCATCATCATGTGGACTTCAATGAAAACCCTAACCATGCTGCAAGCTGCACACACCACCACTTTTTCACACAGGTGCACACAAGTGCACAGCTAGAAAATTCAGCAGAGGCTTGCATAACGTTTGCAAGCATATACACAACATTGTCAAGCACAGAAACCACAAAAGCACCATCATCATGTGGACTTCAATGAAAACCTAACCATGCTGCAAGCTGCACACACCACCTCTTTTGTGCACACAGGTGCACAAAGTGCACAGCTAGAAATTCAGCAGAGGCTTGCATAACGTTTGCAAGCATATACACAACATTGTCAAGCACAGAAACCACAAAAGCACCATCATCATGTGGACTTCACTGAAAACCCTAACCATGTTGCAAGCTGCACACACCACCTCTTTTTCACACAGGTGCACACAAAGTGCACAGCTAGAAATCTCAGCAGAGGCTTGCATAACGTTTGCAAGCATATACACAACATTGTCAAGCACAGAAACCACAAAAGCACCATCATCATGTGGGCTTCACTGAAAACCATAACCATGCTGCAGCTGCACACACCACCACTTTTTCACACAGGTGCACACAAGTGCACAGCTAGAAATCTCAGCAGAGGCTTGCATAACGTTTGCAAGCATATACACAACATTGTCAAGCACAGAAACCACAAAAGCACCATCATCATGTGGACTTCACTGAAAACCATAACCATGCTGCAAGCTGCACACACCACCACTTTTTCACACAGGTGCACACAAGTGCACAGCTAGATCTCAGCAGAGGCTTGCATAACGTTTGCAAGCATATACACAACATTGTCAATCACAGAACCCACAAAAGCACCATCATCATGTGGACTTCAATGAAAACCCTAACCATGCTGCAAGCTGCACACACCACCACTTTTTCACACAGGTGCACACAAGTGCACAGCTAGAAAATTCAGCAGAGGCTTGCATAACGTTTGCAAGCATATACACAACATTGTCAAGCACAGAAACCACAAAAGCACCATCATCATGTGGACTTCACTGAAAACCATAACCATGCTGCAAGCTGCACACACCACCTCTTTTTCACACAGGTGCACACAAGTGCACAGCTAGAAAATTCAGCAGAGGCTTGCATAACGTTTGCAAGCATATACACAACATTGTCAAGCACAGAAACCACAAAAGCACCATCATCATGTGGACTTCACTGAAAACCCTAACCATGCTGCAAGCTGCACACACCACCACTTTTTCACACAGGTGCACACAAGTGCACAGCTAGAAAATTCAGCAGAGGCTTGCATAACGTTTGCAAGCATATACACAACATTGTCAAGCACAGAAACCACAAAGCACCATCATCATGTGGACTTCACTGAAAACCACCCATGCTGCAAGCTGCACACACCACCACTTTTTCACACAGGTGCACACAAGTGCACAGCTAGAAATTCAGCAGAGGCTTGCATAACGTTTGCAAGCATATACACAACATTGTCAAGCACAGAAACCACAAAAGCACCATCATCATGTGGACTTCACTGAAAACCCTAACCATGCTGCAAGCTGCACACACCACCACTTTTTCACACAGGTGCACACAAGTGCACAGCTAGAAAATCTCAGCAGAGGCTTGCATAACGTTTGCAAGCATATACACAACATTGTCAAGCACAGAACCACCAAAAGCACCATCATCATGTGGACTTCACTGAAAACCCTACCCATGCTGCAAGCTGCACACACCACCACTTTTTCACACAGGTGCACACAAGTGCACAGCTAGAAAATTCAGCAGAGGCTTGCATAACGTTTGCAAGCATATACACAACATTGTCAAGCACAGAAACCACAAAAGCACCATCATCATGTGGACTTCACTGAAAACCCTACCCATGCTGCAAGCTGCACACACCACCACTTTTTCACAGGTGCACACAAGTGCACAGCTAGAAAATTCAGCAGAGGCTTGCATAACGTTTGCAAGCATATACACAACATTGTCAAGCACAGAAACCACAAAAGCACCATCATCATGTGGACTTCACTGAAAACCCTAACCATGTTGCAAGCTGCACACACCACCCCTCTTTTCACACAGGTGCACACAAGTGCACAGCTAGAAATCTCAGCAGGCTTGCATAACGTTTGCAAGCATATACACAACATTGTCAAGCACAGAAACCACAAAAGCACCATCATCATGTGGGCTTCAATGAAAACAACCCATGCGCACGCAAGCTGCACACACCACCACTTTTTCACACAGGTGCACACAAGTGCACAGCTAGAAAATTCAGCAGAGGCTTGCATAACGTTTGCAAGCATATACACAACATTGTCAAGCACAGAAACCACAAAAAGCACCATCATCATGTGGACTTCACTGAAAACCCTAACCATGCTGCAAGCTGCACACACCACCACTTTTTCACACAGGTGCACACAAGTGCACAGCTAGAAATCTCAGCAGAGGCTTGCATAACGTTTGCAAGCATATACACAACATTGTCAAGCACAGAAACCACAAAAGCACCATCATCATGTGGACTTCACTGAAAACCCTAACCATGCTGCAAGCTGCACACACCACCACTTTTTCACACAGGTGCACACAAGTGCACAGCTAGAAAATTCAGCAGAGGCTTGCATAACGTTTGCAAGCATATACACAACATTGTCAAGCACAGAAACCACAAAAGCACCATCATCATGTGGCTTCAATGAAACCCTAACCATGCTGCAAGCTGCACACACCACCTCTTTTTCACAGGCAGCACACAAGTGCACAGCTAGAAATTCAGCAGAGGCTTGCATAACGTTTGCAAGCATATACACAACATTGTCAAGCACAGAAACCACAAAAGCACCATCATCATGTGGACTTCACTGAAACCCTAACCATGCTGCAAGCTGCACACACCACCACTTTTTCACACAGGTGCACACAAGTGCACAGCTAGAAATCTCAGCACAGAGGCTTGCATAACGTTTGCAAGCATATACACAACATTGTCAAGCACAGAAACCACAAAAGCACCATCATCATGTGGACTTCAATGAAAACCAAACCATGCTGCAAGCTGCACACACCACCCTCTTTTCACACAGGTGCACACAAGTGCACAGCTAGAAAATTCAGCAGAGGCTTGCATAACGTTTGCAAGCATATACACAACATTGTCAAGCACAGAAACCACAAAAGCACCATCATCATGTGGACTTCACTGAAAACCCTAACCATGCTGCAAGCTGCACACACCACCACTTTTTCACACAGGTGCACACAAGTGCACAGCTAGAAATCTCAGCAGAGGCTTGCATAACGTTTGCAAGCATATACACAACATTGTCAAGCACAGAAACCACAAAAGCACCATCATCATGTGGACTTCACTGAAAACCCTAACCATGCTGCAAGCTGCACACACCACCTCTTTTTCACACAGGTGCACACAAGTGCACAGCTAAAATTCAGCAGGGCTTGCATAACGTTTGCAAGCATATACACAACATTGTCAAGCACAGAAACCACAAAGCACCATCATCATGTGGACTTCACTGAAAACCCTAACCATGCTGCAAGCTGCACACACCACCACTTTTTCACACAGGTGCACACAAGTGCACAGCTAGAAATTCAGCAGAGGCTTGCATAACGTTTGCAAGCATATACACAACATTGTCAAGCACAGAAACCACAAAAGCACCATCATCATGTGGACTTCACTGAAAACCCTAACCCATGCTGCAAGCTGCACACACCACCACTTTTTCACACAGGTGCACACAAGTGCACAGCTAAAATTCAGCAGAGGCTTGCATAACGTTTGCAAGCATATACACAACATTGTCAAGCACAGAAACCACAAAAGCACCATCATCATGTGGACTTCACTGAAACCCTAACCATGCTGCAAGCTGCACACACCACCTCTTTTTCACACAGCACACACAGTGCACAGCTAGAAATCTCAGCAGAGGCTTGCATAACGTTTGCAAGCATATACACAACATTGTCAAGCACAGAAACCACAAAAGCACCATCATCATGTGGACTTCACTGAAAACCCTACCCATGCTGCAAGCTGCACACACCACACTTTTTCACACAGGTGCACACAAGTGCACAGCTAGAAAATCAGCAGAGGCTTGCATAACGTTTGCAAGCATATACACAACATTGTCAAGCACAGAAACCACAAAAGCACCATCATCATGTGGACTTCACTGAAAACCCTAACCATGCTGCAAGCTGCACACACCACCTCTTTTTCACACAGGTGCACACAAGTGCACAGCTAGAAAATTCAGCAGAGGCTTGCATAACGTTTGCAAGCATATACACAACATTGTCAAGCACAGAAACCACAAAAGCACCATCATCATGTGGACTTCACTGAAACCCTAACCATGCTGCAAGCTGCACACACACACCACTTTTTCACACAGGTGCACACAAGTGCACAGCTAAAAATTCAGCAGAGGCTTGCATAACGTTTGCAAGCATATACACAACATTGTCAAGCACAGAAACCACAAAAGCACCATCATCATGTGGACTTCACTGAAAACCCTACCCATGCTGCAAGCTGCACACACACCACCACTTTTTCACACAGGTGCACACAAGTGCACAGCTAGAAATTCAGCAGAGGCTTGCATAACGTTTGCAAGCATATACACAACATTGTCAAGCACAGAAACCACAAAAGCACCATCATCATGTGGACTTCACTGAAAACCCTAACCATGCTGCAAGCTGCACACACCACCTCTTTTTCACACAGGTGCACACAAGTGCACAGCTAGAAATCTCAGCAGAGGCTTGCATAACGTTTGCAAGCATATACACAACATTGTCAAGCACAGAAACCACAAAGCACCATCATCATGTGGGCTTCAATGAAAACCATAACCATGCTGCAAGCTGCACACACCACCTCTTTTTCACACAGGTGCACACAAGTGCACAGCTAGAAATTCAGCAGAGGCTTGCATAACGTTTGCAAGCATATACACAACATTGTCAAGCACAGAAACCACAAAAGCACCATCATCATGTGGACTTCACTGAAAACCCTAACCATGCTGCAAGCTGCACACACCACCACTTTTTCACACAGGTGCACACAAGTGCACAGCTAGAAATCTCAGCAGAGGCTTGCATAACGTTTGCAAGCATATACACAACATTGTCAAGCACAGAAACCACAAAAGCACCATCATCATGTGGACTTCACTGAAAACCCTAACCATGCTGCAAGCTGCACACACCACCACTTTTTCACACAGGTGCACACAAGTGCACAGCTAGAAATTCAGCAGAGGCTTGCATAACGTTTGCAAGCATATACACAACATTGTCAAGCACAGAAACCACAAAAGCACCATCATCATGTGGACTTCAATGAAACCATAACCATGCTGCAAGCTGCACACACCACCACTTTTTCACCAGGTGCACACAAGTGCACAGCTAGAAAATTCAGCAGAGGCTTGCATAACGTTTGCAAGCATATACACAACATTGTCAAGCACAGAAACCACAAAGCACCATCATCATGTGGACTTCACTGAAAACCCTAACCATGCTGCAAGCTGCACACACCACCACTTTTTTCACACAGGTGCACACAAGTGCACAGCTAGAAATCTCAGCAGAGGCTTGCATAACGTTTGCAAGCATATACACAACATTGTCAAGCACAGAAACCACAAAAGCACTCATCATGTGGGCTTCAATGAAAACCATAACCATGCTGCAAGCTGCACACACCACCTCTTTTTCACACAGGTGCACACAAGTGCACAGCTAGAAAATTCAGCAGAGGCTTGCATAACGTTTGCAAGCATATACACAACATTGTCAAGCACAGAACCACCACAAAACCCATCATCATGTGGACTTCACTGAAAACCCTAACCATGCTGCAAGCTGCACACACCACCACTTTTTCACACAGGTGCACACAAGTGCACAGCTAGAAATCTCAGCAGAGGCTTGCATAACGTTTGCAAGCATATACACAACATTGTCAAGCACAGAAACCACAAAAGCACCATCATCATGTGGACTTCACTGAAAACCCTAACCATGCTGCAAGCTGCACACACACCACCACTTTTTCACACAGGTGCACACAAGTGCACAGCTAGAAAATTCAGCAGAGGCTTGCATAACGTTTGCAAGCATATACACAACATTGTCAAGCACAGAAACCACAAAAGCACCATCATCATGTGGACTTCACTGAAACCCTAACCATGCTGCAAGCTGCACACACCACCACTTTTTCACACAGGTGCACACAAGTGCACAGCTAGAAAATTCAGCAGAGGCTTGCATAACGTTTGCAAGCATATACACAACATTGTCAAGCACAGAAACCACAAAAGCACCATCATCATGTGGACTTCACTGAAAACCCTACCCATGCTGCAAGCTGCACACACCACCACTTTTTCACACAGGTGCACACAAGTGCACAGCTAGAAATTCAGCAGAGGCTTGCATAACGTTTGCAAGCATATACACAACATTGTCAAGCACAGAAACCACAAAAGCACCATCATCATGTGGACTTCACTGAAAACCCTAACCATGCTGCAAGCTGCACACACCACCACTTTTTCACACAGGTGCACACAAGTGCACAGCTAGAAATCTCAGCAGAGGCTTGCATAACGTTTGCAAGCATATACACAACATTGTCAAGCACAGAAACCACAAAAGCACCATCATCATGTGGACTTCACTGAAAACCCTAACCATGCTGCAAGCTGCACACACCACCACTTTTTCACACAGGTGCACACAAGTGCACAGCTAGAAATCTCAGCAGAGGCTTGCATAACGTTTGCAAGCATATACACAACATTGTCAAGCACAGAAACCACAAAAGCACCATCATCATGTGGACTTCACTGAAAACCATAACCATGCTGCAAGCTGCACACACCACCACTTTTTCACACAGGTGCACACAAGTGCACAGCTAGAAATCTCAGCAGAGGCTTGCATAACGTTTGCAAGCATATACACAACATTGTCAAGCACAGAACCACAAAAGCACCATCATCATGTGGACTTCAATGAAACCCTAACCATGCTGCAAGCTGCACACACCACCACTTTTTCACACAGGTGCACACAAGTGCACAGCTAGAAAATTCAGCAGAGGCTTGCATAACGTTTGCAAGCATATACACAACATTGTCAAGCACAGAAACCACAGAAGCACCATCATCATCATGTGGACTTCAATGAAAACCATAACCATGCTGCAAGCTGCACACACCACCTCTTTTTCACACAGGTGCACACAAGTGCACAGCTAGAAAATTCAGCAGAGGCTTGCATAACGTTTGCAAGCATATACACAACATTGTCAAGCACAGAAACCACAAAAGCACCATCATCATGTGGACTTCACTGAAAACCCTAACCATGCTGCAAGCTGCACACACCACCACTTTTTCACACAGGTGCACACAAAGTGCACAGCTAGAAAATTCAGCAGAGGCTTGCATAACGTTTGCAAGCATATACACAACATTGTCAAGCACAGAAACACAAAAAGCACCATCATCATGTGGACTTCACTGAAACCCTAACCATGCTGCAAGCTGCACACACCACCCACTTTTTCACACAGGTGCACACAAGTGCACAGCTAGAAAATTCAGCAGAGGCTTGCATAACGTTTGCAAGCATATACACAACATTGTCAAGCACAGAAACCACAAAAGCACCATCATCATGTGGACTTCACTGAAAACCCTAACCATGCTGCAAGCTGCACACACCACCACTTTTTCACACAGGTGCACACAAGTGCACAGCTAGAAATCTCAGCAGAGGCTTGCATAACGTTTGCAAGCATATACACAACATTGTCAAGCACAGAAACCACAAAAGCACCATCATCATGTGGACTTCACTGAAAACCCTACCATGCTGCAAGCTGCACACACCACCACTTTTTTACACAGGTGCACACAAGTGCACAGCTAGAAATCTCAGCAGAGGCTTGCATAACGTTTGCAAGCATATACACAACATTGTCAAGCACAGAACCACAAAAGCACCATCATCATGTGGCTTCATGAAAACCATAACCATGCTGCAAGCTGCACACACCACCACTTTTTCACACAGGTGCACACAAGTGCACAGCTAGAAATCTCAGCAGAGGCTTGCATAACGTTTGCAAGCATATACACAACATTGTCAAGCACAGAAACCACAAAAGCACCATCATCATGTGGACTTCACTGAAAACCATAACCATGCTGCAAGCTGCACACACCACCACTTTTTCACACAGGTGCACACAAGTGCACAGCTAGAAATCTCAGCAGAGGCTTGCATAACGTTTGCAAGCATATACACAACATTCAAGCACAGAAACCACAAAAGCACCATCATCATGTGGACTTCACTGAAAACCCTAACCATGCTGCAAGCTGCACACACCACCTCTTTTTCACACAGGTGCACACAAGTGCACAGCTAGAAATTCAGCAGAGGCTTGCATAACGTTTGCAAGCATATACACAACATTGTCAAGCACAGAAACCACAAAAGCACCATCATCATGTGGACTTCACTGAAAACCCTAACCATGCTGCAAGCTGCACACACCACCACTTTTTCACACAGGTGCACACAAGTGCACAGCTAGAAATTCAGCAGAGGCTTGCATAACGTTTGCAAGCATATACACAACATTGTCAAGCACAGAACCACAAAAGCACCATCATCATGTGGACTTCACTGAAAACCCTAACCATGCTGCAAGCTGCACACACCACCACTTTTTCACACAGGTGCACACAAGTGCACAGCTAGAAATCTCAGCAGAGGCTTGCATAACGTTTGCAAGCATATACACAACATTGTCAAGCACAGAAACCACAAAAGCACCATCATCATGTGGACTTCAATGAAACCCTAACCATGCTGCAAGCTGCACACACCACCACTTTTTCACACAGGTGCACACAAGTGCACAGCTAGAAAATCAGCAGAGGCTTGCATAACGTTTGCAAGCATATACACAACATTGTCAAGCACAGAAACCACAAAAGCACCATCATCATGTGGGCTTCACTGAAAACCATAACCATGCTGCAAGCTGCACACACCACCACTTTTTCACACAGGTGCACACAAGTGCACAGCTAGAAATTCAGCAGAGGCTTGCATAACGTTTGCAAGCATATACACAACATTGTCAAGCACAGAAACCACAAAAGCACCATCATCATGTGGACTTCACTGAAAACCCTAACCATGCTGCAAGCTGCACACACCACCACTTTTTCACACAGGTGCACACAAGTGCACAGCTAGAAATTCAGCAGAGGCTTGCATAACGTTTGCAAGCATATACACAACATTGTCAAGCACAGAAACCACAAAAGCACCATCATCATGTGGACTTCACTGAAAACCCTAACCATGCTGCAAGCTGCACACACCACCACTTTTCACACAGGTGCACACAAGTGCACAGCTAGAAAATTCAGCAGAGGCTTGCATAACGTTTGCAAGCATATACACAACATTGTCAAGCACAGAAACCACAAAGCACCATCATCATGTGGACTTCACTGAAAACCATAACCATGCTGCAAGCTGCACACACCACCACTTTTTCACACAGGTGCACACAAGTGCACAGCTAGAAAATTCAGCAGAGGCTTGCATAACGTTTGCAAGCATATACACAACATTGTCAAGCACAGAACCACAAAAGCACCATCATCATGTGGACTTCACTGAAAACCCTAACCATGCTGCAAGCTGCACACAC
>VIIQ02000856.1:0-110000 GCA_007449985.2 Desmodesmus armatus
AAATTCAGCAGAGGCTTGCATAACGTTTGCAAGCATATACACAACATTGTCAAGCACAGAACCACAAAAGCACCATCATCATGTGGACTTCACTGAAAACCCTAACCATGTTGCAAGCTGCACACACCACCTCTTTTTTCACACAGGTGCACACAAGTGCACAGCTAGAAATCTCAGCAGAGGCTTGCATAACGTTTGCAAGCATATACACAACATTGTCAAGCACAGAAACCACAAAAGCACCATCATCATGTGGGCTTCAATGAAAACCATAACCATGCTGCAAGCTGCACACACCACCTCTTTTTCACACAGGTGCACACAAGTGCACAGCTAGAAATTCAGCAGAGGCTTGCATAACGTTTGCAAGCATATACACACATTGTCAAGCACAGAAACCACAAAGCACCATCATCATGTGGACTTCACTGAAAACCCTAACCATGCTGCAAGCTGCACACACCACCACTTTTACTTCACACACAGGTGCACACAAGTGCACAGCTAGAAATCTCAGCAGAGGCTTGCATAACGTTTGCAAGCATATACACAACATTGTCAAGCACAGAAACCACAAAAGCACCATCATCATGTGGACTTCACTGAAAACCCTACCCATGCTGCAAGCTGCACACACACCACCACTTTTTCACACAGGTCACACAAGTGCACAGCTAGAAAATTCAGCAGAGGCTTGCTAACGTTTGCAAGCATATACAACATTGTCACAGCATCAACCACAAACCAGCACCATCATCATGTGGACTTCACTGAAAACCCTAACCATGCTGCAAGCTGCACACACCACCCTTTTTCACACAGGTGCACACAAAGTGCACAGCTAGAAATCTCAGCAGAGGCTTGCATAACGTTTGCAAGCATATACACAACATTGTCAAGCACAGAAACCACAAAAGCACCATCATCATGTGGCTTCACTGAAAACCATAACCATGCTGCAAGCTGCACACACCACCACTTTTTCACACAGGTGCACACAAGTGCACAGCTAGAAATCTCAGCAGAGGCTTGCATAACGTTTGCAAGCATATACACAACATTGTCAAGCACAGAAACCACAAAGCACCATCATCATGTGGACTTCACTGAAAACCATAACCATGCTGCAAGCTGCACACACCACCACTTTTCCACACAGGTGCACACAAGTGCACAGCTAGAAATCTCAGCAGAGGCTTGCATAACGTTTGCAAGCATATACACAACATTGTCAAGCACAGAACCCAAAAGCACCATCATCATGTGGACTTCACTGAAAACCCTAACCATGCTGCAAGCTGCACACACCACCACTTTTTCACACAGGTGCACACAAGTGCACAGCTAGAAAATTCAGCAGAGGCTTGCATAACGTTTGCAAGCATATACACAACATTGTCAAGCACAGAAACCACAAAAGCACCATCATCATGTGGCTTCATGAAAACCATAACCATGCTGCAAGCTGCACACACCACCTCTTTTTCACACAGGTGCACACAAGTGCACAGCTAGAAATTCAGCAGAGGCTTGCATAACGTTTGCAAGCATATACACAACATTGTCAAGCACAGAAACCACAAAAGCACCATCATCATGTGGACTTCACTGAAAACCATAACCATGCTGCAAGCTGCACACACCACCACTTTTTCACACAGGTGCACACAAGTGCACAGCTAGAAATCTCAGCAGAGGCTTGCATAACGTTTGCAAGCATATACACAACATTGTCAAGCACAGAAACCACAAAAGCACCATCATCATGTGGACTTCACTGAAAACCCTAACCATGCTGCAAGCTGCACACACCACATCTTTTTCACACAGGTGCACACAAAGTGCACAGCTAGAAATCTCAGCAGAGGCTTGCATAACGTTTGCAAGCATATACACAACATTGTCAAGCACAGAAACCACAAAAGCACCATCATCATGTGGGCTTCAATGAAAACCATACCATGCTGCAAGCTGCACACACCACCTCTTTTTCACACAGGTGCACACAAGTGCACAGCTAGAAAATTCAGCAGAGGCTTGCATAACGTTTGCAAGCATATACACAACATTGTCAAGCACAGAAACCACAAAAGCACCATCATCATGTGGACTTCACTGAAAACCCTAACCATGCTGCAAGCTGCACACACCACCACTTTTTCACACAGGTGCACACAAGTGCACAGCTAGAAATCTCAGCAGAGGCTTGCATAACGTTTGCAAGCATATACACAACATTGTCAAGCACAGAAACCACAAAAGCACCATCATCATGTGGACTTCACTGAAAACCCTACCCATGCTGCAAGCTGCACACACCACCACTTTTTCACACAGGTGCACACAAGTGCACAGCTAGAAAATTCAGCAGAGGCTTGCATAACGTTTGCAAGCATATACACAACATTGTCAAGCACAGAAACCACAAAAGCACCATCATCATGTGGACTTCACTGAAAACCCTAACCATGCTGCAAGCTGCACACACCACCTCTTTTTCACACAGGTGCACACAAAGTGCACAGCTAGAAATCTCAGCAGAGGCTTGCATAACGTTTGCAAGCATATACACAACATTGTCAAGCACAGAAACCACAAAAGCACCATCATCATGTGGGCTTCAATGAAAACCATAACCATGCTGCAAGCTGCACACACCACCACTTTTTCACACAGGTGCACACAAGTGCACAGCTAGAAATCTCAGCAGAGGCTTGCATAACGTTTGCAAGCATATACACAACATTGTCAAGCACAGAAACCACAAAAGCACCATCATCATGTGGACTTCACTGAAAACCATAACCATGCTGCAAGCTGCACACACCACCACTTTTTCACACAGGTGCACACAAGTGCACAGCTAGAAATCTCAGCAGAGGCTTGCATAACGTTTGCAAGCATATACACAACATTGTCAAGCACAGAACCACAAAAGCACCATCATCATGTGGACTTCAATGAAAACCCTAACCATGCTGCAAGCTGCACACACCACCACTTTTTCACACAGGTGCACACAAGTGCACAGCTAGAAAATTCAGCAGAGGCTTGCATAACGTTTGCAAGCATATACACAACATTGTCAAGCACAGAAACCACAAAAGCACCATCATCATGTGGGCTTCAATGAAAACCATAACCATGCTGCAAGCTGCACACACCACCTCTTTTTCACACAGGTGCACACAAGTGCACAGCTAGAAAATTCAGCAGAGGCTTGCATAACGTTTGCAAGCATATACACAACATTGTCAAGCACAGAAACCACAAAAGCACCATCATCATGTGGACTTCACTGAAAACCCTAACCATGCTGCAAGCTGCACACACCACCTCTTTTTCACACAGGTGCACACAAGTGCACAGCTAGAAATCTCAGCAGAGGCTTGCATAACGTTTGCAAGCATATACACAACATTGTCAAGCACAGAAACCACAAAAGCACCATCATCATGTGGGCTTCACTGAAAACCATAACCATGCTGCAAGCTGCACACACCACCACTTTTTCACACAGGTGCACACAAGTGCACAGCTAGAAATCTCAGCAGAGGCTTGCATAACGTTTGCAAGCATATACACAACATTGTCAAGCACAGAAACCACAAAAGCACCATCATCATGTGGACTTCACTGAAAACCATAACCATGCTGCAAGCTGCACACACCACCACTTTTTCACACAGGTGCACACAAGTGCACAGCTAGAAATCTCAGCAGAGGCTTGCATAACGTTTGCAAGCATATACACAACATTGTCAAGCACAGAACCACAAAAGCACCATCATCATGTGGACTTCAATGAAAACCCTAACCATGCTGCAAGCTGCACACACCACCACTTTTTCACACAGGTGCACACAAGTGCACAGCTAGAAAATTCAGCAGAGGCTTGCATAACGTTTGCAAGCATATACACAACATTGTCAAGCACAGAAACCACAAAAGCACCATCATCATGTGGGCTTCAATGAAAACCATAACCATGCTGCAAGCTGCACACACCACCTCTTTTTCACACAGGTGCACACAAGTGCACAGCTAGAAAATTCAGCAGAGGCTTGCATAACGTTTGCAAGCATATACACAACATTGTCAAGCACAGAAACCACAAAAGCACCATCATCATGTGGACTTCACTGAAAACCCTAACCATGCTGCAAGCTGCACACACCACCACTTTTTCACACAGGTGCACACAAGTGCACAGCTAGAAATTCAGCAGAGGCTTGCATAACGTTTGCAAGCATATACACAACATTGTCAAGCACAGAAACCACAAAAGCACCATCATCATGTGGACTTCACTGAAAACCCTAACCATGCTGCAAGCTGCACACACCACCACTTTTTCACACAGGTGCACACAAGTGCACAGCTAGAAAATTCAGCAGAGGCTTGCATAACGTTTGCAAGCATATACACAACATTGTCAAGCACAGAAACCACAAAAGCACCATCATCATGTGGACTTCACTGAAAACCCTAACCATGCTGCAAGCTGCACACACCACCACTTTTTCACACAGGTGCACACAAGTGCACAGCTAGAAATCTCAGCAGAGGCTTGCATAACGTTTGCAAGCATATACACAACATTGTCAAGCACAGAAACCACAAAAGCACCATCATCATGTGGACTTCACTGAAAACCCTACCCATGCTGCAAGCTGCACACACCACCACTTTTTCACACAGGTGCACACAAGTGCACAGCTAGAAAATTCAGCAGAGGCTTGCATAACGTTTGCAAGCATATACACAACATTGTCAAGCACAGAAACCACAAAAGCACCATCATCATGTGGACTTCACTGAAAACCCTAACCATGCTGCAAGCTGCACACACCACCACTTTTTCACACAGGTGCACACAAGTGCACAGCTAGAAAATTCAGCAGAGGCTTGCATAACGTTTGCAAGCATATACACAACATTGTCAAGCACAGAAACCACAAAAGCACCATCATCATGTGGACTTCACTGAAAACCCTAACCATGTTGCAAGCTGCACACACCACCTCTTTTTCACACAGGTGCACACAAGTGCACAGCTAGAAATCTCAGCAGAGGCTTGCATAACGTTTGCAAGCATATACACAACATTGTCAAGCACAGAAACCACAAAAGCACCATCATCATGTGGGCTTCAATGAAAACCATAACCATGCTGCAAGCTGCACACACCACCTCTTTTTCACACAGGTGCACACAAGTGCACAGCTAGAAAATTCAGCAGAGGCTTGCATAACGTTTGCAAGCATATACACAACATTGTCAAGCACAGAAACCACAAAAGCACCATCATCATGTGGACTTCACTGAAAACCCTAACCATGCTGCAAGCTGCACACACCACCACTTTTTCACACAGGTGCACACAAGTGCACAGCTAGAAATCTCAGCAGAGGCTTGCATAACGTTTGCAAGCATATACACAACATTGTCAAGCACAGAAACCACAAAAGCACCATCATCATGTGGACTTCACTGAAAACCCTAACCATGCTGCAAGCTGCACACACCACCACTTTTTCACACAGGTGCACACAAGTGCACAGCTAGAAAATTCAGCAGAGGCTTGCATAACGTTTGCAAGCATATACACAACATTGTCAAGCACAGAAACCACAAAAGCACCATCATCATGTGGACTTCAATGAAAACCCTAACCATGCTGCAAGCTGCACACACCACCTCTTTTTCACACAGGTGCACACAAGTGCACAGCTAGAAAATTCAGCAGAGGCTTGCATAACGTTTGCAAGCATATACACAACATTGTCAAGCACAGAAACCACAAAAGCACCATCATCATGTGGACTTCACTGAAAACCCTAACCATGCTGCAAGCTGCACACACCACCACTTTTTCACACAGGTGCACACAAGTGCACAGCTAGAAATCTCAGCAGAGGCTTGCATAACGTTTGCAAGCATATACACAACATTGTCAAGCACAGAAACCACAAAAGCACCATCATCATGTGGGCTTCAATGAAAACCATAACCATGCTGCAAGCTGCACACACCACCTCTTTTTCACACAGGTGCACACAAGTGCACAGCTAGAAAATTCAGCAGAGGCTTGCATAACGTTTGCAAGCATATACACAACATTGTCAAGCACAGAAACCACAAAAGCACCATCATCATGTGGACTTCACTGAAAACCCTAACCATGCTGCAAGCTGCACACACCACCACTTTTTCACACAGGTGCACACAAGTGCACAGCTAGAAATCTCAGCAGAGGCTTGCATAACGTTTGCAAGCATATACACAACATTGTCAAGCACAGAAACCACAAAAGCACCATCATCATGTGGACTTCACTGAAAACCCTAACCATGCTGCAAGCTGCACACACCACCTCTTTTTCACACAGGTGCACACAAGTGCACAGCTAGAAATTCAGCAGAGGCTTGCATAACGTTTGCAAGCATATACACAACATTGTCAAGCACAGAAACCACAAAAGCACCATCATCATGTGGACTTCACTGAAAACCCTAACCATGCTGCAAGCTGCACACACCACCACTTTTTCACACAGGTGCACACAAGTGCACAGCTAGAAAATTCAGCAGAGGCTTGCATAACGTTTGCAAGCATATACACAACATTGTCAAGCACAGAAACCACAAAAGCACCATCATCATGTGGACTTCACTGAAAACCCTACCATGCTGCAAGCTGCACACACCACCACTTTTTCACACAGGTGCACACAAGTGCACAGCTAGAAAATTCAGCAGAGGCTTGCATAACGTTTGCAAGCATATACACAACATTGTCAAGCACAGAAACCACAAAAGCACCATCATCATGTGGACTTCACTGAAAACCCTAACCATGCTGCAAGCTGCACACACCACCTCTTTTTCACACAGGTGCACACAAGTGCACAGCTAGAAATCTCAGCAGAGGCTTGCATAACGTTTGCAAGCATATACACAACATTGTCAAGCACAGAAACCACAAAAGCACCATCATCATGTGGACTTCACTGAAAACCCTACCCATGCTGCAAGCTGCACACACCACCACTTTTTCACACAGGTGCACACAAGTGCACAGCTAGAAATCTCAGCAGAGGCTTGCATAACGTTTGCAAGCATATACACAACATTGTCAAGCACAGAAACCACAAAAGCACCATCATCATGTGGACTTCACTGAAAACCATAACCATGCTGCAAGCTGCACACACCACCTCTTTTTCACACAGGTGCACACAAGTGCACAGCTAGAAAATTCAGCAGAGGCTTGCATAACGTTTGCAAGCATATACACAACATTGTCAAGCACAGAAACCACAAAAGCACCATCATCATGTGGACTTCACTGAAAACCCTAACCATGCTGCAAGCTGCACACACCACCACTTTTTCACACAGGTGCACACAAGTGCACAGCTAGAAAATTCAGCAGAGGCTTGCATAACGTTTGCAAGCATATACACAACATTGTCAAGCACAGAAACCACAAAAGCACCATCATCATGTGGACTTCACTGAAAACCCTAACCATGCTGCAAGCTGCACACACCACCACTTTTTCACACAGGTGCACACAAGTGCACAGCTAGAAAATTCAGCAGAGGCTTGCATAACGTTTGCAAGCATATACACAACATTGTCAAGCACAGAAACCACAAAAGCACCATCATCATGTGGACTTCACTGAAAACCCTAACCATGCTGCAAGCTGCACACACCACCTCTTTTTCACACAGGTGCACACAAGTGCACAGCTAGAAATCTCAGCAGAGGCTTGCATAACGTTTGCAAGCATATACACAACATTGTCAAGCACAGAAACCACAAAAGCACCATCATCATGTGGGCTTCAATGAAAACCATAACCATGCTGCAAGCTGCACACACCACCTCTTTTTCACACAGGTGCACACAAGTGCACAGCTAGAAAATTCAGCAGAGGCTTGCATAACGTTTGCAAGCATATACACAACATTGTCAAGCACAGAAACCACAAAAGCACCATCATCATGTGGACTTCACTGAAAACCCTAACCATGCTGCAAGCTGCACACACCACCACTTTTTCACACAGGTGCACACAAGTGCACAGCTAGAAATCTCAGCAGAGGCTTGCATAACGTTTGCAAGCATATACACAACATTGTCAAGCACAGAAACCACAAAAGCACCATCATCATGTGGACTTCACTGAAAACCCTAACCATGCTGCAAGCTGCACACACCACCACTTTTTCACACAGGTGCACACAAGTGCACAGCTAGAAAATTCAGCAGAGGCTTGCATAACGTTTGCAAGCATATACACAACATTGTCAAGCACAGAAACCACAAAAGCACCATCATCATGTGGGCTTCAATGAAAACCATAACCATGCTGCAAGCTGCACACACCACCTCTTTTTCACACAGGTGCACACAAGTGCACAGCTAGAAAATTCAGCAGAGGCTTGCATAACGTTTGCAAGCATATACACAACATTGTCAAGCACAGAAACCACAAAAGCACCATCATCATGTGGACTTCACTGAAAACCCTAACCATGCTGCAAGCTGCACACACCACCACTTTTTCACACAGGTGCACACAAGTGCACAGCTAGAAATCTCAGCAGAGGCTTGCATAACGTTTGCAAGCATATACACAACATTGTCAAGCACAGAAACCACAAAAGCACCATCATCATGTGGGCTTCAATGAAAACCATAACCATGCTGCAAGCTGCACACACCACCTCTTTTTCACACAGGTGCACACAAGTGCACAGCTAGAAAATTCAGCAGAGGCTTGCATAACGTTTGCAAGCATATACACAACATTGTCAAGCACAGAAACCACAAAAGCACCATCATCATGTGGACTTCACTGAAAACCCTAACCATGCTGCAAGCTGCACACACCACCACTTTTTCACACAGGTGCACACAAGTGCACAGCTAGAAATCTCAGCAGAGGCTTGCATAACGTTTGCAAGCATATACACAACATTGTCAAGCACAGAAACCACAAAAGCACCATCATCATGTGGACTTCACTGAAAACCCTAACCATGCTGCAAGCTGCACACACCACCTCTTTTTCACACAGGTGCACACAAGTGCACAGCTAGAAAATTCAGCAGAGGCTTGCATAACGTTTGCAAGCATATACACAACATTGTCAAGCACAGAAACCACAAAAGCACCATCATCATGTGGACTTCACTGAAAACCCTAACCATGCTGCAAGCTGCACACACCACCACTTTTTCACACAGGTGCACACAAGTGCACAGCTAGAAAATTCAGCAGAGGCTTGCATAACGTTTGCAAGCATATACACAACATTGTCAAGCACAGAAACCACAAAAGCACCATCATCATGTGGACTTCACTGAAAACCCTACCCATGCTGCAAGCTGCACACACCACCACTTTTTCACACAGGTGCACACAAGTGCACAGCTAGAAAATTCAGCAGAGGCTTGCATAACGTTTGCAAGCATATACACAACATTGTCAAGCACAGAAACCACAAAAGCACCATCATCATGTGGACTTCACTGAAAACCCTAACCATGCTGCAAGCTGCACACACCACCTCTTTTTCACACAGGTGCACACAAGTGCACAGCTAGAAATCTCAGCAGAGGCTTGCATAACGTTTGCAAGCATATACACAACATTGTCAAGCACAGAAACCACAAAAGCACCATCATCATGTGGACTTCACTGAAAACCCTAACCATGCTGCAAGCTGCACACACCACCACTTTTTCACACAGGTGCACACAAGTGCACAGCTAGAAATCTCAGCAGAGGCTTGCATAACGTTTGCAAGCATATACACAACATTGTCAAGCACAGAAACCACAAAAGCACCATCATCATGTGGACTTCACTGAAAACCATAACCATGCTGCAAGCTGCACACACCACCACTTTTTCACACAGGTGCACACAAGTGCACAGCTAGAAATCTCAGCAGAGGCTTGCATAACGTTTGCAAGCATATACACAACATTGTCAAGCACAGAAACCACAAAAGCACCATCATCATGTGGACTTCACTGAAAACCCTAACCATGCTGCAAGCTGCACACACCACCACTTTTTCACACAGGTGCACACAAGTGCACAGCTAGAAATTCAGCAGAGGCTTGCATAACGTTTGCAAGCATATACACAACATTGTCAAGCACAGAAACCACAAAAGCACCATCATCATGTGGACTTCAATGAAAACCATAACCATGCTGCAAGCTGCACACACCACCTCTTTTTCACACAGGTGCACACAAGTGCACAGCTAGAAAATTCAGCAGAGGCTTGCATAACGTTTGCAAGCATATACACAACATTGTCAAGCACAGAAACCACAAAAGCACCATCATCATGTGGACTTCACTGAAAACCCTAACCATGCTGCAAGCTGCACACACCACCACTTTTTCACACAGGTGCACACAAGTGCACAGCTAGAAATTCAGCAGAGGCTTGCATAACGTTTGCAAGCATATACACAACATTGTCAAGCACAGAAACCACAAAAGCACCATCATCATGTGGACTTCACTGAAAACCCTAACCATGCTGCAAGCTGCACACACCACCACTTTTTCACACAGGTGCACACAAGTGCACAGCTAGAAAATTCAGCAGAGGCTTGCATAACGTTTGCAAGCATATACACAACATTGTCAAGCACAGAAACCACAAAAGCACCATCATCATGTGGACTTCACTGAAAACCATAACCATGCTGCAAGCTGCACACACCACCACTTTTTCACACAGGTGCACACAAGTGCACAGCTAGAAATCTCAGCAGAGGCTTGCATAACGTTTGCAAGCATATACACAACATTGTCAAGCACAGAAACCACAAAAGCACCATCATCATGTGGACTTCACTGAAAACCCTAACCATGCTGCAAGCTGCACACACCACCACTTTTTCACACAGGTGCACACAAGTGCACAGCTAGAAATCTCAGCAGAGGCTTGCATAACGTTTGCAAGCATATACACAACATTGTCAAGCACAGAAACCACAAAAGCACCATCATCATGTGGGCTTCAATGAAAACCATAACCATGCTGCAAGCTGCACACACCACCACTTTTTCACACAGGTGCACACAAGTGCACAGCTAGAAATCTCAGCAGAGGCTTGCATAACGTTTGCAAGCATATACACAACATTGTCAAGCACAGAAACCACAAAAGCACCATCATCATGTGGACTTCACTGAAAACCCTAACCATGCTGCAAGCTGCACACACCACCACTTTTTCACACAGGTGCACACAAGTGCACAGCTAGAAATCTCAGCAGAGGCTTGCATAACGTTTGCAAGCATATACACAACATTGTCAAGCACAGAAACCACAAAAGCACCATCATCATGTGGACTTCACTGAAAACCCTAACCATGCTGCAAGCTGCACACACCACCTCTTTTTCACACAGGTGCACACAAGTGCACAGCTAGAAAATTCAGCAGAGGCTTGCATAACGTTTGCAAGCATATACACAACATTGTCAAGCACAGAAACCACAAAAGCACCATCATCATGTGGACTTCAATGAAAACCCTAACCATGCTGCAAGCTGCACACACCACCACTTTTTCACACAGGTGCACACAAGTGCACAGCTAGAAATTCAGCAGAGGCTTGCATAACGTTTGCAAGCATATACACAACATTGTCAAGCACAGAAACCACAAAAGCACCATCATCATGTGGACTTCACTGAAAACCCTAACCATGCTGCAAGCTGCACACACCACCACTTTTTCACACAGGTGCACACAAGTGCACAGCTAGAAATCTCAGCAGAGGCTTGCATAACGTTTGCAAGCATATACACAACATTGTCAAGCACAGAACCCACAAAAGCACCATCATCATGTGGACTTCACTGAAAACCCTAACCATGCTGCAAGCTGCACACACCACCACTTTTTCACACAGGTGCACACAAGTGCACAGCTAGAAAATTCAGCAGAGGCTTGCATAACGTTTGCAAGCATATACACAACATTGTCAAGCACAGAAACCACAAAAGCACCATCATCATGTGGGCTTCAATGAAAACCTAACCATGCTGCAAGCTGCACACACCACCACTTTTTCACACAGGTGCACACAAGTGCACAGCTAGAAAATTCAGCAGAGGCTTGCATAACGTTTGCAAGCATATACACAACATTGTCAAGCACAGAAACCACAAAAGCACCATCATCATGTGGACTTCACTGAAAACCTAACCATGCTGCAAGCTGCACACACCACCACTTTTTCACACAGGTGCACACAAGTGCACAGCTAGAAAATTCAGCAGAGGCTTGCATAACGTTTGCAAGCATATACACAACATTGTCAAGCACAGAAACCACAAAAGCACCATCATCATGTGGACTTCACTGAAAACCCTAACCATGCTGCAAGCTGCACACACCACCTCTTTTTCACACAGGTGCACACAAGTGCACAGCTAGAAAATTCAGCAGAGGCTTGCATAACGTTTGCAAGCATATACACAACATTGTCAAGCACAGAAACCACAAAAGCACCATCATCATGTGGACTTCACTGAAAACCATAACCATGCTGCAAGCTGCACACACCACCACTTTTTCACACAGGTGCACACAAGTGCACAGCTAGAAAATTCAGCAGAGGCTTGCATAACGTTTGCAAGCATATACACAACATTGTCAAGCACAGAAACCACAAAAGCACCATCATCATGTGGACTTCACTGAAAACCCTAACCATGCTGCAAGCTGCACACACCACCACTTTTTCACACAGGTGCACACAAGTGCACAGCTAGAAATCTCAGCAGAGGCTTGCATAACGTTTGCAAGCATATACACAACATTGTCAAGCACAGAAACCACAAAAGCACCATCATCATGTGGACTTCACTGAAAACCCTAACCATGCTGCAAGCTGCACACACCACCACTTTTTCACACAGGTGCACACAAGTGCACAGCTAGAAAATTCAGCAGAGGCTTGCATAACGTTTGCAAGCATATACACAACATTGTCAAGCACAGAAACCACAAAAGCACCATCATCATGTGGACTTCACTGAAAACCCTAACCATGCTGCAAGCTGCACACACCACCTCTTTTTCACACAGGTGCACACAAGTGCACAGCTAGAAATCTCAGCAGAGGCTTGCATAACGTTTGCAAGCATATACACAACATTGTCAAGCACAGAAACCACAAAAGCACCATCATCATGTGGACTTCACTGAAAACCCTAACCATGCTGCAAGCTGCACACACCACCACTTTTTCACACAGGTGCACACAAGTGCACAGCTAGAAATCTCAGCAGAGGCTTGCATAACGTTTGCAAGCATATACACAACATTGTCAAGCACAGAAACCACAAAAGCACCATCATCATGTGGGCTTCAATGAAAACCATAACCATGCTGCAAGCTGCACACACCACCACTTTTTCACACAGGTGCACACAAGTGCACAGCTAGAAATCTCAGCAGAGGCTTGCATAACGTTTGCAAGCATATACACAACATTGTCAAGCACAGAACCCACAAAAGCACCATCATCATGTGGACTTCACTGAAAACCATAACCATGCTGCAAGCTGCACACACCACCTCTTTTTCACACAGGTGCACACAAGTGCACAGCTAGAAATCTCAGCAGAGGCTTGCATAACGTTTGCAAGCATATACACAACATTGTCAAGCACAGAAACCACAAAAGCACCATCATCATGTGGGCTTCAATGAAAACCATAACCATGCTGCAAGCTGCACACACCACCTCTTTTTCACACAGGTGCACACAAGTGCACAGCTAGAAAATTCAGCAGAGGCTTGCATAACGTTTGCAAGCATATACACAACATTGTCAAGCACAGAAACCACAAAAGCACCATCATCATGTGGACTTCACTGAAAACCCTACCCATGCTGCAAGCTGCACACACCACCACTTTTTCACACAGGTGCACACAAGTGCACAGCTAGAAAATTCAGCAGAGGCTTGCATAACGTTTGCAAGCATATACACAACATTGTCAAGCACAGAAACCACAAAAGCACCATCATCATGTGGACTTCACTGAAAACCCTAACCATGCTGCAAGCTGCACACACCACCACTTTTTCACACAGGTGCACACAAGTGCACAGCTAGAAATCTCAGCAGAGGCTTGCATAACGTTTGCAAGCATATACACAACATTGTCAAGCACAGAAACCACAAAAGCACCATCATCATGTGGGCTTCAATGAAAACCATAACCATGCTGCAAGCTGCACACACCACCTCTTTTTCACACAGGTGCACACAAGTGCACAGCTAGAAAATTCAGCAGAGGCTTGCATAACGTTTGCAAGCATATACACAACATTGTCAAGCACAGAAACCACAAAAGCACCATCATCATGTGGACTTCACTGAAAACCCTAACCATGCTGCAAGCTGCACACACCACCACTTTTTCACACAGGTGCACACAAGTGCACAGCTAGAAATCTCAGCAGAGGCTTGCATAACGTTTGCAAGCATATACACAACATTGTCAATCACAGAACCCACAAAAGCACCATCATCATGTGGACTTCAATGAAAACCCTAACCATGCTGCAAGCTGCACACACCACCACTTTTTCACACAGGTGCACACAAGTGCACAGCTAGAAAATTCAGCAGAGGCTTGCATAACGTTTGCAAGCATATACACAACATTGTCAAGCACAGAAACCACAGAAGCACCATCATCATGTGGGCTTCAATGAAAACCATAACCATGCTGCAAGCTGCACACACCACCTCTTTTTCACACAGGTGCACACAAGTGCACAGCTAGAAAATTCAGCAGAGGCTTGCATAACGTTTGCAAGCATATACACAACATTGTCAAGCACAGAAACCACAAAAGCACCATCATCATGTGGACTTCACTGAAAACCCTAACCATGCTGCAAGCTGCACACACCACCACTTTTTCACACAGGTGCACACAAGTGCACAGCTAGAAAATTCAGCAGAGGCTTGCATAACGTTTGCAAGCATATACACAACATTGTCAAGCACAGAAACCACAAAAGCACCATCATCATGTGGACTTCACTGAAAACCCTAACCATGCTGCAAGCTGCACACACCACCTCTTTTTCACACAGGTGCACACAAGTGCACAGCTAGAAAATTCAGCAGAGGCTTGCATAACGTTTGCAAGCATATACACAACATTGTCAAGCACAGAAACCACAAAAGCACCATCATCATGTGGACTTCACTGAAAACCCTAACCATGCTGCAAGCTGCACACACCACCACTTTTTCACACAGGTGCACACAAGTGCACAGCTAGAAATCTCAGCAGAGGCTTGCATAACGTTTGCAAGCATATACACAACATTGTCAAGCACAGAAACCACAAAAGCACCATCATCATGTGGACTTCACTGAAAACCCTACCCATGCTGCAAGCTGCACACACCACCACTTTTTTACACAGGTGCACACAAGTGCACAGCTAGAAATCTCAGCAGAGGCTTGCATAACGTTTGCAAGCATATACACAACATTGTCAAGCACAGAAACTACAGAAGCACCATGATCATGTGGGCTTCACTGAAAACCCTAACCATGTTGCAAGCTGCACACACCACCACTTTTTCACACAGGTGCACACAAAGTGCACAGCTAGAAATCTCAGCAGAGGCTTGCATAACGTTTGCAAGCATATACACAACATTGTCAAGCACAGAAACCACAAAAGCACCATCATCATGTGGACTTCACTGAAAACCCTACCCATGCTGCAAGCTGCACACACCACCACTTTTTTACACAGGTGCACACAAGTGCACAGCTAGAAATCTCAGCAGAGGCTTGCATAACGTTTGCAAGCATATACACAACATTGTCAAGCACAGAAACCACAAAAGCACCATCATCATGTGGGCTTCAATGAAAACCATAACCATGCTGCAAGCTGCACACACCACCACTTTTTCACACAGGTGCACACAAGTGCACAGCTAGAAATCTCAGCAGAGGCTTGCATAACGTTTGCAAGCATATACACAACATTGTCAAGCACAGAAACCACAAAAGCACCATCATCATGTGGACTTCACTGAAAACCATAACCATGCTGCAAGCTGCACACACCACCACTTTTTCACACAGGTGCACACAAGTGCACAGCTAGAAATCTCAGCAGAGGCTTGCATAACGTTTGCAAGCATATACACAACATTGTCAAGCACAGAAACCACAAAAGCACCATCATCATGTGGGCTTCAATGAAAACCATAACCATGCTGCAAGCTGCACACACCACCTCTTTTTCACACAGGTGCACACAAGTGCACAGCTAGAAAATTCAGCAGAGGCTTGCATAACGTTTGCAAGCATATACACAACATTGTCAAGCACAGAAACCACAAAAGCACCATCATCATGTGGACTTCACTGAAAACCATAACCATGCTGCAAGCTGCACACACCACCACTTTTTCACACAGGTGCACACAAGTGCACAGCTAGAAAATTCAGCAGAGGCTTGCATAACGTTTGCAAGCATATACACAACATTGTCAAGCACAGAACCCACAAAAGCACCATCATCATGTGGACTTCACTGAAAACCCTAACCATGCTGCAAGCTGCACACACCACCACTTTTTCACACAGGTGCACACAAGTGCACAGCTAGAAATCTCAGCAGAGGCTTGCATAACGTTTGCAAGCATATACACAACATTGTCAAGCACAGAAACCACAAAAGCACCATCATCATGTGGGCTTCAATGAAAACCATAACCATGCTGCAAGCTGCACACACCACCACTTTTTCACACAGGTGCACACAAGTGCACAGCTAGAAATCTCAGCAGAGGCTTGCATAACGTTTGCAAGCATATACACAACAAAGTCAAGCACAGAACCCACAAAAGCACCATCATCATGTGGACTTCAATGAAAACCCTAACCATGCTGCAAGCTGCACACACCACCACTTTTTCACACAGGTGCACACAAGTGCACAGCTAGAAAATTCAGCAGAGGCTTGCATAACGTTTGCAAGCATATACACAACATTGTCAAGCACAGAAACCACAGAAGCACCATCATCATGTGGACTTCACTGAAAACCCTACCCATGCTGCAAGCTGCACACACCACCACTTTTTCACACAGGTGCACACAAGTGCACAGCTAGAAAATTCAGCAGAGGCTTGCACAACATTTGCAAGCGTATACACAACATTGTCAAGCACAAAAACCACAGAAGCACCATTAGCCACCTTCAGCGGGGCTACAGAGGCAGCATGTGTCTCCTCTATGGACATGTAGATGCATTGCCATGAACCCACTTTTGAGTCATTGTTTCTCTCAGTTTTCTCTTGTGCACAACCCATTCCAAGGTTGCCCTAGCAGCGTGATTTGCAAGGATTTCAGCCATGCCCTTACTTTTTGTAGGGGGGAACTCTGCCAACTGATTCACCCCTTTCTAGTTGTGGCCCCTTTGTGCGTGCACACCCTGTTATGACCCGTACCATATCGGACTTTGACAAGGTGGTTGCCAAGTCATCTTTGGGTGGCCACGTTCAAATAAGGGCTCATTGGAAAGCTCTTGTCATTTTAATTCCAGCCATGTATTCATATGTTGCAGATGTGTCATCTCCTACTTATACTGGCACTACACTTGTAGCTCGTGCGCAGCATGTGTCAGATTGGTTGCTTCCCCAAGTTGGAGCCTTGGTTCTCCTCACTTAGTCACTTGCGGATACCATGTCGTAGTCAGACCTTCATTAATTCCTTCGAGGCCACTCCCTCATTCAACTTGAGGCAATGAACCTCCATGCAAGCCAATTATGTATTCTTTGAACATGACAAGCCCTTCAGTTTGATTGTGGAACCCTGAAAGACATGCATGTACTTGCACACCCCAGCAACAATGCTCCGGGAGACAGTTGCATCACACTCCAAATAGGTTGCTGCACCTTACGTATGTACAATGTTGCTGACTGCCCTTGACATGCCATGTGTTTGCACGAACATTGACAGGGTGCCAGCAAGCTGTGTCCAAACCGATCGGGATGTTGATTTTGTGGGCACGCATATGTCGCATTGTGATAGAGCACAAGGGCATGTTTTTTGATCTGTCCGGATCTGTATAAGGGAATGCATTTCAGGCTCTTTGGCGCGTATCTAGTCCCTTGCTGGCAGCAACGGCTCAATATATGTGATCCCTAGGTTGTGCATTGCTCTGTCTGTCACGTGCAACCATTATTGCTGACATGATGCGCAATCGAGTGGCACAACCAGGCACCTGAAGTGACCAATGTATTTAGCTCTCGCCAACGCCCTTCAAATTGACACCATCAACGCTGGTGCACCACCACATACAATAGCCCCGATTGGATGCATGACCCAATCATGCCAGACAACATTGCAATGCATGAGATCGCGGCCCTTGTGCTTTGACATGCAAAGGCAATCCATTGTCCATGCTCAATCCTCTCAAGCTGTGCTATAGCCAGCTGCGTCATCGCCTCCAATCAACGCCACCATGTTTGCCAAATGGGACTCAGCTTGTTGACGGCGAACTGTCTCAGCCTGCAAAACGTGATGTGGCAGCGGCAGTCAGCATGAACATTAGGGTTGAGGACACGGATGAAACGTTGTTTGCAAGCGTGCGGCAGTGTGGTGAACGTGTTGCAAAGCATACTGTGACATGCAATGCAACCAGCCGGTCGCTTGTACAAGCATAGCATGGTGAGCAGCCACCCATAGATGCATACCTGTAATTCGTCCCGCAACTGCTGCTCAACCCGACTCTGCTCTGCCGTCCTTGACTCATCAGCAAGGCTCATAGTGCCGGCAGTGGCAGTAGCTGCCGTTGCGATTGCTTCTGCCTCAGCCTTGTCAGAGTCAGCTTGAGCAAGGAGAGTCAGCATGTGGTCCTTGCTGTCCTCGCATGCACGTAGCTGTATGTGAGCATCATCTGCGACATACACACCAACTCTCCATGTCAACGTGGCGTGCACTCATGGGCATGCACACCATGTCATTGGCTGCGTTGAAATTTGCACATGGCAACACACTGAATTATTGTTGTGGTTGACTCACCCAACTGTTGTTGTAGTTGGTTGACATGCGCTTGTGCCACTCCAAGCTGATGCTCAAGCATTTGACTGCCCAACTGCTCTCCTCGAGGGGTTTGCTGCAGTGCAAGCACATTGCAAAAGGAGGCATGCAGGCAATGGGGTTCAGTGTGAGTATGTCAACTTTTGCATGTTGCACGGTCTGGGGTGGACTTCAAGGACTGAGGTTTGAATGGATCCAAACGTATGTATTACATCGAGTGCACAAGCACGGCGACGCAATTGGCCGCTGGCCAGCAACCATCAATGGATGCATTGCAGTGCTGCCCGCAAACGAACAACCAAGCCTGAGACCGTGGAAGCCACGGTTGCGGACGTGCCTCAAGCATAATGCTGGAGCTGTGAGCACATCAATAAAGCTCAATGCACTGCAAGTGAAGGCTGCTTTGCAGCCTGGGCAGCTTGGTGCCGCTGCCTGATGGAGGGAGACACACCAAGGTCACTCAACCAGTGCCACTCACCCCGCCACTGCTGCTGCTGCTATTGGTGTTGGCTGCCAGTTGTGCAAGCTGCACCTGCAGCTGCTGCCCATCAGCATGTGCTGCCGACAATTCACGCTGCAACCTGCCCAGCTGTGCCTGGAGGTGCGACACATGCACACCATCTGCACTGCCGCTGCTGCTCGCCCGGCTGCTGCCAGGTCTGCCTCCTACTGCAGCGGGACTGCTGACGCCTGCCCCAGCAGCTGCTGCGGTGCGGGCTGCTAGACTGAGCGCCTCTGCTTTCAGCCGCGACAGCTCCCTGTCCTGGATGTCCCTCGACTGCTGCAGCATAGACACTTGCTGCTGCAATTGAGCCACCTGCAGAAGACATGACGACCGTCGGCAAGTGCAGCAGCTTTGTTGCGGCAATTCATAGTGTGTCTCATAATTTGTAAGTAGCAATAGTGTGTCTAACCAGGGGTATACACACAAGCCTTATCTGCAGACCCGTGTGCCTTGAGGCATTCCATACAACAGCTAGCAGGCAGAAAGTTGACTATAGCACCCACTTTAGGAGCACAACCATTGAGATGCCCCCCCCCCCCCCCTCATCTCCCTCCGCTGCTCAGTTGGCGCTGGTGCTCATGTAGGTGATGTTGGTGTTGGTCACACACAACATGTATCTTCAGTTTGGAGCCTCACAGCCAAGAATTGACCTTATCAAGGGCAGTAAACAGCCCTACCTGTTGCTCAAGGGCTTTGTTGCGCTGTTGTATGGCGCCCAGCTGCCCGGCGCCCTGCTGCAAGCCCAGCTCGCCAGAGTACTCACGCACACGTTGTGCTGCAAGGAGACTCTCCAGCTCTGCACACAACAGCCAAGTGCAAATAAACAGCCGCAATGGATGTTGACCAACCATGCCAGTCTGAAGCTGCGCCCAAGCTTACGAGCCCAAGCCCTCACGGTGTTCCCTCTCATGCTTATTTCACCATGTGTCTGCAAGTGAGGGCATGTGGCTAGCACCCTTACCTGCCGTACGGCCCTGCTCCAAGCTGACCCGCTGCCTGAGGCCCTCAATCTCCTGGCGCGCCTCAGCCAGGTGTTCCTGCATCAAGCCCAGCTGGCCCTCAGACACAGCCAGCTGACGCTGCAGGTCCTCACGGTTGCGCTCCAGCAGCAGCCGCACCTACACACAGCAACAACAGAGACATCAGCATATGTACAAGCCATTCAACGCTGGTTTCAAAAATGTGCAGAGGTTGCGAAAGGTTGGGTCGCAAGGAAAGTACACATGCACTCTGATGCAATCCCAAATGTCAATTGAGAGGAGCAGCACATATGAGAGGAGCAGCCCGTAGAGCTTTCATGCTGCCAAAGATGCAGCGCATGTCACAAACAGCTGCACCACATCCCACACGTTCCATGCTGAGATGTTGTCAGCACCCACCTGCTGTGCGGACGCCAGCTCAGCTAGCAGGTTTTCACGATGTGCCGAGGCCTCCTCCCCATCAGCTGCACCACGCGCTAGCTGACGGCCCAGAGCATCAACCTGTACCATCACAGCAGTCCGAACAGCACGCATGGCACAAAGCATGACTCACTGAGTACTGCCAGGCTTTACACAACATCGACCCCCTCAGAGCACTACAAACAGATCCATCACCACTCAGCACCACAATACCATATCGGCATGCCAGCACAACGCTGCATCCGCATATGTGAGCTGCCTGCTTGACTCAAGTGGCCTCCCTGTCAACACACCCACCTGCCGCTCGTACGCTGCCAGCTCCAGCGCCTGCTGCTGCAGGGCTGCTGCCTGACCGCGCCTTTCATCCTGCAGCTGCGCAATCTCCTGCGCCGCGCTGCCGAGTGACGCCTCCCGCATAGTAGCCTCACGCTCCAGCTGCACACAGACAACACGGTCAATCATTGAGGGCGTGACGGGGTCGGGACGGCCAAGCAACGGGGTGAAGTTGGTGTCTGCCTTGTCCAACCGTGAAGGTACCAGACCAAGGCAGGCACAATCAGAAGCTACATGCAGCGCCCAAACATAGTGTGCAACAATACAGTTTGTGGATCAGCCCATGTAAGTGGGCATGCTACATACCTGCATGACGTTGGCTTGCAGCCTTCTGTGCTCAGTGGCCAGGCCCTGGTATGCATTGCGCACATCCTCCAGCTCAACCTCACGCACACGAGCCTGCGTATGCAGAGGGGGCAGCAAACAATTTCTAAAGCCTTGACCCTGTCAGTGAAGGTGACACCTGCTGCAGATGTTGATGTGTACGGCACCAAGTCTGCACAGCAAAAGCTCATTGTTGACATGAGCTCTGTCAACACAGCCATTCACAATGCTCAAGCCAGCAGCAACAGCCATCGTATGAACAAGTGCATGCATAGTCTGATTATAGTGCCCATAACACAAGCGGGGTGCCTGCTCACCAGGTTTTGTGTGTTCCCTAGCTCCTGCCTCAGGTTGGCTGCACTGGCTTGCAGGTTGCTGTGACTTTGTCCCAGGGACGCCAGCTCCGCACTGACCACCTGCACAACAAGCACAAGCAGACAGAACGTTCTGCTAGCCTGGGCATCTGCTCTTGAGTGACAACACCAGACTTGCGCCTTCGGTTCTGCGGCGCGCAGTTGCTACTTGCGCACGCCGCGGTAACACCCTTTCCCTGCAGCCGCAGGTAATGCCAACGTCGCCCCTGCTTACCTGGTTCTCCCTCACCAGCGCCTGCATGTCCTCTCCCAGTGCTGACAGCTCATCCTGCAGGGCCGCACCCTCCGCCTGGGAGGACGACAGCTGCGACAGAGCACCAGACAGCTGCTCCTGCAAGGGCACATCCAGGATGACCCATCAACCAGCGCAAATTGGTACAGCTCAGATGCGTGCTGGAGCATGTCAACCTGATGTGTTCAGTTCACCTGCGATGCCTTTGCAAAGGAATCTGATGAAAGGCAGCCTAGAAGAAGCCTAAAAACATGCCCAAACCGCAATGTCTCCATAATCCCAACACAGGGTTGTGTGCTTGTTGACTTACTTGGAGTGACTCCACCTCATTGCTGAGGGCACCAATGCGCTCCTCGGCATGCAGCAGGCGACCCTCAGCAGCAGCCAGCTGCCTGCAGCAGGAAGACAGGTGAGTGGAGGGTGCACCTGTCAGACCCCGGCTTCTGCAATGTTTATGCATGATGAACTCTCTGACTCATATTTCCAACTATGACCAGGAAAGGCACCTGAGTTTACATGAGTGCCACCCCTGCCGGCTGCTCACCTTGCCACATCATCTGCTGCCCTGTGTGCTGCGTCTGCCTCCTGAGCCAGGGAGGTGTGCTCCTCCTTGGCTGCATCCAGCTGGGCACTCAGCTCATCACGGTGCCGGTCAAGCGCAGCAAGGGCCTGCAGTAGCATACGGGTGCATTGATTACAAGGGCTGATACGATCACGCGGTGAAAAGCAGCATGGGCGCTCAGCCTTCAGCAGCTTGGGCCAGAGTCTCTGCCAGAGGCACACATGGGGTCAAAAGACAGGGCATGTATCATGAGCACCCTCAACCTGAGGAAACATGTAAACAGGGCCAAATGGCGGCCCATAACTGGCAGTCCAGCATCAGCATTGTGCACTGGTTTCATGTGTGCTCAGCTTGTTGTATGCCAAGACTTCACCGCCAGCCCCCCCCCCCCCCCGGGGCTTACGCGAACCCTTGCCATACCTTGTGCATGTTGGATGTCTCCTGTCCTGCTGCTGCCAGGGCCTCATCCTTGGCTGCCAGCTGTGACTCAGCATCCGCCATGGACAACTCACGACTGCGCAACTGAGCTGAAAGGGACTGCAAATCAACAAGACAAACAGGCGTGCAGTCAACAACATGATGGCATGTTTGTGGGTAACACAAAGGGGGTAGCAGCTTTGGCAGCCAGCAGCTATGCTGATACTGCTATGCCAGCAAGGTCAAGGCATCCTTGGCACCATGACAGGGTGCCAGGTGTGGCAGGCCTGAACACAACGTGTGTGACCCCATGCAGACTTCTGCCCTTCTCTACACAGCCTTGCATCAGCTGCTTCCTACCGCTGCTGCGGCTGCATGTTCCCTTCCCGCAACCACTGAGGGCATTCACCTTAAGGTGTCCCATGTACTCCTGCAGGGTGGCATCACCCCTGAGGCTCAGGCTGGTCAGCTGCTCAACCTCAGCACTGCAACAGACAAACAAGGGGCAGAGACGACCAGCACACAGCTGTGATGGTGTTCGTATGCTGTGCTTCAAAGCTTGCGCAAAACAGCAGAAGCATTGCAGACAGTGGCACCTGTGCATGTGGATCGCCCAGTGTGCTGCAGAGTCCCAGGAATCCGACTCACGTGCGTGCTGCCAGATCACCAGCCAGCTTTGTGGCGTCAGCCCTGGCATCAGCGGAGGCACGCTGGGCACCCTCCAGCTGCCGCCGCACCTGCAACACAGCCCCAAGTCAAGGTGGCATGGTGATCAGAGAATCATCGGCCGCCAGCACAGCCAGTACCTTTCCGCTGCACATCACGGAGTAGGTGATGTGCACGGCTGATGGGTTTGCTTCACTGACACGAGCTACGGTGTGTGGGTGAGGCTCCTGTACAGCGCTGCCCAGAGCATTGTTTGATTGTAGTGCAGTGCCTGGGGACCACCGCCCTGCCTCGCTCCCGAGTAAGATGCATGTGGTACGTGGCGCCCACGTAGTCACATATGTGCCGCCCCCCCTCCCAGTACCCCAGTGCGTGCCCACCTCGGCCAGCTCTGCCTCTGTCTCCTCATGCAGCGTCTCCGCCCGCCTGGCCCGCTCAGCATACTCACGCCCAGCTGCACGTGCTGCGTCCTCCCTGCCCTTGGCTGCCGCTGCTGCCGACTCGGCTGCTGCCAGCAACCCAGCCAAGCGATCTGACTCCTGCTCAGCTCGCGACAGGGCCGACTGCAGTGTGCCGATGCGGTTCTGAAGAAGCAGGGAACAATGGCAGCACAAGCACGACCAGTGACTGCTGTGCAGCATCTTGCACAACAAAGACCACCTGGGAGCATGTCCTTGTGAGGGTGAGGCCAGTACAGCATGAGTCACACCCTGCCCCCCCCCCCCCCCCTGCCACGCACAAGCAACCTAGAATCAGGATCGACGGTGAGTGCCTACACATGAAACCGCACTGCCAAATGATGCCATGTATCACCAGATTAGTCCATATTACGATGCGCTCTTCGCGGCTGCGACGCGGTGGAACACAGTGATGCAAGAGCGCTCATCACACGGTAAATGCCCTGACGCCTGCAACGCTGCATGCAGAGGGCTTCTCAGACATCCTGAATGCAAACGGCACGGTACGGCACCAACGCGATTGCTAAGCCCACCTGCAGCCCAGCCACCCGCGCATCAGCTGCTGCTGCGCTGGCGCTGCCCTCATCCAGCCCCTCCCGCAGCGCCTCCAGCTGCTGCTGCAGCCCCAGCCGCTCCTCCCGCTCCCTCTCAGCCTCCACAGCGGCACGCTCCCGCGCCCCCTCAGCAGCGCTGGCTGCTGCCTGCACCTCCCTCAGCTGCGCAGCCAGGCTGTCCCGCTCCCCCACGGCCTCGTCCAGCAGGCGCTGCACGTCTGCCACGGCGGTGAGGGTGGCTGAGGTGCTGCTGCTGCTGGCTGCCATCGCACGCCGCAGCTGACGAGCCTGAAGGCAAGTTGGGAGTTTGGGGTGAGGGTGTGGGGGCATGACAGGCAGGGAGAAACACCCAAGGTGAGTTGGCATGGCTGGCCTGGCAAGCACGGGGTGCCTAACAGGGCGGGCCGGTGCAAGTGCAAGTGCGCAAACACTGGGTGCATTGCGCACATCAGCGGTAATGCTGGGTGAATGTGAATGCTGCCACACTTGCTGAGACAGTCCATGTTGGTCATCAGATTTTACAAGCCTGCACGTAACCAGCAACACTGCTGCTGCATCATTAGAAACTCAAGTCCACCGTAAATGCCACCCACCTCCTCCTGTGCTGCCGCCAGCTTGGTCTTGTACGCGGCCAACTGTGCAGCAACCTCCTCCAACTGTGATGTCACGCCCTCAGCAGCACCAACCTGGGTGACAATGTCAGGATGGCAACGGGGCAGGGCCAGCAGACATATCGCAGGATTTCAGTCATGATGTTCCAGTTCCACAGCTGGCTTGGTTTGCATGGAATGACATCCTGCGTCACTGACTGAAGCACCCATGTGCACTTATGATGTGGGGTCGAGGGAGCCCTGGCGCAGGGACTGACAAGGCAGTGCCAAGCAGCACCCCGCCGTGCCTTGCACCCAAAACCACAAACTCCCCAAGTGTGCACCAACCTGTGCTGCGCGCGACTGCAGCAGAGTGCGGCTGGCATTCAGCTGGCTTGATGCGCTTGCTGCTGCTTCTTGTGCTGCCTCCAGCTCATCCTGCAGCCTGTTGACAGCAGACGCCAGGCCTGCCTTCTCAGCCTGGCATGGCAGCCGCGACAGGGCCACACACATGGCAGCACAGCATGGACAACACCTCAGCTGAGTTGAGGTGACACCACGGGACCTCACATTTGGTGGTTCACCAGTCTGCAGCCCTTCAGGCAAGCTATAAACCTTGCCTGTGTGTCACAGCGTCTCCACACTCAGTGCATGTGAGTGTGCATGATACTGTCGCGATTGCACAACACATATACTTGCTGTGCCCTTGTTGCGGCTGCAGCGGCCCACTCCCATACACCACAACACACGCTTACACGCAGATCCCGAAGAGCCCCTGCACCACATGCTCCAGCACAAGCGCCCACCACCACCCTACCCCTCTTATTGTTTGGCACACACCTGCAGTGCATCCACCTGGTGGCTGAGCTCCCTGGCTTCATCCCTGCACTGCTCCACCTGCGCCTCCAGCTGTGCCACACGCCCAGCCAGCACGTCACTGCTGCTGCCTGTCTCAGCAGCAGCTGCTGCGGCTGCCAGCCGCGCGCGGTTGGCGTCCCGCAGCTGCTGCTGTGCTGCTTCTGCTGCTGCTGCTGCCGCTGCCTCACTGGATTCCAGCCGCTGGACCTGCACACAAGATGCAGCAGTATGTGCCCAGTTGCCGCCGCAACACGCATGTGTGCAGACTACAGAACAGCATGCACCAATCCTGAGTTGATACCACACAGCATAACACAATATTTGGAAGGTCTGTCTTTGGCAGGTTTATCCTCCGCCTGCTGGATACCAAATGAGCCGCACCCCTTCATTTGGGGCCTCGTGCGACGCAAACCCCAATTCCGCTGTGTGCCCTCACCTGTGCTGACAGGTCACCCAGCCGCCGCTCCAGTGCTGCTGCAGCTGCCTTGGCGGCAGCTGCTGCCGTCCGCTCCGCCTCCAGCTGTGCCTGTGCCTCTGCCAGGCGCTGTGCCGCCTCGTCCCTGTCTTCCACCAGGCCCTCCAGGGCAGCACTGCGGGTGGCCAGCTCCTCCCGCAGCGCACTGTTGCTGGACTGCAGGGCCTGCTGCTGCTCCACTGCACGCGACTGCGCAGCTGCTGCTGCAGCTGCCTGGATGGCCTGCTGGCATACGTGCAGGCAGTAACAGCGGCGTACGTTGTGCGGCGCTTATGATGGCCACACAGTCAAGCTATCCAACCGAGGAGGCTTAGAATCGCAGTGCAAGGCATGCACCCCCTCAACAGCACAGCGCCACATGGCGCATCTGTCCAACTCGGGCCTGCTGAGCAAGGCCCTTCCCCATGACCAGCAGCAGCTTCAAATACCTAAGGGTCCAGGTCAATCAATGCAGCCTGCCTAGGATGCCACCAGCAACCTCCCTGTCTCCCACACGACGCATGCCAATTCGCACCTTGCTTGGCGGAGAGTCTGTGCGAGCTGCGTGAGCTTCATCCAGCATGAACTGCAGCTGCTCCACCTCAGACCTCAACGCGCCGGCACGCTCCTGTGCTGAATCCCGTGCAGCAGCTGCAGCAGCGGCCTCGCCCCGCAGCTTCTCCTGCTGCGACTTGGCCTGAGCCAGCTGCGACTTGAGCTCAGACACCTGCATCAGCAGCAGCAGCAGCACCAGCAGCAACAGAAGGTGCAGTGGCCTAGATGAGGAGGGAACCCTGGAGACCACAGTGCCGAGGATGTCAAGGTGTTTGCAGATGATCCAAAAAAACCTGTTTTGCGGAAGTAAGCGTCAGCTCCTCTTTGTCTGCTGTTTGCTTGCTCAGGAGGCGTCTGCATCGTTGCCTGCGTGCTGGTTGACATGCTTACTTCCTGACCGCCAATTAAACAGCACCAGCGGCAGCTCATGTGCGCCCGCTCACCTTCCCCCCATCCAAAAGGCCACATTTGTGGCCGCAAACACCGTTTGCACCATGCCCCCCCCCCCCTTCCCCTCTCACCGAGGCCAATGCTGCCTCCAGCTCTGCTGCTGCGACAGCCCCCACACGAGCCTGCCTGCCCTCAACAGTGCGCAGCTGCTCCTGCAACTTCACAAGGTCAGCCTGCACGGCAAACAGAGCAGGCAAAAGCAGCTGCTCCTTGACACAGTAGCAGAAAATATGCAGGTACACGCAATTATGCACACTCTGCAGCATGCCGAGCTGTTGCCCTTATCACCAGCTGCTACACACCTGCCTAGTGCCCATCTGAGCACCCACTGCAAGATCATGAATGTCCTACAGGTAACAGACCCAGAGCCACAGCCCACGATCAAGAGCACACAGACCAGCACAGCAATCGCTTCCCAGCCCCATGTGAGCACCTGCGTGTCTGCGTTATGCCGCAGTGCTGCTGCCAGCTTCTCCTCGGCCTCCAATCGCCCACGCTCAGCTCCTGCCAGGCTGGTGGCCAAGCGCTGCTTGTCCTCCAGCTGCTGCTGCGCTTCCCTCAGCTGCGCTGACAGCTGGTCCACCTGGCAACAACACCAACAATACAGCAGCAGGCGACAAGCAGACCAGCATTCACGGATGCCAGGTACAGCCACAAACGTTGGCCAAGTGAGTCAAGGCCGTCGTACAATCAAGTGCAAGCACAAGCAGACTTGCGCCAACTCCTGTCAAAGATATTCAATCCACAAAGTAACTCCAGCACCCCTAGACCCCATCGCTAGCTTGTTCATGCACAACAATATCCATGCACAAGCTCTTTACGCGGGCAGGCCCACACCTGCTTGTTGAGGCTGAGAACGATCGTGTCGTAGGCGTCGCCCCGCTGGTCGCGCGCCAGGGACTGCACATCGGGCCCACCAGCGCCCAGGCGTGCGCCCAAGCGCGACACCTCGCCATCACGGGCGGCAATGGACTGCTGTGCTTGCTGCAGCTGCTCCTGCAGCTCACCAACCTGCAGGCAGCAATGGTCAGCACAGAAGCCCGCGCACATTGAGCAAAGAGAACATTTATCATCTGCCCAAGCCTTACAGCCCTGGAATGATGCATGTGTGACTGTCCACGCGTTCTGTGACATGCTTGCAGCAAAATCTACTGCAGCCGACATGGTGGCTCACTGACTCAATCATTGATTTGCATGCCAGATTATGTGACGCACAAGTCCCACACATACGCAGAGAGGTGGTCTCACCTGCGCTGACCGTGCTGCCAGCTGCTGCTGCAGGGCTGCCAGGCGCGCATCTGTTGCTGACTGCAGGCTGATCATGGAGGGCGGCAGGGTGGGGTGGGGCGCAGCAGGGCCGCCTGCAGCAGACACGAACAGGAGAGGGAGCCCAGCATGAGGTGGCGTCCAGGCTGACCCCTTGTGCACATGGCTAACTACAGCGGCTACTGCAGCAGGTCATGCGCATCAGCCGGCCCTTGCTCCTGGCAGCAACGCACTGCTGCAGCTGCTGCTGAACCCTCACAGCACGCATGAACGCGGCCCTGCCAACATGATGGTGCCATTAGCCGCATGCTTGTGTGTCTTGGGCTGCGCTGCTGCTGCGCCGCGGTTTGTGCTGCTGCTGAGCCGCTGCTTCTGCTGCTGCTGCCGTGCTGTCTCCTTTTCTGTTGTGACCATTTTCTCACCAGGTGCCCCAGTCATGGTGATCTTGAAGGCATCATCAATCGGCTCAAATGTTCCTGCAGGCAGCAACAGCAGACAGCAACGGGTAGGGCAGGCCCAACATGCCAAGTGTACATCCATCAGATAAGCCCATCATGAGGACCCAGCTGCCGAGAATACCCACAGACACCCGCTCTATGACATCCTCACGCCGGCCACTGCAGTATCCTTGCCGCAACCACCAGCACCCAGTGCTGCAGCACTGCAGCATGTCAGCACACCTGCTTTGCTGCGCTTCTCGCCCAGCTTGATGAGCTCCGCCACCTTCTTGCGCAGCCCCTGATTGTCGCGGTCCAGGCTGTCATACCTGTAACAGGCACCAGGCACACAAGCTCATTGGTGGTGCAGCTGCAGCAACCACACCCACAGCCTGCCTGGCTGCTCATTGTGTTGAGATTTTTGATGTTTCAGGCCACAACACTGCTCAGCATCAGCAAGTGTACACAGAAACACTATGCACCTGCTGACAGCACCCTGCTGCTGCTGCTGCTACCCTTAGCAGCCTTCAAGTAGTCATATGCTGCAGCTGCTTCCCAACCCATGATGTCCCTGCTTGTTAGCACTGCAACTGCTGCTGCTGCTTACACCAACTTTCGCTGCAGATGCCGCACTGCGGCCACTGCTGCGGCTGTGCAGAATAGCTGGCTGCCTTCAGCCCGCCTGCAAACGACTAGTCAATATCCACCTCCTCCACGTGAAACGACAACAAGCAAACACATTCACGACCCTTCCCCTGCCGCAGCTGCAGGCGTGCCTACCTGCTGATTGCCTGCTGCTTCCAGTAGCTGAGCTCTGCGATCTGCCCCTCCAGCTTCTTGCTGTGCGTGTAGGCCTCCTTCTGCAAGGCCTCGTAGCGCTCACCCTCCTGGATCAGCTTCTCATGCAGCTGGTTGTTCTCAGTGCTGAGGCGCCCACAGTCCTGGCGAACTACATCAAGCTGCAGCCCACAGCACAGCACAGCGGACAGACAGACAGCATGTGCAGCCGGAACACAGCCATCATCTGTATGTGACAACGTAGTTGCCCGCTGCATGCCTTTCTTACTGTCTAAGCCTGATACAACTAGCAAAAGACCTTGTACTTGACCAACAGGCCAGCACAGCACAACAGCTGCAGCAGCACCGACTTGTCAGCAACTGACCCCACGTGCTGAAAGTAACAGTATGCCATGGCTTGAATGCACAAAATGGGCTAGCATCTCTGCAACATGTCTGCACACTGCTGGGAACTGATCACTGGTACACCAGCAACAGCATTACGCAGGGGCAGCACCTCTGCTGCGGTGTGCATGTGCTGTTAAGGCACTTTCAAATGGCACATGTGGATTCAAGCATAGACAAGGTATCACTTAACTTCACGACCTGCTGCAGTGCATGTGCTGCTGAAGGCCCACCTTGGTGTTGAAGGTTGCCACCTCCTGCGCATACTGTGCTGCTTGCAGCTTGATGCTGCGGTAGCTGTCTGTTGTTCGGATCAAATCATTGACTAGGTGGTTAACCAGAGAGGCACTGGCTGCATCCAGTGGCTCCGTGTAGTTCAGGGCTTCAAGCTTCCTCCTCAGCAGCACCAGACCCCTCTCATCAACAGTGCCAGGAGGCATGCTGATGCTGGCCCTTGTGGGGTTCCTGGAAGATAGTACTGGTGTAGAACGATCACTTTGATATGTTGGCTAGCGTGTTAAGGCTTCGAGACAGTAGCACCGGGACATCCATCCCGCCCGCAACAACAGCAGCTCGCGATTCAGACATGGCTTTGGTTGCAACGAATCATACTTACTGATATTACCAAACATGTTGATGCAATGGCGAAGGGATCAGGTAATGTTACAAAGAATTCAAATCGGCGGTTAGCAGCTGTATGATCAACAGCACTACAACTGAAACTAGCCTCACTTTGCAGTGAGCGGCAGAGTAGTGTACAGTGAGTGTTAGTACAAGGTGATACAAGAGATGTTGCACCGCCTCAGGCATTATGGTGGCATGCTGTGGTCACGAGTCGATGCAGACAACCAGCAGCATGCAGTGCAACAATGTGGTGCAACAAACAAGAGCGGTTCTGTTGTGCTGAATTGGCTGGTACAATGGGTGCCCTCATGCCGCCAGCACGGCGTCCTTGCCCGGCTGGAAGGTGGGCTTGCGCTTTTCAAGGAAAGCACCCATGCCCTCAGCCTGGTCGGGGGTGCCAAAGCACCTGTAGAACAGTTTCCTGCAGGACAGCACACGCAACAGAGTGCAGCAGAGGAAGAATGAGCAACCCTAGCAACATAATACACAGTTGCATGCAAACAGGCAACACAGCATACCGCCACCCTGCACTTGCAATGCACTCTGCAAGCACCCCCCCCCCCCCCGGCAACCCCTCCAGCAACCCCCACCACAGCATGGCTGCAGCCTAACACGAATGGCTGCAGCCTCACATGAATGGAGCCCCTACCCCCTGAAAAAGGGACAAACGCACCTCTCCAGCTCCAGCCCCTTGTCCAGCGGCAATGTTTCAGCAGCCTGTGCAGCCTGCAGCACCTTGGCCACTGCACCAGCAGGCAGACTGCACACACCAACAAAGCAGCAGCAGAGCAGCCAGAAACAGCTATGTGGCCCACACAATAGAATGCACAGCCAGACACTGACAGCTGACCTCATTGTGCACAGCTGGCACCCTGCCAGCTGGCAATTGCGCCTTGCAGCAGAGGGGTTGTTGGCAACACATGCACACAGGCACTGCCAACTGCCAACTGCGGTGCTTTGCAGTGGCAGCCACTAGGGTAGTGGCAATGAGCTGTGAGCAGTGCACACCCTGGACCCCCATCCCCACCCCTGCATGCTGGTGCCCTGCCCACCTGGCCAATTTGTCAGCGATCTTGTGTGCCTCAGCCATCAGCTGCTCAGGCGGCACCACCCTGCTCACCAACCCAGCAGCCAGCGCCTCGTCAGCACTCAGCCTGCAGCAACAGCAGAAGGCAACAGCAGACACCCGATGCAGGGAACCACTGCTGTCAATGTGCAGTGTAACGAAGTGGTTGTCGCCCCATTGACACACACACACCACACAGTCCTGACCTCACTGGCTGTGTGTGCTGCATGAGGGCCTTGTGTGCATTGATGATTCTATACAGATTCACAACCAGCGTGCCGCAGCATTGGAATTGTGAGTCCCCTTGGGAGATTCGATCCTACGCCCATTTCACGGCTGGACACACCTGCACCCCACCCATGCCGCTGAACCCACGCCAATCCCCAAGCACATGCAAGCACAATTTACTGGCCCAAACGGTCGCACGCCTGCCGCTGAAACACACCTGCTTGCTGTCAGCATGGCATCCACTGCCCTTGCCCGCCCCACCAAGCGGGACAGCCGCTGCGTGCCACCAATGCCAGGGATCACACCCAGCGTCACCTCTGGCTGCAGACACACAGCACCAGCAGCAGCAGCAGAACTGCCGGTCAGAGGCTCGGCATACACCAAAAAGGGGTCTTGACATGTGCATTCAGCACCTCCCCACTGTTTACACAGCCCAGGCTCCAATTTGGGTTTCTGTTCTATTGGGTGGGCGGGGGGGGGGGGCACCAACCGTAAAAAGAACTGCCTTGTCAGTAAGGCTGGGACCCTTGAAGCCGTCACGCATCTCACCCTCTCACCCATCGCACCATGCCACCCCACCCCGCCAACCCTGCCGCCCCTGCCACCCTCGCATGCCTCCAGTCCGTGTCACCCGGTTCACCTGTAAGTTCCTCTGGCCTCTGCCGCACGCAACCCCACCGCGCATCATCATAGAACATGACAACACACAACCAAAGCTTCACGCACACCATCACCCATCCAGATACCAAACCCTGCTACCACACTCCCTGCTGCCACCGCTGCTTACCAGTCCAAATGACGCTGCCGATGACGCGATGATGACATCACAGAGCATGGCCAGCTCAGCCCCTCCGCCCAGCGCCACACCGTTCACTGCAGCAATGAGTGGCGTCCAGTACCTGCGCCCAGTGCTGACCTGCTGCCAGCGCGCAAACAGCTGCTGCTCGTCAGCCTGAAGGTCCCGCAGATTAGCATACACAGCAGGACGCACACAACGGCACAGCACGCCACAGTGCAGCGACAGGACAGGTCAGACTTGCGAGTGGTCGTGACAGCAGGACAGTGCTTCACCACACGCAGGACGCTCCTATCCGGGGCATTTCAAGCGCAGGATCAGGCATGTCTGCGTCACCGCACAAGTCCTGCTGCTGGCATGCATGTAATGTACCAACAACGATCACACCTCCACCCCTGCCATCAGCCCCAAACACAACACAAAGTTACGCACAGCAACACCACCACACTGGCCCCCACTGCAACAGACCGCCCCACCTGCTGTGCCGTGAGGTTGGCCATCTCGCGTATGTCTGCCCCTGCAGCAAAGGCCTTGCCCCTGCCTGTCACTATGACGGAGCGCACACTGCTGTCAGCATCCAGCGCCATCACAGTGTCGACAAACTCGTGCATCACCTGCAGCACCACAGCACAGTGCAACACAGCGCGGACCAGCATCTGTCTGTGTGTGGCGGATGCATGCTGCACGTAGCACTTACACAGCACGAAACAAGGCACTGTAGGGCTGTGCGCACCTGCTGTAGTGGGGGGCAGGGGGACACTGCGCTGCTAGCATGGGAGGATGCAGTGAACAGCAAACAGCGTGCAGGCATGTTACCTACTTCCCTGCACCCTCACCTGTGTGCTGAGTGCATTCATCTGCTTGGGCCTGTTGAGCTCTAGCACAGCAGTGGGCCCATGCATGGAAACTGCGATACTGCTGTTGCTGACAGCATCTGCAGCCTCAGGTGCTGCTGCAGTTGCGGCTGTTTGTGTGTAGGTGCGGCTGTAGGTGTTCCACAAGCTGCAAGCCCTTATGAGGGAGGCCCTGCTGCATTTGACCGCAAGGGGTTGCAGTGCAGTCAGGCAGGGCAGCATGATGCCGGAGTGCAAGTATGTATGAAGACAGTCAGATGAACCTGTGTGAATGGAGTGTCTGATCTGCAGGCATGCACACTTCTGTGTTCAACTGTTTCGCATCCAAACCTCGTGCAACAAATGCGAGGTTTCTGGTCAGAGCCAAAAGTCACTAGTCGAAACTGCATGCGTGTATTGCTTTTTGACTGCATTCTTCATCACCGCCCCAGCAGGACCGACGTTCCGAAACTTCTGATCACCGGTTCGGACAGTGCTGTGTGCTCGCTGTCATCTGCAATGAGTGCATTATCTGCTCAATATAGCAGACAAGAAGTTGCATGCTTCAGCGGGCGAACACACTCGCACCTCCACAACAACAGATCGCAGCTGCTGTCCAGCAGCAGGAGGGTCCAAACATGCAGGAGGCGCCAACTCAGTGTCCGTGCTTTGCTGAAGCCGGTGAGTTTCATGCTGTTGTACCATGTTTCAAGATCAGGGGAGCACCCATGGGAGAGCACATGGCAGTATCAGCGCTTCAGAATGTTCCGGGCTGTCACTCGAGGCTGGGGCGCCACCGTCTCGGGCCTGAATTTGGTTTTGAGTTAGGCCACAAGCACAGTTGCAAGCAGCTGGAGACCCACCGTGATCATTCACGCGACCTACATTGCCAGCTTTGGTGTGTACCAAACAGACAAACAAACCTGACTCTATGCATTGTGAGCAGGCACACCACCAGCACCCCACCCACCCACCCCTGTTTTATGTCATGCGCAGGCTGAGGGTGTTCCAGTGAGCTGGAGCCAGTCAACAGACGAGGTGCTGATCAAGGTGCCTGTGGACGTGTCAGTGCGGGGGAAGGACGTTGACTTTGAGGTGCACCCCACCCGCCTGCGGCTGGCAGTGCAGGGCAGGACGCTGCTGGAGGGGGGGCTACAGGACGCAGGACCGATCGCAGTCGACAGTGAGTGACAATGTTACGATCTAGCACAGGCCTGACATGACTGTAATCTATCGCTGTTGCAACGGCTGGCAGTCAAACTGCAAGCCCGCCGTCGCAGCGTGCCGTCTAGGGGCAGTGCACTTTTAGGAGGGGTGGCATTCGCGTTGTTATCTAGAGGGGAGTGCGGAGGTTAACAATCTGGCGTGCAGTTCAGTGCACGCCTGGTTCGGCACCCTCATTAGCAGCGTGTTGGGCCGCCACAAGGCCCGGGGCCTATGCACACAGGCCTCATGCACTGTGTTTTTCAGCAGCATAGCCTATGCTGGCCTGAGGCCACGTGCTGAAAGCTTGCATATGGAAAAATGCAGCGCAGCAGTTTTAAGACTTCAGAAGTGCTGCTGACAGAGATTGTGTTTTGGCTGCTGCAGACTGCTTCTGGGTGTTGGAGCGTGACGATGATGGTGCTGGGGACAAGTTTGTGTGCATCACGCTGTCCAAGGCCACCATGGGCTATGAGAGCTGGAATGCACTGCTGGTGGCAGACCTGCCTGACACAAGCATCACTCACAGGGTAAGGGGGGGGGCAGGGAGCAAGAAGGGCAGTTACCCTAGGGTATGCAAGGGTCAAGGGGCATTGTTCACGTGCAAGCGCAGCTGAAAGAAAGAGGGGGAGCAGGGGCATAGGGAGGGGGGGGCTGTTCACCAAGGAGTTGGCTTTGGTGTGCGCAGACCAAGCCTTGCTTGGTGGGCACTGTTGTGTCTGTGTCGTGTGTTGCAGTGCCAGCGTGTTACCAGTGAAGAAACAGGAGTCGCCTGCATGGCAAGCCTCTGACACTTGCTGATCGGGGGGGGGGGGGGGGGGCAGGATCCATGTGCACTTGGAATTGTAACACTTTCAATGCTCACTCGATTTTGGAATGGGTATTTGAGGCCCCTGTCCACTGCTGCTGGCCTGCAGGTGTCGTTGGACATTCAAGTGGGTGAGAGGCTGGGCAGGCTGGTGCTGGGGCTGTACGGCAAGGTGGTGCCACAAACGGTGAGTCAACAACACCACACGCACACAGTTAGCGACCTTTAGGCGCTTCTATGAAGCATAGCCCCTACAGATTGTGTGCAGAGGGGTGCACAGGGGTGGAGGCTTGGGTGTGACCGAGGGGGCGGTGATCTCATGCACATGTCTGCAGGTGACTTGATATCACAGCTGTGCAGCCACACACATGTCAGCTTACCAGCATTGTTTATTTTCTCCCCCTCTCTGTAACTGGTTTTACTACTTTGAATCCCACCAATTGCTGCATCTGAAAGTTGACGTCTCCCCCCCCCCCCCCGCCCTGTGGACATGACCACCGCAGGTAGAGAACTTCAGGGCGCTGGTGACTGGAGAGAAGGGTGCAGGCAAGTCAGGCAGCCCCCTGCACTTCAAGAGCACCCCCTTCCACCGCATCATACCAGGCTTTATGGCCCAGGGGGGAGACACAACACTCGGCAACGGCATGGGGGGAGAGTCGATATACGGGGACTCCTTCAAGGTGAGGGGGTAGAGGAGAAGAGGGGTGTTATGGGTGGGAGTTAGGGACGGACATCTGAACACGTGTGTGAGAACGGGCATGCGCAATGGTTGCGCCACAGACGCCTCGCCACAGACGCCTCGCCACCTCAAATGCTGGCAGGTTGGTAAGCTGCGCCAGCAAATCATACAGTCCTGTTGATTGGTGTGTGTTGCAACATTGCCAGCCAGCTGTCAATTGCAAGTGTATGCGGGGCTGCCTCGTAAATGTCACTGCAATACCCTCTGCTGCTGCTGCTGCTGCTGCTGCTGCTGCTGCTGCTGCTGCTGTGCCCCTGCAGGATGAGAACTTCAAGCTGAAGCATACAGGGCGTGGTGTGTTGGCCATGGCAAATGCAGGACCAAACACAAACAACTCACAGGTGAGCCAACAAACACGGTGGCCTGTGGCTGGGCTTGGCCGGCCTGTTTTGCCAGCGGGAGAATATGGGTGTTGAATGGAGGGGCACTGCCTGGCAGGTGGCTGGTGGAGGGAGTGACTTCGGATACATTCAGCTGAAGTGCAGTGTGATATTCATGCATCAACAAAGGTACCTAAAGGTACCGTCATGGTGTGTGTGGGGGGGGGGGGGGTTGGCTGCAGGATAGTCGTCTCTTTGCGGACCTTGCTCTGGTTGATAGCAAACTCATGACATGTGTAGGCTCTGCCGAGGCCCCAGCAAGCCCGATGTGTTGCTCTGCATGCACCGTGTGCTGACCATTGAGCAACTTCTAACTGTTATCCTGCCCCCCCCCCCCCAAAAAAACCCTTCATCGCTGCCCCACAGTTCTACATCACCTTCACGCCCACCCCCCACCTTGATGGCAAGCACGTTGTGTTTGGCACAGTGGAGGCGGGCTGGAGCACCCTCATGATGATGGAGGGGGCAGGCAGCGACGCAGGCAACGTCAACACACCCGTGACGATAGTGGACTGCAGGTGCGTTGGGCATGTGTGTGTTGGGAGGGGAGCCAGCATCCCAAGGTGGGAGGTGGGTGTGGTTGCAGAGGAAGGGACGGGGTTGCTGCCATGCGACTGCAGGTGGTGGTAGTCTGTGCTGAAGGTCCTGGTGAAAGAAGTACTGAGCACTCAAAATTCTTCCATACAACTGAGCACAGACCTCCACTAGTTGCAGTCGCATAGCAGCAACCTTTCCGTTTTCCTGCCACCACAGGCTTACGTCCCTTGCATGCATGCCCCCCCCCCCCCCCCGGGTGGAATTACGGGTCTAAGGCTGTCCTGTGCAGTGCACAACCAGATTGCATCAGGTGGCGCCCGTCTATGGCATGGCTGCTTAGCCCCGTCTTCCCTCTCACCGCGGTCCCTGCTGATGCGACAGCTGTGCAGAGGTAACAGCTATATGCACAAGTCACATGCAAACACGGGACTGCCCGGCTGAAGGGCAGAAGAAGAGCAGCCAGCTGAAAGAAGGAAGGGGAGCACGGTGCACATGGGGCGCTATCCTTCTCAACAAACGCTCACACTGCACACCATGCAGTCTTCTTTGCTGCAGCCATGGTTGCTTGCCCTGGCTACTCAATGAAGAATCCCCTACTGCCGTCACTCACCAGTGCTGTGCTGACACTGCTGCAGGGAGTTGGATCTGTCTGTTGATCCTGAGGCAGCGGTTGAGGAGTTTGACCAAGCGCAGCGCGAGCAGCAGATGGCAGCAGACTTTGCAGCAGAGTTTGATGCAGCAGCTAAGCCACCTGAGCCGCGGCCGCCGCAGCAGCAGCAGCAGGAGAAGCAGCAGGAAGAAGCAGCTCCGGCTGGCAGCAGCTAGGGGCACTTCCAGCAGCACTGGGTCGTATCAAAGCAGTGCTTGGGTGGTAGGTGGTGGGAGCCTGTGGCGGCATCCTTGGTCGATGTTTGTCAGGGCTTAGGGGTGCAAAACTGCTGTCGCCAGCATCACCTACTGTAATGCTGTGTGGCACCGTGGTGAACAAGTTGGCAAAGATGTAGTGTGACAAACCAGGGTTGCACCTGATGTATAATGATTTTTGAAGTGGCCAGGCGGGGCATCACTGCTCTGCTATGCCTTTTCATACGACCATGACAAACGGGCAGGGGGTGCCTCGACTGGGTGACCACGGGTGTGTGGTATGGGGACGGATGTGCTGCCTTGTGGCAGGAACTGTGACGGTCTGCTTGCGCTGGTGTGCAACGTTGCCACAAGATGAGCACTGCAGTTTGCCTACCCACTATACCAGTATGCAGCGCCTATGGCACAGTGCTACTGGCACTGCCTGCACTGTACAGCCTGTACAGTACATGTGGCAGCAAACTCTTCAGCCCTTACTACACACACAGGACAGTCACATGAGGAGGAGACAAAGCGTGCAATTTAGTGCAGTCAAGAGTGCTGGGGGCGGTTGTAATTGACCCGACCCAACACATGATGCACCCCTGCTTGCAGGTAATCCTGTTAGGCTTGATGGGGCTGCTGGACTCGCAGCTTTGGACTGGACGCCTTCTATTGCACTGTGAGGTTGCTTTGTTAGGCTTTTGTTGCCTGGGGTGGCGGTGGGGGACCCCAGTGCTAGCTACACTGTGTTACCATCTTGTGTGTTCCCAGTGTCTCCACAGGAAATCACGCTACCTCCCCGGTTCCGGGCACTGTCTCACATGATGCACCCCAATTTCATGAATTTATCAGCTGGCTGCAGTCACTGAGTGCCAGCCTGGCCCAGCCCATTCTTGCAGCTGATGGGCTTACATCCCATTGTAAGCCGTGTCCAGGCTGCATGCAGACATAAATGGCTTGTTTTCAAATGCACTTTCATCACCCGTTCTGTTTGCGGTCAGTACGATCCGGGCAATGGCAAACCCTGGACGTCCGATGTCCGATGCAAACTTGGCCAATATGCCAGAGCTACCGCAGGATTTTCTCTGCAAAAATATCCCCGGTGCACTTGTTCCTGTGCCTTTCAACATGTCTCTGAGCTTTGAGTTCCCCGACTTCAACAAGCAATGGCACGAAGCCGTGCAGCGTGATGACGGTGCAAACGAGCCTCCATGTGATTCTGAAGATGGTTGGCAGCATGATCTAGAGGAGCTGTCGGGTGACGAGGGCGAACAGCAGCAAGAGGAAGCTGACACAGCAGCAGATCATCAGCAGCATGTCCCCAGTGACAAGCAGCAGCGCACATCAGGTGCCAGTGCTGGGTCGCAGTATGTTCCTGATGCAGTTCTGCTGCTGGTCGCTGACAAGCTGGGCCTGAGGGACGTGATGGCCCTGGCCTGCTGCTGTCGGTCCTTCCACGAGTCACTGCTGCTCAACAGTGGTGCCATGTGGGCGCAGCAGGAGAAGCAGCTGCTAGGTGAGAGTGGGGTAGTTTGGGAGGACTTACAATATCAGAGTTTCAACTCCCAGGAGGGGCTGAGTGGGTGCAGCCTGTCATGCATGAGGCACGTGCTGATGTGGCGGTGGTCAGGTGGTGGTGGTGGTGGTCAGGTAGATCAGAGGGGGGGGGGGGGGCTTGTGAGGGGCTGTGGGGGTGAGAATCGAGGATGGGGACTTGGTGTTAGTCAGCAGGCACTGTGGTGTCTGGTTTGCAGTTGTCCATTGGGGTGTTTGACAGCAGGATTTCTCTGGGAGGGTCAGCCTGTCTGCATGTATGCTCCCTGGAGGATCACCCCACCCCCCCCCATACTGATACAACTTTCCCACACACCATCGTGCTGGTTCTGTTTTTCCTGCTGCTGCTGCTGCTGCTGCTGCTGCTGCTGCTGCTGCTGGTGCTGCTGCTGCTGCAGGTCATGGCTGGCCGTGGGCTCCCTTCAAGGGTGCCCAGCCGCTGCTGCTGCCACCCTCCCTGGGCACCACACCCCTGCTGCACCTCAAGACCACAGTCAGCACTAGCAAGGTGTGTGCTGACACATGACATGAACACTGGTGGCACCAGTCGTTGCGCGTCACCGCGGCACAGTCGAAATTCTATCAATAACTGCGGAGTGTCCACACACACATTACCATCACACAACTATCCACAAACAGGACGGGAGTTAGGTGGGTGACGCTGCTTGTTGGCACACTCGGCTGGGGGGGAGGGGCGCTTTTGCTGCAACGCTTGGCGCCTCACTGCTGCTGCTGCTGCTGCCCTGCTGTTTGTTGTTTCTGCTCGGACCGTCCTCTCATATTCAGGTTGCGCTGCAGTACTTTGTGATGCGCAAGGGTTATGAGTTCATGCTGGCAGGGTTTGAGGCACTCTGGGCGGCACTGGAACACACCACAGCTACAGCAGCAGCCGCAGCTGCATCCGCCGCACCTGCCGCATCAGCATCATTGGCAGCGATGTCACCACCGGCAGCATCTCCTGCTGCAATTGATGCTACATCTGCACCACAAGCAGCAGCAGCAGCAGCCGGGGGAGACGCAGCTGACTTGTATGCAGGACAGCAGCAGCCACTGCAGCAGCAGCAGCTGTGTGGTGCCGCGCTTGGTGGCCGTGCGCTGCAGCGTCTTGTTGACAAGCTGGCGCTGCACAGCTGGGAGCTGACCTACAGCGGCTACAGCACTGCCCTGGCAGCACGGTGCTACGAGCTGGCAAACACACTACGAACAACATGGCAGCAACAGCAGCAGCTGCATTTGCCTGCGCTGTTGCCGACAGCAGCTTGCAAAAATCCAGCAGCAGCAGCGGGAGCTGCCACACCTGCTGCTACACAAGGTGTGAGCAGCAGCAGTGGTGCAGCACACTCCCCTGCGGCCCCACCATCAGCAGCGGCGGTGCTGCCTGCTGCTGTTCTTGCTGACTGTGCTGGTGGCATCCTGCGTGAGATAGAGTCAGTGTCTGGTGGGCTGGGTGCTGGTGAGCTGCTGGCAGGAGAACCTGAGCTGCTGCTGGCAGCAACACGCAGGGGTGAGTATTCATATCTGTACAAAGGTTGCATGCATCACCTGGACCCCTGAACTGATTTTGCTGCACGTGGCAGCGCAGCAAAAAATAATGTTGGTGGGCTGGCGGATGCTGTGGTGTTCACACACTGTTGTGCCACTGCATACTGCCCCGTGCCACCCGCCCCTCCTGCACGATCCGTCCTGTCTCTCGAGGTCCAGCACCCAGGTCCATGCATCACTAACCTCTGTCTTGGATTGCCATCATGTTCCGCAACGTCTGGCACCCTCCCTGGCGCGCCCTTTTCCTTATAAGATGTATCATCTCAAAACTGTGTCCCCTCACCCAGACTTTCCTGCATCACACCGATGCTCACCCATCCCCCTGCCGTGGCCCTTATCTTGTTTCCCTGCAGGTGCGCGCCCAGCCTCCGCCATCTCCCTGTGGTCGTGTCTGCTGCCCCTGTGGGAGCGCTACAGGCGCTGGCTGGACCTGGTCACAGGGCGCTGTGGGCTGCTGGGGGCCAGGGTGGCAGCAGCAAGGCAGCTGGCTGAGCCCTCAGCCCGTGGCCCCCCTAATGCTGCGCTGCTGCCGCACCTGCGCAACAAGGGGCTGCTGCTGTTCAGGGGACACGTGCTGCTGGTATATGGACTCAGGAGACCCCTGCAGGTGGGTTTGGGGGGGGGTGAGGGGGAGGGTTGCATAGATGTGTGTGTTTTGGGGGGGGGGGAGCGGCTGGTGTGGGCCAGTCTGGTGCGGCAGTCTGGTTAGACAACAATGTCGTTATCATAAGCATGGTGACACGCATCATACTTTGCAAGCATGTTGGTCTATCCAGTGCTGTTGCCAACAGCACTCGGCGAGGATCTGAGCCTGAGGAGCCCTTCATTTAGCACAGACAGCATCACAGCATGGCTCCATCCCTGCTGTTACGTGTATTGCCATGTGCCATGTGCAGGAGGCGGCCTTGTGGTTGGCTGCAGCAGCGTCTGCTGATGCGTCCGCATGGCGTGATGGTGGTGGCTGCAGTGAGTCAGACCTTGACCTGCTGCTGCGGCTGCGCAAGCTGCTGACAGAGCTGGACGTTGCTGATGGTCAGGATGAGGATGCGGGGCAGCACACACACGCCAAGTTCAGGCGCTGCTTTGGGGCGCTGCTGACCAAGCAGCGGCGCAGCAGGTGCCTGCCTGCCAGCGCATGGTAGCAGTGAATGGAGCTGAGAGTGTTCATTAGTGTGTAACAGACCTCACATCGTGCTGGATGGTCAAACAAAGTGGTTGTGCCAGGCTGACTGCTTATATCAGGCTGGCAAAAAGGAGAATTGACTTGAGGTAGTGTGTAAAGTTGCTTGCTGCATGAATCCTAAGGCAGCACCTTGCAGTCAATCGCAGACATGGCATGCCCTTGCGCAGCTTGGTGCGGTCTGGGGCTAGGTTATGCAACAGCAGTACCGTTGGTGAATAGAAAGCTAATGCGGGCTGTGATCAAAGCACACTCATGCAGTAGTCATATCCATGCGTGTGGGGGGAAGGGGGGGGTGCGATCGGCAAATCCACACAACACCCCTGGCACCACCACCCTACGTTCTTCTATTGTTGCCTCAGACATGTTGGTAAGCAAAACGGCCCCATTAGCAACGGTTCCATCCAGTACAGACGTGTCACATGGAGCCACATGGAGCGGACACGCAGTCCGCGCCCGAGCACTGCCTTTACTTGCCGCATACTCCACAGCAAAAGCATGATATCATCTGGAGTTTTCCCAATGTAGTATGCTGGTTCACGTGGACCATTGGACGGGCCGACGACGCATGCATGGACCATTGGACGGGCCGACGATTGCCGGTAACCTTGTTCATGCCAGTTCGTTGCTTGCAAGAACGCCACAGCAACAGAAAAAAGAAAACATAGGGTGGCACCTTGGGTCTTTATTGATTTGGTCTTCCTGGTCAACCAAAAGGTCCAGTTTGCTGGCAGTTTCATCTCATCGATATTTCATCGCATCAGTCGCTGAAACCAACAAACCTGCACCGAAAGCAGGGGCATCAACACTGAGCTTCATGAAAGACTCGAGGCGCGGTATGAGGACTTTCTTGGTCGTGGGGTTGTCAGCGCTGATGGTGCAGCTGGGCTGCTGCTATGTGGAGTTGCCTGCGTTGACCCCTTATGGCCCATCAGACTCCCCTCCTGTGACCAACTGGCTGCTCACACCTTCTCGTGCGGGTGCCAACGGCATCCCAAGCCAACAGCGGGTTGCCTGGCAAAAAGTTGGTGAGCACTCTTTGCTGCAAAGTCCAACCAGTCCGACTGACTATGCTGTCTGAAGTGCATCCACGTAGCTAGGGACATGCCACGGCATCAGCATGGGCTGAAAGACAGAAAGAGGGGTGCTGCAACATGCTTTTTGAATGGGCCTTGGGCTGTAAGCCTCAGGATGCTGATCATTCATTGCATTTGCTTGCCGCGAACCCTTCTCGCCCCCCAGGCTCCAAGCTGTGGACATTCCTGTCCAATCTAGACCATGACTTTGTGAATGCGGAGGGCCAGACAGTGCCACCCACCCTGAGCAGGAACCGTGTGTTTGGCCCCAGCGTGAGCTGTGGACGTATGGCCAGGATGTGGGTGAGGCCCTGCGCTCAGGCTGAGCAGCTGCCAGCTGTGCGGCATGTTTGATGCCTGGTACCATCATGTTGCAATGCAGTGTTGACTCAGTTGTGACAACAAGTGTGCGCCACAGTGTGACGCCTTGGGCATTTGTTGGGCAAATCCCACCACGGTGTTGTCGCGCCACTGCTGACCATCATTTGCTGAAAACAATAAGGTTGTGTGTGTGATGTATGTGCTGCTGCTGCTGCTGCTGCTGGCAACATTTGCTGCTGCTGCTACTACTGCTGCTGCTGCTGCTGCTGCTCCTGGCAATTTTTGCTGTTTGTCCGTCCGGCCGCCTTCTGCATGGAAAACCAGATGCGCATCGCTTTCCATGAGTAAGTTGCAGTGCCAAGTGTGGCAAACAAGCAGCAGCAGCAGCAAGCACGCACTGCGTGAGCTCAACATTTGGATGGGTTTACTGGACTTACAATCGTGCAGGTGGCATTTGTCTGCAAGCCATAAAAATTGTAGTAGATGAAGCAACTGACAGCTGAAGTGAAGGAGTGACATCAACTTTGCAACGCGCTGTCCCTGCTGCTGCAGCTGTGGCACCTTTGACGTTGGCAACACCGGGAGTGAAGGTGATACAGGCCGGTCCAGCTTTGGCTGCAATGGCTCCCTGAGGAAGGAAGTGGGGCATGCCTGGGGGGACCCGGCTGCTTGTCAGACTGCCAGGAGCGGCGCATGGACTTGGAGACTGGAGAGTTCCTCGAGGAGGGCGCCTTTGACAGCCTGGTGGAAATGTGAGAGGTTTACTTTGGTTAGTTGGAAATGCCGCTAGTGTAGTGCTGGTAGTCATGCTGTCTGTCTTGTGAGGCACAGCTTCAACTTGGCTGCTAGGGGTGAAGCACAACCCTCAGCGGTTGCTGCATGTGACAATGTTGTCCAGCATCAAAAGTATTGTCTGATGTTAGGGGGCTCTGCAATGGCACAACCTTGGCATTGGTTCGAACAAGCCCACGAAGTCTTGTATGCCTGCGTCAGGTGACACATGTGCACATGTGACATGTGCCACATGTACAGGGATCACATGAGCGATCACCCTGTACTGAGCCTGACTTAAACGCAACTGTCCATGTTGGGTGCAGCTATGGAGCCGAGAGGGTGGACTGGGCTCAAGACGCAGCGGCGCCCCGCTTTGAGAACATTGGATTCTCAAACAACCTGGTGGGTAACTTACCCAGGTTGAACAGGCTGAAGCACGATGCTACTGTGTCTGACAAGCAAACAGACTCTGGGCCAGCGTTGCCATTGGCCTTGTAGTATCACAATGTGCAATGTGCCCATGCGATGCAAAGCGCCACAACGGCTTGTGTGTTGCCATCGCAGGCCTTCTTCTACCAGGTCCAGCTGGAGGCACAGGACGACCCTGAGGAGAAACACAGGCTGCCTGACCTGAGCTACGCTGACGTCATCGCGTGAGTGATGCCATAGCATCATGCTGTGATGTCACCACATGCATTTTGCGCTGTGGAAGGTGACTTACTCCCAACTGTATGCCACAGGCTTTGAGACCCGGTCCAATATCAGTTAGATTTCTGAGAATTGAACCCTGAACGCCTCTCTGAGGCTCCACTTTTGGTGCCAGGTCGACCAAGACTTGACATTGTCACACTGCTTGCTACTGGCCACCAGTCAGAATGGTCTTGATGTCAAGCTGTGGCAGTCAGTTGATCCCCTGACGCCACGCTCTGCTGCTGCTGCCGCATGGTTGTCGCGCAGGTATGCCAGCAACCTTGCCGTGGCCAAGTGTGGAGGGCCTCACATTGAGTTCCAACCAGGGCGTGTGGACACAGCATTAGCAGACGCACCCTTCAGGCTGGGCCCACCAACTGCACCCCTGCGTATATCTGTGAGTAACAAATGAACTTTATTGTGTTTCAGGTACACCGTCACACTATATCATACCAACTAGCAGCTGTGCAATTCCAGCCGTTTTTGGGGCTGTATGCTAACCGGCCTATCACTAGGCGTGATCCAGACCCTCTGCTGTGCAGCCACCTCAGACGTCTCAAGTTGTCAGAATCATTGCCCACCCGACTGCCCGGCAGTGGCAGCAGCTGCCAGTGAGCACTCCGAGTGCTTCAGTGAAGCTGCAGTTGTGCTGGATGCGGCAAGACTATGTACTGCCCAGCGGTGAAAGTATCCGCTTGTAACAACCCCCTCCCCGCCAAAAAACTATGCAGCTGCTAGGAAGGGCATAGTGTTTCCATCGTCCCAACCCTCAAAGAGCACTGTGTCAGCCTGTTTTTGGACAACAATGCACCATCAAAGGGCCACTGTTACACATGCTGTTGCCGTAGGCCTCTTTCTTCTGGACCAATGGGGTGACTAACTATGGTGAGTTTGGACAAAGTCCCTGCAGCGACCCGTAACGGTTCAACCATGGCATGGCTTGCTGACCACTTATGCAGCTTGAGTCATGCCATTGCATGCCATGCGGTGCGGCACCGACCATAAACCAATGAGCACCAGCCTGGTGCTCATTGGCATCAGGGTGAAGCAGCTTCTGTCCGGACAGAAGATCCGGTCTGCTGTAGGGTCACTCAGTCTTGCTACTGTCCTTGTGTGTTTTGCAGACATGGTCAACCTGTTGGCTGCCCACTCAACGGCATGCTTCAGCATTGGCTGCCTGGACGCAACACCAAGGCTGTGAGTTTCTCGCAACTCCGTCCACTGTATCATACAGTGTTGGTAACACTTTTCACGAGATCAGCATGAGTCAGCATGGCCAGTCTGCCATGGGCACCATGCACCGGCATACGCCCTTTGCTTGAGGCTGCACAGAATCGAATGGCATCTTTTCTGCCCATCTTGCCAACATTCTGGTGCAGTATAGCCCAGCCAGTTGACTGACTGAACTCCGAGTCACTCAGGCTGAACGGTTCTGAGAGGGGTATCTGCCAGACAGCTCTGAGGTTGCCTGCCTGGTGCCCCCATAGCACCAGCACACCCCCAGGTGATGCGTCACTGACGTGTGACACAAAGCTACATCTGTTCCCCCTCTTATCCTTGTGGCCAGGTTTGACGCTGAATGGGCAAAGCTGGTGGGGTCTATCAGCAGCGGCACCGATGAGCGCATCTGCAAGGTGAGATCACCAGGTGGGGGCTGCTTCAAAACAGGTGAACACTGCACCTAGGTGGTCACCAGGCCGGCCTGACTTGGCCCAAGTGCACTTAGAAGAAGTAGCCCAGCCAATGGCTACTTAGGCAGCCTGCAGTGCTTGGATGCTTCTATAGAAGCTAGCTAGCCGCTAGTACTCTTGCAGCACTGACTCATGATGCAGCCCTAAGTGATGCCCCACCATCGGCACTATCAAACACCAAGTTGCCGACGTGCCCTGCCCAGGGTAAGTTGCAAGCCTAAACCCTAACCCAGGTTTGCTGTGCGTTGATAACGCACCGGTTGGTTGTGCAGTTTGAGGCAAATGGCTTCCCAGGCAATCTGACAGGCCCGGTGTGCGTCCTGCCCAGTGACGCTGAGATGGCAGCACGATCCGACACACGCGATACCTGAACGCCATGACAACAAACGACAGCAAAGATGTGATTCAGGCAGCACACCTGAACCCTGCAAGCCCCTACATCCCCATGACGGCATGCCCGAAGCTGCCAGGTGCGATGCTTCAAGCCATCATTCATACTATGACTGAGCCATTGATCCTTGCATTCTGCAGTGCTGGTGCAACCAGTAGTGCGTCCGACGCATGATGATAATGGCAGTATCAGGCCAGCTCACCACCATGGAGCTTGCAGCAGCCTGCTGTAGTAGTACTATCTTCTGCTTTATTTGTTGAACCGTTCAACTGACTGAGTCAGTTGTGTATGCTATGGCATGCTTGCAGGGTCTACATGCGCTGCCAGGCCAGCTCAATGGGTTCCTTTCAGGGTGCTGCGCTCAGTCAACCTTTGCAACAGGTAGGCAACGCAACTTGCGTTCACTGTCGGACAGACAACAACCCTGTGTCCGAAACGGACAGTGTTGAATTGCAGTACTGAGCAGGAGGGTTTTCCTGCATGGTTGATAGTCAGTGCAGAGCCCTGCCTGTGCCACAACTCAGTGTCACAATGTTTGCATGACATGAGCCTCACGATGCCACATTACCACATGCGGCATGTTATGCATGCTGCAGTATGTTGAACGCAACCCACCTGGGTGGAGACCGTCTCCAATTGAATTCTGTACTGTTGAGCATTCTCCGAAATATGTTTGCCCTGCGTTGCTCCCTCCCTCCCTCTCGCCTTGCCTGCTTGCCTGCTTGGCTACCTGCAGGGGTGATGTTGCGCCAGCTGGCAGCTGTGCAGCAGGGGCTCAGGGCAACCTGCACAATCTTATTGCAACCAGCTTCTTCAAGATGAGCAAGTGGTACCCCACCAACAGCAACGGGCAGGACGTGCGACACGCCAAGTGGGACATCCGCCCCCAGCCATGCCAGGTGCGGTTACTGCAGTCACTTGCCAAAGTGTGTTTGTTGCCAGCAGCACACTACACCATCACAACTGCAGAGTGTTGTGATTGTAGGCCAGCAAGGTGTCTCTGCCAGAGTCAGTGTGCAGCTGCCGTCAGCACCATTGCTTGCAGCCTGCTGAGTCCTATTCAATGCCATGTCAGAGTAGCTAGCTAGCAGCCTGGCAGGCTCACCAGGTTCCGGGTTCAGCTGGAGCGACCCGCTAGTTACTAGTAGTGCAGCTCAGAAAGGCTTTGCAAGATGAAACTGCTGAGCTGCCCTGTTATTGCTGCTGCTTTTGTGTGTGCATCCCGGCATGGTCAAAGTGGGCAGCCCTATGCTGCCCGAAGCTGCCTTCCTGCCCACACAGCCCAACTCTGTGTGCAGCTGCTGCCCTCAGGCCGCCCCTCAGGACTGGTACCATGAGGTGGCACCGGCAGCAGCGCCTACCCGCGCCATGGGCCCTGGCCTGCAGAGTGTGACAGTGGGCCCCTGGCTGACTGAGTGAGAAGGAGTGACAAGCTGTGACCCAGTGATCAGGCGTGATATCAGGAGTGGGTGATGCTGGTGCTACATATGCAATAGCGAACACATGTGTTGACATGGTGATCCAAAATCTGTGTGGGCATTGGGGTGGGCCAAGCACAACGGCCATACGCGCGGGGTGGGGGTTGTCAGGTACAGGTTATTTGTGTTGCTGAGGTCTCCATGGACCCACTGAGCTGTACAGCTGCATGCAATAATGACTTCTGATGTCATGATGTTACTAACATGTTGTAGTACAACCCAAAGAGACGCCCATGGGGTGACATGTACATGGGTGTAACATGTGTCATCTTGACTGTGGGAACTGAAACTGAACTTTGCCGGCTGATGGCAGGCTGGGTGAGATGCTGTGCAAGGGGCCAACTGCAGATGTTTGAAAGGCTGTCACAAGACCTGTCATACCGTCTGTGGCAACATCTGAAGCATCATATGCACAATCTATGATGCAACAGCTACCACTGCAGCAGATGCCAACACCACACAACTACAAAAGCAAGGCAACCAGGAAAAAAGCTTCAAACATGTACAGTACACACCACTACCCAAGCTGACAGCCTTTGTGGCTGCGCCGCTGCGCAATCTGATGCATCATGCATCAGTGATGCCTTGCCAGCACATGCTCCAGGCAACAACATCGCCAGTGGTTGTGCAAGGTCGGCAGTGCGCACCATCAGGCCCTTGCCACATTGCTGCATCTGAACCGCAAACTGTGCAGGCACAGTTGAAAACACCAGACGCAAACCAGAGCCCTGACACCCAGACGAAAGCATGTGATCTTGCCTTGCATCTTCTGCATGCGTACGGTACACAAGTGCATGTCTGCACTATACACTGTCGCAGTGAACAAACATTGATCTGCTGGCTGATGGGTGCAACATCTACCCGGGCGTGGAAGATGTGAAAGTGAGGTGAAGGTGAGGAGGTGTGCCGTACCCTCCAGGTCCAGGATGCAATCTAGCTCCGCCTAGGGCCTCAGGCTGAGGCAGATATCCATGCAATGCAGCTAATTGGTACTCACACGAGTACATGGGAGCATGTGCGCAAGCACAACTTGCCTTGTAACAGAGTCAGCGTGCGCAACTGAGCGCCTGTGTGCCCATTTGTTCCCGTCCAACCAGGCGTGTTGCATCAGAGCCTCTGACGCAATCGGACTGCCATACCTGACGTGTATGGTGGCATTCCTCAACAGCAAGTTGCATCATGGGCCCTGGTGGAGGGGGGATTGACCACCACCATAGTTTCAAAGAACGCACTTGTGTGCAGGTGTGCACGGCCGTATACAAAGCTGATCCCTTCCACACAGTCCATTATGCACATGACATAACTGCATGCAGCCAACCAAAGCCGTCATACAGACAAGATGGTGCAGTGTGTGCAGGGCATCACACTGTTGCGTTGCACTAGGGCTGAACATTCGGGGGGGCGGGGGGGGGGGGGGGGGCTGCAGGTGCAGTAGCTGCCCTGTACAACATGGCCTGCTGCTACGCACAGATGGGGCAGAAGGCGGCAGCACTCACCTGCCTGGAGTCAGGTGGGGGGTGTGGCGGTGCTTTCAACAGGACCAGACGTGTTCGAGATTGTGGGTGTGTAGGGTGGGTAGGGTGGGGGGGGGGGGGCGTAGCCTGCCGAAGCGCCATCACCCTTGGTGCTGACTGCACGCACGTGCAGCACTGACAGCTGTTGCTGCATCAGCGCGTGCCACTGTGCTGCCTCCCCGACTGTTTCGAACCCAGAGTGGTACAGGTGTACCCCCTGGTGGCCAGCCAGCTAGTAGGGCCAGAGGATGGTGATTCAATTCAAACAGTGGTTGCAGCTAGCATCTACTTACATCACACTGTAGATGATAGAGGTACCCTGCACGTCCAGCCAACACAAAGCTACTCCACCACCAGCGTACATAAATCAGGCTACTGCTCACATGCATGCAAACAAGCGTAAACAGCCTAAACCAAAGCAAGGGCGGCCAGTCAGCACCACAGGCGCACCACTGTGCAGGGACCAGCAAAAGCGGCAACAGTAAACTCAACATGTGAAATCATTTCACTGACTTAGACGGTGTGAGGTCACACAAGGCCCCCAAGAGCTTCCTGAGTGATACTTACAGCAAAGTAAAAGCCCACTGGGTGAGCTGACTGTTCGGCCGAGTTGACCATCCAATGACACCTTTAGTCAATGGCCACGCAATGTTTACACCAGACAAGCTGCTGACTCAGTGGCACCTCCCCGTTCCCCTAAACTGCTGCTTGCCGTCCCCTTACAAGCACATACACACCAGCCTTATGTGTCACCGGGGGGCCCTGCTCCACAACGACAGTGCTCCTAGTATCCTAGTAATGGCTGTTGGAGCACAGGCCTTGCCGCCTCAGTAGTAACAACAGCATGATACCTCGGTCAGTAGGACCCGGACAGCCCTCTGTCAATGCACAACATCAAACAGCCGCTGCTGGTGATCGCTGCACCCGCCACCAATGCCGCATGCCGGGCATCCACCCTCACTGCCAGGGTCGGCTATGGGCAAGGCCTGGGCAAAACCCAAAACCCTAAACCAAAACCCTAAAACCCTAAACCCTAAACCCTAGCTGTAACAATCTCACCAGACGCTGTTGCCTGCTACATGATGTGCGCGTGCACCCAGCATCCCATCGCATGTGATGGTGAAATGCACACCCGGGGTCAAGTGGAGCTCAGCGCAAGCCCTGTGGGCGGGAGCAGGGGACGATGACCGAGCAATGCTGAACATGAAGCGTGATGCGTGGCAACGCGGGCAAATGCATGTCATCAGCACCTGCAGTGGCCCAGGGTTGATAACAGCGTCACGCTGCGCCGGGCGCCGGGCGCCATAGGGCCCATGAATTCACCAGCAGCAATTCTAGTAGATCACACATTCATACCACACACACCACGCAATCATGAACCACCCACCACACTACCAAATGGCACCAGGTTCAGAGTGAGGCTAAACCCCAAGTTTCCTGGCACCAGCCAAGACCCTGAGGGCTGCGTCCCAGCAGCACCGTCACCCCACAACCACTCAACTGAAAAGTACCATTGCAGCAGCTGTCAGTTGGCACCAAGAATGACTCTGGGTGCACATCAGCTGTAGCCTGAACAGCTGTAACAGCGCCCTTGACAGTGCTACAGCACAGCTCTGCCTCTCAGCAGTGCTAAGCAGCACCGCAACACAAACACCACCGCCTTGGAACCCCGTCGCACACCAGTGTGACTTGGCAACAGGCTACAGCTGCACACAAGCAGCTTGTGAGTCACACCAAGCCAGCGGCAGCATAGCTGTCAGCTACATCTGTGGCAGCACTACTGGGCACTTCCGTGGGAGTGCAGTTGGGGCCTCAGGGGAGTGAGCGCCACTGGCCTCTGGGCAGTAGCTGCTGAGTGTCTGACAGCAGCCTTCATGGAAAGTAGCATGCAGGTCTATACCGTATCCATCCCCAGAACCTAGTGACCAAGTGGATTTGCACTCATGACTACAGTGTGCCTGCTGACCACAGCACTCACGCAAGCTTTTCTGTGGACCCAAAACTCAAGGCACATGCTGCACAGTGCCTATTGAATGCCGTCCACCTCTGCAGTGCGTACTACATAAGTAAGTAAGACAGCCGGACACAACAATAGTGGTGTGTCCAGTGCACCCCAACAGGCCACTCAAGCAGCACGATACAGAAGCTGCATAAAAAATCATCACACTGCTGGTGATATTCCAGCCCCTTCCTCTTCCTGATCCTCTCTCACGGCATGGTACAGTCAGTGCATGAACATGAACATGCATTTTTCTGGCGGCCATGCTTGAGGCACAGGAGACTCTGCAAGCCTTGCACAAAAACCCTCAAGCAAGGCGTCACCATGGCGTATCGACATGAACATGTGTAGTAATGCAACATCAGCATGCAAGCAAACACCGGTACACAAGCAAGCCACAACCTTGCGTGAGACCCCCCGCATGCACAACAACACACTGAACATGTGCATGGGGTTTCCTTGCACATAGTATAGGGCTGATGCTTGTGACACACAGCCCCCTCCAGCAGGCCCGACAGCAATCAGGGCCTCCTACACTGGGAGCATACAGACCAGCATACAGACATGTTACGAACAGCAGTTCTCTGCATGAACATGCCTAGTGGGATCAGCCAACACCGTGAAACTGCTCCCCTGAAAGATCAACAACCATGACATCCACGGCATGACAACCTGATACAGTCAGCACAACCTATCATTCTTTGCGGCTCCATACTGTGCGTTCAGGTGGGTCCTGAACCACGCATCAGCACAGCAACCGCGAAATGATGGGGAAGATGGTATACATTGCTGATCTTTTCAGCTACTGTAGACGGGCAAGGGCCAGGAGTTGTGCAGCCTCTTTCGGGGCTGTATCCATGACCATGCAATGCTTGCTGTGCATGGATGCATCCATGAACATGCATGAGGTGGCTTGACGCACAAGGTGGTACATGGCATGAAATGCAAGGGATGACGTGACAACCGACAACAAACACACCGACTCCTACAGCCTCCCGTGGCTAGGTAATACCCTCCCAGTTCCACACTCCCAGGCCAACACCAACATGCATTACAGAGTACAGCAGCAGTAGCGTAGTAGTCACATGCAGACTGAAGCCAATGACAGCTGGCTAGCTGGGTTTAGGGAGTGCACCCAAACCCTGAACCCTAAGAACTGGCCCATGAAGGCTTCTGCCAAAGCATGGACGCAGGGTTAGACTAAGGCGGCGCCCAAGGCTGCTGCTTGGCTAGGCCGCTATAGAGCACCCCACTAGGCAGATAGTCATCCACACGTGTGGGTGCCAGACCCTGAAAATCCTGTCTTTAGCCCTCAGGCAACCGACCCCAACCCTATGCAGACAAACAACCGACCAACCAGGCGGCAAACAGCAACACTGCAGCAGCACTGAAAGCTGCATCACCAAATTCAGCAGGGATCCACCCTAGAGGATTGTCAGGGGCATTCACCACCTTGTGCAAGAACCCCCTGTCCCCAACAGCACAAAATCGAGGGGGTTTGTCAGCACAGGTGCAGCAGGTGCTGCGGCGATGCCACCTCTCCCATCCAGCTGAAGCTAAAACACGCTCTGGTATACCCAGCTCAAAATGCCGGCAGCAGTCCTGCCTTCACTGGAACCAGCAGAAGCACCCTGCAGCAGAAGGACCCTGCAGCAGCAGCAGCATTAGCACCAACAATGACGTGACACTAAATGTTGTACCTGCTAATGCACTCACACGTGCAGCCTGCCGGACATTGTTCATGCCTTGCATGGCACAGCATGAGCTTGAGCTTATGATGCTTTGTCATCCAAACGGGTCTCTCTCTGGCCTTGAAGGCAGAAGGGGTTTCAACATCGGCACCTATACAGCAGGCACTGCGGCAGTGGTCATCAACTCGCCAACGCACCTGTTTGGACATTGCAATGCTATGTGCGAATAATATAATAGGCTCAGTTGCCACCCAGCCAGCCAAAGTCGCTGCTCTTCTGCCTCTTGAGGGGCAGACCCTGACTGAAGGGACTGTCAGGCAGACTGTCGGCCAGCCACCTGCTGCTGCTGCTGCTGGTGCTGCTGCCAGTGCTGCTGGTGCTGCACGCGGTGCAGCAGCAGCCCAAGTGTGCGACACCGGCGGCCGCTGCTGCTGCTGCTGCTGCTGCTGCTGGAGCTGAATGTGTTGCATCTGCTGCTGCCTCTGCAGCAGCATCTGCTGCTGCTGCTGCTGCTGATGTTGCTGCTGCTGGGCAAACTGCTGCTGCTGCTGCATGTGTGGGTGTGGCATCATCGAAGGGCGGCCATACACAGGCCTCTCCCCAAGCACTGGCGGCGCTGCCGACCCTGCTGCCGACACTGCTGCCGCAGCCGCCGCAATAGCCGTCGCTGCTGCTGCCACTTCCGGCAGGGGGTGCTTTCGTGGGCGGCCCCTCTTCCTCTTGGGTGGTCCCACCATGACAGGGAAGCTCTCCTCAGGCATACCAAACTGACTGAGAGCTGCAGGGTGAATTTCACCCAGCTCTGGGGGCATAGCTGGCTTGCCACTGCTGCCAGCAGCAGCAGCGGCAGCAGCAGCGGCAGCAGCAGCGGCAGTGGCGCCGCCGCCGCTGCTGCGAGCTCTTCCTGCTGCTGCTGGCCGGGAGTTTCGCTGCTGCTGTTGCTGCTGCTGCTGCTGCTGTTGGTGCTGACTCTGCACTCCAGCAAAGCCCTGCTGCTGAAGCTGACCACCCATGTGGTGTGGGCCAGGTCCAATTGGGCCAGGCCGAGATGGGCCAGGTGGCATGTGGTACTGGCCCATCATGGGTGGCACCTGCCGACCCAGGTCCAGATCTGCCTGCCCCATTGGTGCGCTGTGGGGCCCTGGCCCAGACCTGGCCCAGTCAGCCTGGCCCATGGTACGGGCCAGGTGGCCCCCTGGGTGACTGTTGAAGCCTGCTGGCCCGTGGAGAAGGTCTGGTCCCCCATCATGGGGCCCGAGTGGGCCAGGTAGCCAGAGTGCTGGGGTTGCCCTGGGGGGCAGCAGGGGCAGGTGCTCTGCCATTGGCGGGAGGTGGGCTGCAGTTGGGAGCCTGTGGGGATGGGGTGAAGAAGCAGCAAGGGGGTGCGGACAGCGAGGATGTGTGTGGCAGTTGGTGGGTGTTGCCAAACGGGATGTGAGTGGTTATGGGCAGCAAGGGTTGGGCAAGGGATGGGATGCTGATCACCTAGTGTGCTCACAAAGAGCAAGGATTTGCTGTGCTGCAGGTGGCACACCAGACATGTCCTATGGCAGCAGAGAGTGATGAGTTGGGGTAGCAAGGCATGTTCACAGTTATGAGATGGTGAACTCTTGGGTGATGGTGGAGTGCAGGTGTGTGAGAGCGAGTGTTTTTGTCTCACATTCTCTGCCTAGTGAAAGCACCACCATGGTTCAGTCTTTAAGACGAGGTGGGATGCACTCCACAGCTTTCTCAAGGACGCAAGTGGTTCTACAGTCACTATCCTCACGTAGCCAGTATCACCGCGGCCCTTCACCCACCTGTTGTGACGGTCCTGCCCATCCCTAGGTGACTGAAGCAGGGCAGCGGCACCTTCAATACCTATCCACACTGACGCAACGCATGGCTCTGCATGCCTGAGCATGCAACTGATGACCCCACACATACGCAGTAGGACTCACACCTGGCCCTTCACCCACCTGTTATGATGGTCCTGCCCATCCCCTGGTGGCTGTAGCGAGGCAGCGTCACCTCCAACCCCTATCCCTGTGCTGCAACACACTAATATGTGAAAAAATCAACACATTTAGCGTGTGACCTGACCCTTCACCCACCTGTTATAATGGTCCTGCCCATGCCCGGGTGACTGTAGCGAGGCAGCGGCACATCCAGTCCAAAACATGGCCCCTCCCTGGCGCATGCTCTCTGACACAGGACTGCCCAGGGGGCTGCCTGGAATGGCAAACTGGTTGACAACCCTCAGCTGGGTGGTGACACCCATAGCCTGCTGCTGCTGCTGCTGCTGCTGGGGCCGGGCGTGCTGGGGGTCAACAGGACTGCGCATGATGAGAACAAAGGCAGCAGAAAGGGTTTGAGTGGTATAAGCGGCTCCACTCGACATGTTGCTGTAACTTACACCTGAAGTAGATAGCCGATGATGGGCTGCTTTGGCAGACATTCTGCACTTGAATCACAAAACACCATGGTGTGTCACCTCACCGATGGCAAGGCCACCAAGCCAGCGCCCACTTTCCAAGCCCCCCCCCCCCCCCGGTGGCTTTCAGAGGCTCCCCCACCACTTACATTTGATGTCTGTGCTGCCAACCCTGATCCTATGAAGGGCTCACTAATGCTTTGTGCATGATCCCCCCTCCCTTCCTTCAATGAGCAAAGCTGGTCCATCAGCAACACTCAATCAGTCAAACGAGTGATGAGACAGTCTCGTCACGCGGCACCAGCATCATGCAATGCATCTCAGTCAACAGGAACTACAGCTCCATGTGCTGCAGTCTGCTGGCAGACAGCCCACCAGAGCTACACCCACATTAGGCTCCACAGCTTTGAACCCTGTTCCTCGGTGCTGGCCCCCCTCGATGCCTTTCAACCCCAGCTTACCTGGTTGCATAGCCTATGGGGCCACCAGGCCGCTCCATGGGGGATTGGATGTAGGGCATCCCTTGAAGGTACTGCATGCCGCTGCTGCTGGGTATCAGCAGCTGCTGCTGCTGCATGGGCATCTGGTGGAAGCCATGCCCACCCATGCTCATGTTCATGGGCATGCCCATGCTGCTGGCAGACATGCCCATGCTGCCCATGTTCATGTTCATGGCCATGCTGCTGCCTCCAGGGGAGGGGAAGCCCACAGGGTGCTGGGGCACAACCAGTCCAACAGGGGTGTGTCTGGGGAAGGAGGTTGTGAGGTACAGAAGGGAAAAGGGAGGGTGTGTGTGTGTGTGTGGGGGGGGGGGAAATAGATGTTGCAGGAGAGCAAGGATGCACGGCGAAAGCCTGAGAAGATCAATCATGTAAAAAAATGGGGCAACACGGCTCAGATACACCGTTTGTTTGCAGACTTCACTCTGACGTTCAAGCCATGCACAATTGCACTCACTATCCATCTGCAATCTCATTCGCCTTTTTTTGTCCTGATGCTTGAAGCACTAGGACACAAAAGGTGAGTGAGACTGGAGATGATGGTGAATGCACGTGTGCATGCCTGGCAACACAGCAGGATCCTGCTATACCCAGGCACATGCTCAGCACAGCAGCCTTGAGGTTTTACAGTGCATCATAGTACAGGGAAACAAGGTCTCAACCTCGGCATTTAGCCAGCGAGCCAGAAGGCTTATGAGGGTGCCCCTAGGGCCTACTTGGTGTACCCCAGTGTCTCAGGTGCGGTACTACCTACCTGGCTGGCGGCTCCTGGCGGTGTAGTGTCTCAGGGGGGACCCCCCACTGGCCTGACCCTCTCACCACATCCTGCTGCTGCTGCTGCTGCTGCTGCTGCTCCTGCTTCAGCAGAGGTATGCGTTGAGGCCTGTGACTGGACCCCCCTGCCCCCCCACCTCCTCCTGCCACTGCTGCTGCTGTCCTGCTGCACGTTGCCCCTACGCTGCTGTATGCCCCCCCTGCACTCCCAGGGCTGTGGGTGTTGCCGCCGCTTAGAGTGACGCCAGCCAAAGCAGCATCAGCATCGGCATCAGCAGCAGCAGCAGCCAGCAGTGGGCTGTTGTCCTCTGCCCAGCTGAATCGTGTGTTGAAGCGGTCTTGGGGGGCTGTAGCACTGGTGACTGTGCCCCAGGCTGCTACAGCCGAGGACGGCGCTACAGCTGAGTTGCTGTCGACGTCACCGGAGGCTGTAGCACTGGCAGTTGGGGCACCATGACCTGCAGGACAGCAGTGGCAGTTGGGCAAGGTGAAGTGAAGTATGCTGAGGTGAGGATTGTTGAGCAGTGAACATGGGTTGTGTTGTAATAGAACTTCAGGAAGACGTGCAGAGAGTTTGGCGGCCAGTGGTGTTGCGGCCCTCAATAAGGGTAGGGGTGGGGGTAGGGTGGTGCAGGGGCCAGTGCTGTGCTTGAGCAGCATGTATTCAGGCTGCCGCTGCTGTACTCTCCCTTGCACCTTGTGCCTCTCTTTCAACACCCACAAACATGCGAGCAAACCATTGCTAGGTGTGGTCAGCTACTCCATCATGGATGGTGAGTGTCATGTTGCTGAAAAACCCCCGCCCCTACTCACAACAGCCACAGTGAGACAAGTGTGTAATGTGCGTACCTGCGTTGGCTGCAGGTGTGGCACCCTGGCGTGGCATCAGGTTGTGCTGCGCTGCACAAGAGGCAGGGCTGCTGCTGTCAGCAGCTACCTGGGCACTGCCTGGCTGCTGCTGCTGCTGCTGCTGCTGCTGCCCGACCCCTCCTGCTGCTGGGTGTGCTGTCTGCTGTAGGTGCTGGAAGGAGTGCAGCCCCCCTGCCACGTCACCCTCAGAGTGACCAGAGTGACCCCCTGAGTGAGCAGCACCCCTGCTGCCTTCTGCTGCTGCTGCTGGAAGGATACCCTGGGCCCTGTGCCCCCGTCCTCCAGGCCCCCTGCCCCTCCACTGGCGTCCCCTGGCAGGCTGTCAGTGCTGTTTGGCTGGTCAAATGTGTCAAGGGCATCCAGCAGGAAGGCCCAATCATCATCTGTATCCACTGTGACCCCTGTGGGGGTGGGGCCCAGGCTGGGGGTGGGGTGGTGTCTGCAAAGCTGCCTGGCTGCTTCAGCAGGTCAGCTGCCGCTGCTGAGACCTGCACTGGCGCGCCCTTGAACCCTGGGCTGGAGGGGCCTGCTGTGCTGAGGTGTCCTGCAGGAGCGCATGCAGCCTTGGTGCTGGTCAGCACATGCTGATCTGATGGGCTGTTGGTAAAGCAGGCCAGCAGGCCCAGCACAGGGAGTCCTGCAGGTGCTGTGGGCCCTGCAGCGGCATCTGCTGCTGCTTCGTGGCCTGGCAGGACGTCTGAGACGTTGGCGGTATCATCTAGTGTGTTCATCTGTTTGGGTCGGGGACAGCTGAGTAGGGGTCAGCACACCGTGCTGGCCTCTACTGCTGCTGCTGGTGGGGAGGTTTCACCCTTAGAACATCTGCAGGTAACAAGGATGTGGTCAGAAGGATTGTGTTGAGGCATGGAGATGGAAGGAATGTAAGCCAAGCGCTGTTGCACTGTGACAGTTGGGACAGCAGCATTTGGCCCTCCTGCTTGAATGAGGGGTCGGCTCGGTCCAAACGCCTGATCGCCCACTTCATCACACAAGAGCTCAACGTACAGGCTTTAGACTGTGTTACTGTTTGCGCACCTTCACAGGGGCGAAGCTGCCCCTGCTGCACTTTGGCACTGGAGCCGCGCCAACGATGTCTGTGCGCGCCAATCCAACCTGATCGCAAAGACACCAATACTGATCGTAAGGAACCTTGACGTAAGAAACAGTCCAAAAGGTTGATCGTGCAAAGGTCTGCAGTAAAGCAGGGCAGGAAACTGGCTCCCTCCCTAGCCGAGCATAAACCTCTGGATCACGCACACAATAACAGCGATGCCAGAGTCTGCATGCATTGATCGTGCTGACACTGTGCAGATCGGACCGTGTCACTGAGGCTGACCTGCTAGCCGAGCACACGTCGTGCATGTTCATGGTCCGTCAGCACGAACACTCAGCACGGAAGACGCAAGCAGGAAACCGTCACGTCATTCGAATACAGACCACAAAAAGAGTTCCTCCACAACCAGCCAGGGAACAGGGAACAGATTGGCAATGCTTATCAAAATGGCACCAGTCTGACCTGGCCCACAACAGCACACTTGATGACATCAACATCCACCCGCTTGCTGCATCCTACACCAGCTGGTGCATTGGAGACCAGTTGTCAAAAAACACTGTCGCTCTTCATCGTCAAGCCAGAATGGCCTTCTGGCTCAGCACTATTGCTGATGTTGCTGCTGCTCCTCCTCTGGCCCCATGACCAGTGTGTCCATGAGCTGCAGTTGCTGTGCCAGGTGTGCAGGCACAGCAACACCCTCGAAGTTCCACCAACGCCTGGTGACCTGAATCTGCAGCAGCAGCAGCAGCAGGAGGAGCAGTGAGCCTTGCGGCAGTGCAGTGATACACCCACAACAGTACGTTGAGGAGCCTGGTGCACACTGCTGCATGTGTGGTGACATGCAGCATGCAACTGATGTCACGCACAGCTATGGGGCGACCTTGTCAGATAACAGCCAATATGAAAAGCCATTACCAAAACCTCACACCGGTACTACTGCAACTACTGCCACAATCAACGACCCTGTGCTGCCCAGCTCACATTGTTGTGTGCAAAGCCAAACTTGGCGCCTTGGAAGCTGACATCAATGCGCCGCCAGGGCAGCTCCTGCAGGCATTGAAGGGGTGGGGGTTGAGGGGTTGAGGGGGGGTGAGGGGGGTGGAGGGTGTTGATGCTGGCACTAGGTGCTGAGTTGGGTCATTCAGCAGTACGTCATCAGTGAAGAGTTTGCAATGTGCACAAGGAGGGCTGGAGTGGGAGGATGGGCGCATGTGGCTCTGGCAGCTTTGGTCCAGACCGGGTCTTCTTCGCGGACGTGCCTTTTTCTTGCGACGCCCCCTTCAAACTGTCCACGGACTCCTCGGCACCATCACAGTCCCCAGCCACACTTCACTGCGCCTCACCCCATGCATGCCACTCCCATGCGCACCCCCCCCCTACCTGCAGGCGCCTCAGCATATGTGCCACCAGCTGCGCCCTACTGCTACCAGCAGCAGCACCCCCCACCCTCCACACCAGCCGTCAGAGCAGCAGCATCAGCAGCAACGTCAGCAGCAGCCTCTGCAGGGCTGTCTGCTACTGACACTGGACCAGAACCCTGGCCTGACAGCCCACTGGTAAGGTCGGCTTCAGCAGACACCACTGCTGCCGCCCCGCTGGCAGCAATGGCGGCTGGTGACTGCTGCTGCTGCTGCTGCTGCCGCTGAGGTTTGGGTTCGTAGTCGATGGATGACAAAGACTGCTGCTGCTGTGGTTCGGATGGCTCTAGGCTGCTGTACTGCAGTTCGATCATCTCCTCTGCACTGTCCAAGATGGCAGTGTCAGCAGCATGAGCAGCAGCAGCAGCAGCGGCAGCAGTAGCCGGCGCTGCTGCAGCAGCGACGGCTGATTCGGCTGCTGTCTTCAGGGGAGCCCCACCCCTACCAGGTTGGCCACAGAAGCGGCTGTAGGACAGCGGCAGCAGCTTACTCCTGCTGCTGCTGCCGCGGCCGCCGCTGCTGCTGCTGCAGCTGGTGGTGGCAGCAGCGGTATCCTCACCCGCAGCTGCTGCTGCTGCTGTTGGTAGTGGCGGCTGCATGGCGCCTGCAGCCACTGCTGCTGTTGCTGCTGATGTGGCGCCCCCCGCTTCCAATTCTGTGGCTGCGAAGGCACTTGCCCCATGACCCTCCTGCTGCAGTAGCGGCTGCTCCTGCTGCTGCTGCTGCTGCTCCTGCTTGCTGCTTCTTCCTAGTCCAAACCCACCCACGCTATTCAAGATGCGCCAACCGCTGCTGCTGCTACCGCCGCCGTTGGTTGCCGCAGCCAGCTGCTGCTGCTGCTGTCGGGCATGTGTCCAGTCATGGCTGGGCGTGTGCGGCTGCTGCACAGCAGCATGTAATGCTGCTGCTGCTGCTGCTGCACTGCTGCTCCAGTGCTGCTGCAGCTGCTGCCAGTCATTAGGCCAGAAGGCAGCAGGCAGTTCATCCTGCAGCACCACACCCTTGGCGGTAGCAGCCTGGGGTGGGGGTGGGGGCAGCTGTCAAAGCTGCGCAGGGAGGAGTTGGCAAACCCAACAAGGTGGTCACCATCTGCAGCAGCACAGCACAGCACAGCACAGCACAGCGCGGCACGGCTCGGCTCGGTACAGCTCACCACTGTAACAAAACAGCAGCAGCATTGCATCAGAACAGGCCAGCACACCAATTTGCAGAAACCAGCAGCACACAGGCATGCCTGGCCCTACAGAACAGCCACACCCCTACAATCTTACACCCAACCACCAACTCCCCACCCAGCCTTCACCATAACCCGGGCGCGCGGTCCAAGCACACTACACGCATCCTGTATGTACACACAGACGCTTTGCACAATACACACATGCAGTCACTTGCAACCACATGTATGCATATGCGCATGCACACATGCTCACAAAGCGCACGCAGGCACACATGCCCTAGCCCCTTGTAAAAATTGTGCCCCCTGTCCCCCCACCCCCCAAAAAAACCCACCCCGCCCACCCACCCATGTTTGCGTAGGCGGTGCGTGTCTGGAATGCTGCCAGCGCTGAGTAGAAGAACAGACCCCTGTCAGGACAGTCCTGGCTCATCTGAAGCAGCAGCGGCAGCTGAGCAGTACTGCTGCTGCCACCGCCGCCTGCTGCTGCTGCTGATGGCCTATCAGCAGCTGCTGCTGCTGCCCTGGCTGCTGCTGCTCTATCGCTGCGCCCTGCTGCTGCTGCTGCTGCTGCTGCTGGTGCGCCGTCGAGCATGAAGAACTGCTGCCCCGTTCGTTGGAATATGAGGCTGGCTGTTGTACCGCTGATGGACTGCAGGAAGCGTACAGCTGCTGACCCAGCAGGGGGATGTCACCCGTCCAGCCAATGAACGGGACCTGGGGTGTGTGCGCAGGGGGGGGGGGCACACACGGGGACAGTTGCAGAGGGTTGCGGCATGATGTATATATATCGCATGCATCCATTGCTAGGGGCCAGCGTTGCGCTTGGGATGGGGAATTGTGTCAGGCCTGGAGGGAGTGGCTCTCCAGTCGCCTGCTCAGCATCCCCAAACACCACATCTGACAGCAGCTCACACCCCCAAACCACACAGCTTTGCCACCATCCCTCACCTGCGCGACACTGTCTGCATCGCAGCTGCAGTGTGGCGTGGTCATGGTGACAAACTAATCTGACCACAGTCTATGACGCCGCCCCCCCCCCCCCCCGGGGCCACACAATTAATAAACGACCATCTTGCATTGGGGCCAAGATAACAACTGGTACAACATCTCCCCTCCCATACGAACCCCTTCACCTGTGCGACACCGTCTGCGTCGCAGCCACAGTGTCGTGTGGCCATGGCACCCACCTTGGCTGACCGCAGTCTGTGTCCCAATCCCCCCCCCCCCTCCAACCCACACGATCAATGGACGGCCATCTTGCAGTGCGACCAAGACAACAGCTGGGATGCCGTTGCCCCTCCCGCACAACCTCCCCTCACCTGCGCAACACCGTCTGCATCGCAGCCGCAGTGTGGTGTGGCCATAGTGACAAAGTGGCAGGGCCTCAGGCCACACACAGAGCCCTTGTCAGGGTTGAACAGCGCCCCCACTGCGTAGCGGGCCATGAGGCCACCCATGCTGTGGGCAACCACTGACAGCCGGGTGAGGCTGGGGTGGGCTGACACCACTCCGCGGACCTCGTCGGCTAGGCGCTGGCCACAGGTGTCTATGCCTTGGTAGGTGCTGAACCTGGGGGGGGGGGGGGTGAAGCGGGGGTGTACAGTTGTGGGTTTGGTGGTGGTGAGAGTGGGTCGTTTGGAGGGCCTAGTGTGAATCAGGCTGGAGTGGGCTGACACCACGCCGCGGACCTCGTCGGCTAGGCGCTGGCCACATGTGTCTATGCCTTGGTACGTGCTGAACCTGGGAGGGGGGGAGGGGGGGGGGGGGCGGAGAAAGCGGTGCAATGTTGGGTTTGGTGGCGTGAGCGTAGGGTGCAGTGCCTGATGTGAAATCATGCTGCTCTGGGCTGAAACTACGCCGCAGACCTCATCAACGCAACAACCGCCACAGGTGACTTGCCGGGTTGCGTGCTGAAACTGAGGGGGGGGGGGGGGGAGGAGCAGCTCGCCACTGTTACTGTTATGGTACGCCCCTGTTCCAGATGTCCCCTACTATGCTGGCATACGATAGCACTCTTCTGCTACAGCCAAGATATCTATCCGCACCCCCGTAGGTGCAGGTAGAGGCTCAGTCACCCCATACACACCGTGCATTGGCCTGGGAGGGGTGCAGCAGGGTGTCAGGGGGCAAGTGTTCCTGCAGCTGCTCAGCTATCACATCCCAATTGGCCGCTGACCCGAATAGCCCGTTGACCAATACGATGAGATGCGTAGGAGGAGGGCGGGAGCCTGCTGCTGCTTTTAGCGCTGATCTCGTCTGTCCCTGGCTACCAGGCTCTGCAGGGTCTGCATCTGTGCTGCTGTGGCTGCTCCGGAACCAGGTGCGCTGAAACCAACGAAGCATGCCACGCTGCTGGTCTGATGATGTGGATGACGGGGCCATGCAGGGGCGAGAGTGGTGTGTGTTTCCAAATGAACAGGTTGATCTGCTGCTGTTGAAATTGACCGATCGGTTTTGTGCTCCAACCAACGTTACATGAGATCCATAACGGTTTTCAAGGTCTCGGGGACAGGAATAGAGGCCTGGCGACAGCCTCATGGGGATGACTGTTTCAATCCCGACACTTTCGAAGAGCCCCAACGGGAGAGCCTACAATGACAAGCAACCCCACATTGAAAGGTGAGCAACCAAGGCTTTTTGGTAAGTGACACAAGGTTCTAGGCTCAGGGTTCCCAGCCAGGGTGTCTTGTTGGTGCCACACAGCACTCGTGCTGGCTCCACAAGCTACACACACACATGAGCAAAAGCTTCAAGCGATCACGATACCGTGGCCTGGTGTGACAGCCCTTGCTCCAGGGAGTTTTGCACCTCCTCGGAGCAGTTTTGCTTTCGTTCGATTCGACTTGCCTGAGGCCCTGATCGCGTGATAAGGCTTTCAAGGAACTGTGTCTGGCACTGTTTCTCCCATATCAGCACGGTCTGTGCCTCTCTCTGCTGGGCAACAGTACAGTAGGACAATGCAATCACTCAGGCAGCACATAGGCCCGAAGCTGCGGCCATGTGAAGGCCGCAGCGTGTCCAAATGCGTTGGACCTGGGTCCAGAAGCAACACAGTGCGGCGCAGCGTCCACAGCACAGCAATGCAGACCACAACAGCAGAAGTCAACAAACATGCTCTCCAAACGGCGCTTCCTCACACCCTGCTGCAGCAGCGTCAGCAGCATGCAGTGCGACTCACAGCAGCAGCAGTATAAGCAGCAGCAGTAGGAGCAGACACAGCAGCAGCAGGCAGCCTGACCCCTGCTGCTGGCCCCTAGACATCAGCAGCAGGGGGCCCCATCCAGCAGGCGCAGCAGCAGGCTTTCTGCCGCCAGCAGCAGTAAGACAGCCCTCACGGCCCCCTCCAGCGCCACCAGCGCCACCCGCAGATGACAAGATCTGGGTCCCTTCAAGGTGAGTGGTTGGCGCAAGGACTGCAGACTCCCTGTGTGCTGATGCTCAGGTGTATATCCTGTTGATCCTGTTCCCCTTTTGCCTGGGCTCACACTGTGATCAGGTCTGTTTGAACGTAAGACCTGCAGCTTTAGTTGGGTCTTTGCATATGCGCAGGTGCAAGGACAAGCGGATATACTATAAAGCATGTACCTACAGTAGCTGCTGACCTGTGGGTCGCCTTCTTGCAAGTTCACTGACAGGCCCCTCTCCTGTCCTTCTGCCCACTGATCCATTCCCCCCTCCCCTCCCCGCCCCGCGTGGCTGCTCCTGCTGCCCCTGTGTGTCCTGTGTCTTGCAGCCTGACTTTTTCTCTTCCCAGCCTGTCCAGATCTGTGGCTCCTTCAACGACTGGTCTGAGCCTGTGAGCTTGACCATGACCCTGCCACGGCAAGGTCGGGGGCGTGGTGCAGCTGGACGCAAAGCACGGGGTGAGGCAGGGGGATGGGCCAGGTCTTGGGGTGGCAGGGTGGGGCGTGGTTGCTTGTGTGTTTGACACGTGACCTGCATCCAGCTGGTACGTGAGAGAGTGTGTGCGAAGGGGGGGGGGGGGGCTTTTCGGCGTGGAAGAGTGGTGCAGCGCAGCGCACGGCGCGGGGTGAGTCCGTTCGCAAATAGGCTGGGGTGGCAGGCATGATGTGAATGTGGCAGGGGGGGGTGACAACATTTTGCGTGTGTGTGTGTGGGTGGGGGGGGGGGGCACGGTGACAGGGCATTGTTGGTCATCAGCAGAGGGCAGCTGGGAGCTTGTTGTGTGTGTGTGTGTGTGTGTGTGTGTGTGTGTGTGTGTGTGTGTGGTGTGTGTGTGTGTGGTGTGTGTGTGTGTGTGTGTGTGTGTGTGTGTGTGTGTGTGTGTGTGTGTGTGTGTGTGTGTGTGTGTGTGTTGCATGTAGTCAAAAAGTCGGGTACAGCCAGCTCTGACAAGTCATAATGTGAGGTGCACGCTCGCGCGGAGGGGGGGGGGGGGCTTGTTCAGTAAGGCAAGCACAGGACACCATGAGCGCATGGGCACTCTTTCCTCTACTTCCATTTTTTCCGAGCCAGCCCCACATGTGGCATCACCCACCGTGCTGCACTGCGGTGGTTGGATAATCAACCGTGCTGCGCTGCGATATGCTGTGTGGTGTCCCCTGTCCTGCAGGTTGTTTCGTTCAAGTACCAGGTTGGTGACAAGTGGATCCTGTCAAGGGAGGATGCAGCAGCATCAGACGACCAGGTGGGTCAACAGGCAACAAGGGAGGCTTGCATAGCTCAGATGCTGATTGGTGATTGTTGGCATGTATAGCAGCATCAGACGAACATGTGGGTCGCCAGGGAGCACGGGAAGCATGCATGGCAGATGCGCATCAGTGACTGGAGAAATAGGTTCTGGGCATTGTGACTGCACAGCTGCAGCTGCTGCCCCCTTTTCCCCCCAGCCACAGCGCTGACAGCCGGCTTGTAGAGGTGTTTGTGAAGGTGCGTCAGTGTGTATTTTGCGCCTCACAAACACCTGTGCAAGCAGGCTGTCAGCGCTTCTGCTGGGGGGACGGCATGAGTCATGCTTTTCCTCCATCAGCATCAGATGATCAGGTGCGCCAACAGGAAACAAGGGAAGCATGCATGGCAGATGCAGATTGGTCATCAACTTACACGGCATTGTGACTGCATAGCTGCAGCTGCTGCCCTCTTTCTCCAGCCAGAGTGCTCCTGCCAGCCTGCTTGCACGGGTGTTTCTCTGGCTTGTCGATGTTAACATCAATGCGCTCGAGAAACACTTGCGCAAGCAGGCTGTCAGCACTGGGGGGGGGGGGGAAGCATGCGGCATGCTTATCGCCCATCAGCATCCCCCAACACCCCCGGCTCAACCTTCTCTCTCTTTCTTCACAGGGCTGTGCCAACAGCACAGTATTTGCCGGTGGCTGTAGCAAGTCGTCAGCATAAAGACAGCCACTGCATTTACTGCCACCCCCCCCCCTGCAACAGCCCTGACAGCCTCCTTGCACGGGTGTGGGCCAGGTCCATGTATCATGCTTGCTTTGTCAGCACCCTGCCACAACAGCACACCAACAACCACTGGTTTTTCACTCCCGCAACCCCCAATGTCCACCCCCGCCCCTCTCGGTCTCTTCACAGGGTCTCTCTGCACATGGTCATATGACAAGTATCACTGGCTCACTCACTGCCGCATCCCCCCCCCCCCCCCCCCCCGCGGGCGGTTGTGTGAACAACACCATTCGCTAATTCACTCCCGCTGCGCGTGTCCCCCCTCCTCCCCCTTCTTTCCTCTTCTCCCCTTCCCCCAGGGCTGCGTCAACAACACCACTGCCGGTCGCCAGACTGTGACCTTCAAGTTCCCAGGAGCCATCGTGCCCCCTCAGGCGCAGGCGCCTGGCTACGAGGTGCACGTGTGTGGCTCCTTCACCGACTGGCAGGTGTCAGTGCCACTGACTCAGGGGCCCGATGGAGAGTACTACGCCAAGCTGGCACTGACTGTGAGTGAATGGAGGGTGGTGGGATGGAGCGGGGGAGGGAGGGTGTGGTAAGGTCGGGGCGCAGTTTTGGGCTGTTGCTGAGTGTTTCAAGGGTTGAGGACACCCACATCGGCAGGTGTTAGGGGAGGCTTTGGCTCCTTCACGGACTGGCAGGTGTCAGTGCCGCTCACTCAGTGGCCTGATGGGGAGTACCACGCCAAACTGGCATTGACGGTGAGTGAACGGGAGGGCAGGGAGGAACAGAGTGGGTGTGTGCGCATATGATAGGGGTAGGATCTGGACGCAACGGTCAGCTGTGGCTGGGTGTGCCTGGGTGAGGAGCGCCCACGCTTGCCTTAGGGTGGATGGTTTCTGTGGGTCTTCGCAGACTGGCGTCATGTCCTTTGAGGCTTGTGACGGCATAGTGTTTCAAGGGGGGGGCGCCCACACGGGCAGGTGTCAGTGCCACTCACACAGGAGCCTGGCGGAGAGTACTACGCCAAACTGGCACTGACTGTGAGTGAATGGAAGGTGGCTCAGTGATTCACCTGGTCTCACTCTTGTGGTTGGTGTGTATGCCTTATGATCCCTGGTTTGGCCCCAGAATTGGTGGTCAGGCGGGGCAGTACTAGTTGAAGTAGTGTGGCACTACGATTACACCAACATTGGCTCGTGTGTGTGTGTGTGTGCAAGAAACATGAGGATAGGATGATCTGCAGTGGATGGATGTGCATTTGGAGTTTGTGTGGATGCAAATTGAGGGGTGTGCAGGCGCACCCCCCGCTTGCTTCACCTTCTTGATTGCACTCCTGCTCTCCGCCCAACCTCCTGATTACAGGTACACTCGTCAGCCCGCCACACCTATCTTTGAATGCTGTGCCCTTGTTCTACACCGCAGCATCTGCTTGTGAGCCGCCAACCCTCCCTGACTCCACCCCCCCCCCCCCCCCCCGCCGCCGCCTTGAACCCTGTCCCCTGCAGCCAGGTCACCACACCTTCAAGTTCCTGCTGGATGCGTCAGCAGGCATCAGCAGCAGCAGCAGCAGCAAGGACCCACTGGGTCTGCCCATAGCCCTGCGCAGCAGCGGGCCCCGGGCGCCTGTGGAGCGACGTGCACGCTGGGTGGTGGTGGAGTGGCTGGCACGAGAGACATTGCCGGGAGGACAGCTGGTGAATGCCGTTGATGTGCCCAAGCCCCCAACGTTCAAGGTGCTGTACCACACCCCCTTCAAGCAGGCGCACCTGCACTACCGCTTCAAGGGCCAGACCAGCTGGAAGCGCACACGAATGTTCCACCAGCCAGATTGCAGTGGACTCATGGTGGTGCAGGTGCCTGCACCAGACATGTCCTGCCAGCTGGAGTTCAGCGTCACAGGTGATTGTCTGTTTCGAGGGGTGGGGGGTAGTGTGTTTGGAGTGGTGGTGGTGGAGGGGGGGGGGGGGGGGGGGGGGGGGGATATGGCGACACTGCAGGGGAGGAGGGGAATGAGGGGAGCAGTGGACTCATGGTGGAGCAGGTGCCAGCACCAGACAAGTTTTACCAGCTGGAGGTCTGCCCTACAGGTGTGTGCTGTTTCAGGGGGCACATAGTATGTATATGCAACCATTGCGTCATCATTTTGTGTGTCATGTTTCTCCAAGTTGACAGCGACATGCATGAGTGCGTGACCGTAGGTGGGGGTGGGGTGGAGGGGGGGGGGTCAGTCGAAATGGAGGTGGGTGCTGGAGGTGGTAGCGTATGTGTTCGTTGAAGACACACCCACCACCACCACCTCCACCACCTGCCCCCAACTGGACTGACACCCCCCCCCCTTTCCCTCCCACCAGTGTCTGTAAAACACTAACCTTGATGACAGGCGATACAATCATCATGACAGTCAGAAGCACTTGCGTAAGAGTGTGTCCAGTCACGCACCGACAAAAAACAGTGCGGGGAGGGGGTGACGGAGAATACCTTTACTGGGCAGAGTACTGCATCGGGCAATGCCATGCTGCACATGCCAAAGTCTTGACCCTCGTGTGTTGTGCTGACCCTCCCCCCCCCCCCCCCCCTTCCCTCCTTCCCCCAGGCACCACGAGTCGTGACAGCAGCAGCACCATGAGCAGCAGCAGTGACGAGGAGAGTGACGTGTGGACAGCAGCACACCTCGGCAGCAGCAGCAGTGAGGCGCGCAGCAGCAGCCCCTCACAGCAGCAGCTGCTGCAGCAGGTGGTGAGAGACCCACCTGCTGCTGACAAGCTCTACACTGCACCACACCCGGGGTGTGGCGGTTGAGGGAGCAGCAGCTGGCACTGGATGCTGCGGGGCAGCTTGGGCCACTCATGCTGGTGAGTGCTGTGGTTGTGATTGGCATATATGATAAATGTGTAGCTAGAATAGATTTGACACGCAAGTTGCATGCAAGCAGTTCTATCAGGCACACCAACGTGTGTGGGGGGGCGTGCGGGCTGGGAAGGGGGGTGGGGGGTGCGAGCAGGGGAGAGCTGGGGGGGTGCACTTGGTTATGTTTCTGAAGTGGCTATGCTGGGCGGGTGGACGCAGGAGGGTGGGTGATGATTTGGGGGTGTGGCGGTTGAGGGAGCAGCAGCTGGCACTGGATGCTGCTGGACAGCTGGGGCCACGCATGCTGGTGAGTGCTGTGGTTGTGATTGATGTGTGTGTGTGTGTGGGGGGGGGGGTGTGCTGGGGGTGGGGGGGCTCCAAATGGTTTGGCTGTTGCAGCAGGGTGGGTAGGGGCTTGGCGTGGAGAGTGTGGGGCAGCAGCAGCTGGCACTGGACGCTGCGGGGCAGCTGGGACCACTCATGCTGGTGGGTGGGGTGGTTGTGATTGGTGTGTGTGGGGGGGGGGGGCTCCAAATGGTTTCCAGGGTTGCAGCAGGGTGGGTAGGGGCTTGTTGTGTGTGTGTGTGTGGGGGGGGGGGGAGCAGCAGCTGGCACTGGATGCTGCAGGGCAGCTGGGACCACTCATGCTGGTGGGTGGGTTGTGTCGGGGGGATTGGGGGGACGCCCCAAGGGGGGGGGGGTACCAAGGTACAAGATCGGGTCATAGTAAGTACGCCTACACTCGCTCTGCTGACTCAAACTGACTTGCGCCCCCCCCCCCCCCTCATATGCCCTCCTCTGCAGTGCACGAATCTGGACGGCACCCTGATTGAGGATGGTGAATCTTCTGACTTTGTGTCTGTATCCCTCCCACTCAGTACAAAATGCATCTTCCATACCGCACCCCCCCCCTCCCCTCTATAGACACAACCCAGTTGTCCCCTTCTTACCTGCACCCCCCTCCTTTGTCATGTGCCCCCTTTCTGCAGTGCACGGATCTTGACGGCACCCTGATTGAGGATGGTGAGGATTCCGATCTTGTCCTCACGGCTGACGACCAGACGCGTGCTGCTGCCAACTACTGTGGCAAGCACCTGGCCCCCCTTCCCCTCCCCCCAACCACACAATGGCGGGTCCTGGTACAGACGCATGCACTCGCTCTATCAACACTGACTTGCGTCCCCCCGCCCCTCTTCTCCCCCCCCCCCCCCCTACAGTGCACGGATTTGGATGGCACCCTGATTGAGGATGGTGAGGATTCCGATTTTGTCCGCACAGCTGATGACCAGACCCGTGCTGCTGCCGACTACTTTGGCAAGTACCTTGCCCCTCTGGCAGTGTGTTGGTGTTCAACACGGGACGATCCATTGGCATGGTGGAGGGACTGCTGGCTAGGAAGCCTGGCATCATGCCCAGGGTGAGTTTGGGCGGGGGAGGGGGGGTGTGTGCGCGTGTGTAAGACACTAATTTTGATGACAGGCGATACAATCATCATGACAGTCAGAAACTTGTGGGGGGGGGGGGATACAACTCACTTCACCAGGAGTTTGATATCTGTATCATGGGTTGGGGCCTGATGTGAAGTCAGGCAGTCGGTGATACTTTTGTGCTTCATCAGCCATAAAGCACAGACGTGCATGCAAGCGGTCGCTGACAGGCCCACTACATGTTTGCCTCCCCTCTCCCTTCTGTGTTGTGTTTTGTTCCATCTGCCCTTGTGCCGTGTGTGTGTGTGTGTGTGTGTGTGTGTGTGTGTGTGTGTGTGTGTGTGTGTGTGTGTGTGTGTGTGTGTGTGTGTGTGTGTGTGTGTGTGTGTGTGTGTGTGTGTGTGTGTGTGTGTGTGTGTGTGTGTGTGTGTGTGTGTGTGTGTGTGTGTGTGTGTGTGTGTGTGTGTGTCAGCACAGGGATTAATGAATATAGCAAGCATACTATGGACATGCAAGTCACCCGCAAGCATTCTATGGGGCACACCAACATAGTCCGACTAGGATAGCAAACCGGAGACTGCATCGACGGCAGGTGGAGCAGGTAAACAGCATTGCCCAGCATGAAAAAGGCTGGCACAATACTCAATAAGGAAAGCGTTCACCTGGTACAGGCAGTTGTGCTCCCGACAGTCCAGAGGTGCCGTCGACTGGGAGAGAAGACATTGCTGACGAGGACAGACGACTGTGTCGAAAGCGAAAGCGAAACTGATAGAGGGGCCACATCCCTCACTAATACATGGCAAGGCATCGCTGTATCCCATCCCGTTCACCCGGAATTACCTGCAGGCACAGTGAAGAGGTTGAAGATGGCAGCAGGGGTAGTCAGTAAAATGGCGTAGAATCCCCACATGGGCGGCATGAAAGCATTGTGTGTGTGTGTGTGTGTGTGTGTGTGTGTGTGTGTGTGTGTGTGTGTGGTGTGTGTGTGTGTGTGTGTGTGTGTGTGTGTGTGTGTGTGTGTGGGTGTGTGTGTGTGTGTGTGTGTGTGTGTGTGTGTGTGTGTGTGTGTGTGTGTGTGTGTGTACACAGAGAGACTGCATGCGTGCACATGCATGCTGGCTCGCAAGCATCCGACAAGGATAGTCAAACAATGACGCTAGCACGGAAAACCAGGGCGATCCCTGCATCAAAGCTGTCGTTAGCGTGAGATAAAAAGGAAGGCGTTCACCTGGGTGGTGCTCTTGCGCTTACGACAGTCTACAGGGCTGTCCTCCGGTCCGGAGAGGTCGAGGTCGCTGCTTCACTGAACTGACGACTGTCAAAAGTTGAAATCGAGAGTGTGTGTGTGTGTGTGCCTGCCTGCAGCCCCACGCCATCATCACTGCTGTTGGCACCAAGGCGTTCCTGTGGGATGTTGCCACTGAGGCGTGGGTGCCTGACCCTGGATATTCACTGCTGCTGGACGAGGGGTGGGACGCAGAGAAGGTGAGGGGGGGGGGGTAACTCGAGCAACGTCTGGGTATGATGGCATGGGGAAGTCACTATGATAGTGGTGTGGATGTCAGCCTGAGCTCTGTGTCAGCTGTATTTTGCCAGCAACACCCCTACGATGCTGTCCGCCTCAGGCTGCGCAAAGCCTGAGGTTACTTGATTGAGTTCTATCTGTGCGGGCTTCCCATATGTCATGTGATGTCCTTGGTGGGTTCTCTGCAGCTGCAGTGGGGGTTCTTGCTCCAATGTGCTGCTGTGTGTGTGCGCGTTCTTTATTGCCATCACCCCCCCCCCTGCAGGTGTCGCGTGCTGCCAATGACATCAAGGGTCGCTACAATGGCCAGGTGTCAGTGGTGGATGACGGCACTGAACACCCTCACCGCCTCAGCCTCACAATGAGGGGGGAGATCAGCGAGCGTGCAACACAACGCTGGAGCGAGGAGCTCTCAAAAGCTGGCGTCAAGGTGGGTCTGTAGACGGAAGGTTGAAGGGGCGAGGGGGGAAATTCAATCAGGGATGGTGAGGATGGCAGGGCGCTCAATCCACCTCAGCTTGACCATGAGGGGGGAGATCAGCGACAGGGCTGTATCCTGCCATAACATTTTCGCGACCCCCCCCCCCCCCCCCGCTCCCCATCCACCACCCTTGTAGCACCAAATGATGGCCATCGGTGGCAACTGGTGTGGTGTATGCTGCACCAGCACCGTTGCTGATGTGCCACTGCTGCCATGCTGGTGCTATGCTGTCCGCCTCTTTGCTCCTCGCAATTGGAGCCCACCATCGATGGCAAGTACTACGTTGACTGCACCAGGGCCCTGCTAATCAACCACTGCTGCCATGCTGTGCCCTGCTGTTCCCCTTCTTCCTCTCTCTTGCAGCACCAAATGGTGGCCAGCATCGGTGGTGACTGGCGCTACGTTGACTGCATCAGCCTTCATGCTGGCAAGGGTCGTGCCATGCTGTACCTGGCCTCTCGCTACGGCATCACCCCCCAGGACGTGGTGGCTGCGGGTGACAGCGGTAATGACCTGCTCATGTTGGGGCCTGTGGACGGGGCGGCACACCCAGCCATCGTCATGAGCAACAGCCACCCTGAGGTGGGTGGGTGTGTTAGGCATAGATGATACATGTGTAGCTGCTAGCTACATGGCATGTAGTGAACATGTCTGTGTGTGTGGGGGGGGGGGGGGGGATGCAGAGGAGGGTGCAGGGAAGGTGGGTGAGGGGTGAATCAGGGCGCTCAAGGCAACAGATGTGGATTGAGGGTCAGCCACAGGGTGGTCACTGCAGATTGTGCAGGGGCAGGTTTCTGTGCGTCTTGGGTGTGCTTCTCGTTGCTTGGCCACCAAGAGCCGCCCCTCACCTTGAATTCAGCGGTCTTGCTCACTGCTGCTGCCACTGCTTGTTGACAAATGTGCTGCCGCTGACATGCTGGTTGCTACTGCTGCTGCTGCTGCTGCTGCTGCTTGCAGGTGTGGGAGTGGCTGGGCAGGCTGACACCAACAGAGCGCACGTGAGTAACACTGCCAACCAGCAACTGTTCAGCAAACATGTACAAGCCGTGTGTGCCACATTTCCAGCACGCCGAGACATTGCACTGCCCGCAAGTCGCCCAACAATGCATCACATGCACAGGCTTTTCACCAGCCAGTGGTGTCACCAGGTCATAGAGCGGTTGTGTATCTGAACGGCTGAACCACCGGGGGAGGTTGCATTTGAGTTTTGCAGCCACCAGGGATGATGCGATGCCAGCAGGAATATCTATGGGATGATGGACTTGCGTGTGAATGGTGCCAAGCCTCCCACGCAGACAAATTGCCATGTTGATATGCTGTGTCATGCTGTGCTGCGTCCTGCTGTGTCCCTGCAGGTGGGTGTACACTCCCAAGGGTGAGCGTGCGTCAGGCATTGTTGAGGGGCTGAAGGCCATTGTGGCTGAGAAGCTGACAGCCAAGAGCAAGGCGCTGCAGGAGCTGCAGCAGAAGATGCGCGCACTGCCACAGCAGCGACAGCAGCAGCAGCAGCAGCAGGCGGGCAGCAGCCCCACCACCCGGTCTGTGAAGGTGGTGCAGCGCTGAGCCTCAGGCACAGCAGCAGCAGCAGCAGTGGAAAGCTTCAGGCGCAGCAGTAGCAGCTGTGGAAAGCTTGGTACAGCAGCAGCAGCAGCAGCAGGCGATGCTGTTTGGCGTGACAGGCAGTACTGCAGCTGTAGCTTGTGTGCTGGGGGTGTGGCGTCGTCACTGCTGCAGCAGAAGATGCGCGCACTGCCACAGCAGCGACAGCAGCAGCAGGCGGGCAGCAGCTCCACCACCCGCTCGGTGAAGATGGTGCTGAGCTGAAAGACCTGAGCGCAGCAGCAGCAGCAGTAGTGGGTGGATGTTTGGCGAGATTGCTGCTACTGCAGCAACAGGAGTGGTGGTGGTGGTTGGCGTCGTCGCTACTGCAGGAGCAGCAGCAGTCAAAGAATGGCATTTGCTGCCGCTACAGCATCATGCAGCTGTCGGTCTGCAGTGGCGATTTGCGCCATGAGGCCCCCAGCTGTATGTATCAGCAGCCGCGGCAGGGTTGTCTTTGTGGTTGTCATTGTGAGTGATGGAATCACCAGCAGCAGCAGGTGCGGTGGCTGCTTTGTTGTGTCAAATACGCCCAAGATGCTGCAGCAACAGCAGCAGCGCTGTGTGCTTTGTAAAAAGAAGCAGCAGCAACAACAACAATGTCCCGTGAAGGGGTCTGTACGAGTCTGGTTGACATCATGTTGCTGTTGCTTGGTGGTGTCCTGGTGTGTAAGTAGGCTGTGGGTTTGAGGCGCAGCACCCAAGCAAGGTGCACTTCCCTCACCCTGGCCTGTCGGTTGCCAATTGTACTGTAACCGTGTTCGTTTGGTAACTGGTTTGTTGGTTTGTTGGCAGCCATGTTGTATCGTTCTGTGTTGGCGCTTGCCTGCGGTGCCTGGTTTGTGGGGTGCTGTCGATTGTCATGCCTTGTTTGTCCATCCGCTGCGACCTGTCACACCTGGGGCTGTTTAGCGTAGCTGATTGATCACCGTGTTCTTGTTTGGTCTGGCTGTGTGGTGTGGTGTCAGGCATGTGTGGACAGTGTGAGGAGCTGTGCTGCTCACTGGTGCGATGGAAGCATCAAGCGTCAACGGTTGGCTTTTGTGTGAGCTCAAAAAGGACATTTCAAGGGGTTTTGAATACACGCGCCTGCTACTGCCTTTGGGGCATTTACCGCGGATTTTTGCTATGTGTCAGCAACCATTGCAGGACAGCGGAGTACATGGCTGGAGCTGCCACTCTGCCCCACACACATCACCCTTCCCACAGTTGTGTTCTGGGTGCGTATCGTGTAATGACGTTGGTAGCTTGAGTTGCGCGGTGGTGTGGTGAAGCTGGCTGGTGGTGTGGGGTGCACCGTGTAGTACACTGTGAGCTATACAATGTCCATGCTCTGGATGCAGGGCCCAGCTTGTTGGGGTGGGTGTGGCAGTGAATCATGTGCAAAATGTGTGATATCTGGTTTGGCAGCAGTCCCACTTGGGTTCAAAATTGCGGCGGAACAGTGGGGTGGGATGACGTATGCGCGCAGCAGATGGACAACGGATGACGAAGCGAACCCCACCTCTGCTTTGCGTGGCAGTAAAGGGTCATGTTGCCTTAGCGCACCAATACTTGGCATCAGCTCTGCGGCTTGCCTTCATGTTCTCGCAAGGCAACATGCGCATGGCTGCGCTGCAGATGCAGACAGTGTGCATCATCATTTTCAAACACAAGTGTGTTTCAGTGCTGCGCCCCTTGCACTAGCAGCAGTGTCAGCTCCAAGGGATGTTGCTTGACGTGTGCGCCCTAGGGCGTGGCCATTGTTAGCAACCTGGACACACCATGCACATCAACCAACTCAACATCACCTCTGAGCACCAGAGTCAGGATCATCAATAGTTTTTTTTCCAAAAAACTATTGATGAGCTGTATCAGGACACCCTACCTTGGAAAACCTCGATATTGAATGCAACAGAGTGGTGTGGGGGATTTGGGTAGGCACCCGTCGGCACGAACGGGCCTCGGGAATCCGAACGGGTGTTTCCACAAGCGTTACATCAAGTGGGGATGCATTGGCGAGATCAGGCACAACACGCGTTTCTTTATTTGCACGTCTATGTTGGGTGGTACATCAGACGCGCAACATCAAACGCGGTTGCTTCCAGCTGAACAGCTGTCAGTCTCGAAAGTCTGCGACTATCAGAGCTGCTTGTTCCAAGCCTACCGTACGTGCAGCGGTTTAGTCAAGGCATCACAAGGTAAGTGCAGGGCTGCTGCAGCATCCAGACCGAAATGCAGCACCCAGACGCACAACAGCAGTCAGCTACTCCATCAGCACCCTAATCAGCGTACCTGTACGTGCCTCACGCGACCATTCACCATGTCCCAGGAACCCCAGAAGAATGGTCACCACTGCCAATTCTCTCAAGGAGTGGGAGCACGCCCTACAGCTGCTGGGTGACATCAAAGCACATGCCGCAGTTGACCCCGGGCCCTCAGGGCCCGGGCACGGTGCCTGCCCCCAGACCTGAACAGAAGGGCAGATCTGAGCTTGCTTTCTCTGTCCAGGGACCTGGCGTCTCCTGTTGCCACATGGAAGCAGATACTGAAGCAGCAGGTGAGCACGCCAGCTCCCAACTGCTGAACACTATCCACTGAGTGAACTGTGCCCAGGGTGACGCCATAAGGCTTACAGTCAGACTGAAGCTCAGCTTCGACGTGCAGCCCCAAAGTCGCGTCCAAGGTTGCTTCATACTGTGTATCATAGTATGTTCCAATTGGTTGGGAGGTCCAGTAGAAGAGGCTTGTGGGGTGGGACTGTGTTCTCAGTGTAGGCTAACAGGCTGGCCCACTGTGCACATGGTCACGCTTGCTGTATTCCCTTCAAGGATGGCCTGGGGCTGTGGCCCCTACAGGGTGCTACGGTCCTCATCCTACATGTTGTGCCGTATCCTGTGCATTGTCACACAATGCATTGCCCGGCGTGGTTTCTGTTTCATTCAGAGAGCACAGTGACTGCCATGATGGCCGTGTGCCTTCCCAAAGGCATGCAGGCTTGGAACCAGCTGCACACTGAACTCGGAGTTCTGTGCAGCATCGCACTATGCTGAAACACACCTGTTCATTGCCTACTAGGTTATTTTTCTAGGTTAGGCATAGGCTATGCCTAACCTAGATAACACGTACCACAGACGGCAATGCTGCGGCACAACTGCCACGTGGCAGGGTGCACTACCGTGGACTACCGTGGACACCCAAGGGCCTTGGGGCGCTGTACCAAGCTGCAGGCCGCCTGCGTGGCACGCAGTTGCTTGGCCTTGTTCTTGGCTGCCTTAACTGCTTCAACGGCTGCTGCAGTACTAGTGTACACTAGTTCCTCTACCCTAAAACCCCAAACACCTGCTGGTGGGCTGAACTAGTGCTGGTGGGCTAAACTAGTCCCCTGCTTGTGTTGCTGTTCCACGTTGCAGGTGCCTCGCCTGGTGCTTGCAGCATGCAGTGAGCTGCTGACACTAGGTGCTCCTGCCGCCGCCACCACAGCAGAGAGCATGGCGAGTGTACTGCTGTCACATGCTGCGCACAGCCTGGCTCCGTCATCAGCTGGACCTAGCCGCTACAGCAGCAGCAGCAGCAGCAGCAGCGGGGTGAGGGTGATGCTATGGGAGCAGATTGAGCAGTCAGGCTTCCTGCAGCATATTCCAGAGGCATTCAGCCTCCACACCGCCCGCTTGACAGTAGATCGGTACGAGCCTCACAGCCCTGACGGCGTTGCTGTACCGCAGCACACCATCAAACTCATGAACAACTTGAAAGCCCTGCAGCAGCTGCAGCCTACCTTCCTCTCTGCCCATGCAGTAGGGCAGCAGTGTGTGGTGCCAGCCATGCAGCTGGGCCTGTGTGGGTTTCAGTACCTCAGCATGGCTTTGGCACAGGTGGGGAGACAGGACTGGATGGAGATCTGCCTACAGTGCTGCTGGGACACAGCAATTAAGGCTACAACGGTGACAGGAGCCGCTCGCCTGGCCGACAGCAGCAGCAGCAGCAGCAGCAGTGGCAGCCGCTGCTACGGTAGCATCGAGCAGATAAACGCAGCTGCTGCTATGCTGCAAGATGTGCAGGTAACTCAGTGGGTTTGCTTGTATGCTGTTGTGGGAATTCTCCCACATTGGCAATCAATGCAGCATGGCAGGAGCAGCAGCAGCAGCAGCAGCAGCAGCAGCAGCACCAACAGCAGCACCAGCAGGAGTAGCAGGGGCAGTGGTGCTGCTGCAGGCAGCAAGGGCAGCAGCAGGCGGCTTGTCAGGACAGCCGTGGCTGCCTGCGCCCTTGCACCCAACATGCCTGCAGCATACAGCGACACACTGCAGCAACTGGGGTGCAGCAGGGAGGTGGGGCTGTGGATGGCAGTGCGGCTCAAGTCTACAAACGAGCAAAGGGGCGAGAAGCTCCCTGTTGGTCAGATCCCAGGGTGGCTGCTCAGTTTTTTGGAGGGCGGGCTGAAACTCTATTTCACGCAGCTGTACGCTCTCTCCCTGGACAACAGCGAGCAGTCACCAGCCCTGCACATGTCTATGGCAGCCACCATTGTCCAGTGGCTGTCCAGCATCCCCCCTGGCAAGCTGTCGAGCTTGGGTTACTGCTGCGAGGGTGCACCCCGGGTCGCAATGCGTGCGTTTGTTTCTGCGAAGCTGCTGTGGGACAAGCCTAACTCAGTGCAGCAGGCACCAGGTGCCGCTGAGCAGCTCATGACTGCTGCCCAGCCTGTCGTGCAGCTGAGCGCTGCTGTGCTTGGGGACGTGCTAAGCTTCTGCCGCAGCTTGGACAATAGTGCCAGCAGCAGCAGCAGCAGCAGCAGCAGCAGCAGCAGCAGCAGCAGCAGAAGCAGCAGCAGAAGCGCTACCCCCAGTGCCATCACCAGCAGCAGCCGCAGCATGCTCTTGCAATTTTGCCAGGACATGGTGGTTCTGCTGACAGAAGCAGCTGCCATGACAGCTGGCAGTTGCAGCAGCCCGTCAACTCCAGCAGAAGAGCACCCGGGCAGCACCACCATGGACCAGACAAGCGGCTCAGGGAGGGATTTGCAGCAGCAGGAGCAGCAGGATCTGTGCTGCAAGCTGCTGCAGGATTGTGTGCGCGTGGTCGGAGCAGCAGGAGCAGCAACAGCCGTGCCTACAGGCGGCATGGACCCAGGGCTCACAACCACCCTGATGCTGGGGTCAATTGCCACACTTTTGCGTTTTAGTTCTTCCTTGGGGCCGCCCCAACCAGCAGCACTTTCTCTGCACCCAGTGGTGATGCCAGCATCTTCAGCAGCCCAAGTGCTCTGCATCTGTTTGGTCTGCTGTGCAGCCTGCTCCAAGGTTGCAGCACTAGCAGCATCAGCAGTTATGCACCAACTGGCATCGCCTATCACAGCGATAGAGATGTCATTACAGCTGTGCTCGGCGTCGGCACTTCTATGGTGACAGCTGCCCTAGACAGTTGCTCAGCTGGCACCCTCCCAAGCAGCAACAGCAGCAGCAGCAGCAGTGCCGGCAGCATTTCACTCAAAGCAGCACTGCCATGGCTGGTGCTGCTTGCTCGCTGCTGCTATGCCTGCACTGTGCTAGCACAGTACTGCCAGAGCAGCCCAGGCCTGACTGCCAGCCTTCAGCCCCACCCCTGGGTCAAGCTGCAGCCAGCCCTAGCCCAGAAGCTGCAGTCCAGCCTTGAAGACGTGGCGTTGTGGCTGGCTGCCAGCAGCACTGTGCAGCAGCTGACTGCCCTGGGGTACCAGCCACAGAACCTGCAGCAGCAGCTGGCTGCGGCAGCAGAGGCACTCCCTGCCATCAGCAGCAACCTGCTAGCTGCAAACCCATTTGCTGATGGTGCTCATGCAGCAGTGGCAGTCCTGCAGGCGGCTCAGCAGCAGCTGCTGGCAGCTGGCAGGGTGCTGGCATGCTTTGCCATCCCACATGCCTGCAACAACCTAGCCTGCAGCAACCTGGATGGCCCCTCAGAGGCTCAGCTGGTAGGTGGGCGCAGCTGCATCTGTGCTGGCTGCCGCAAAGCCCGCTACTGCGGACGGGCCTGTCAGCGTGCAGCGTGGCGCCAGCACAAGCCTGTGTGCCAGGCGCTGGCTGCAGCTGCAGCCGCTGCAGCAGCAACCATGCCATCCGATGATCCGGGATCAGAAGCGGTGCAGGGTGGTGGCAGGACCTCCAGCTGAGTGCGGCAGCATTGCAACCTACTAGGTTCAGTGAATGTGCGGTAGCTTTGGAGGCTGCTGACGTCGCTGGTATATGCCGGTCACTGCAGCAGTGCTCCGACATATCTGCTGCCGGGGCGTGTAGCGCGTCCAGGATGCTGCATCTTGTTCATCGCCGGTCTTTTTTTCTAGTTGTTTGCATCATAACAATGCTGGCGTGATCAACACGGGCCTTTGTGTGATTTGAACGCGGATTTCTCCGCGCCCAGAAATCCGATTGATACCGCAATTGGTGCGTTTGAAATCTCAAAGTAGCCCCAAACTTCCTGAATATTTAAAAACGTGTGTACTGATGTTTACTTCATGACCATCCCGGCACAGACAGCAGCCTCCTGCCGTGACGTGTGATGTTTCGTCATGATCCTTTCATGCTAAACTATGATGGTAGACTCTGTCTTGGCGATTGTCGCCACAACTTTCGCCAGAAGCGAGCAGTCTTGCGATGGTGATCAGCTGAACTAGCGACAAAGGCCAAGCGACTGCCACTGCCGGCTCCCCAAAAACAGTTTGTTATGACATGTAGCTCATACCATCACAGGGCACCACGCTGCTGCGTGTTGGATGGGTACTGCTTGATGGCAGGGGTGCTGTTGTCAGTGGCCAATGTGAATGCATGTGTCAGCAGCAAGGCCTGCTGGGCGATCAGAGCAGCAGTATGGACATCGAAGAACATAATGAGCACGTGCAGCATGCTGCAGAAGCCCTGCATGGTACGCAGCAGGCCTGTGTCCCTTGCTGGGTACTGCTGTCCTGCCATTGCCTCAGCACAGGCAGCAGGAAACCTTTCGAAATACTTTAAAATATTGTTTGTTGTTAGATTCTACACATTGCCGTCAATAAGGAGGCATAACGCGTCGTTTTTCGCTTTGGGCCAGTAACGCTCACGCCTTCATTGTTATGACGGATGCCACATCAATGTTTAGTCAGAGACTGCATCTGGCAGTGCCACTGCCAATGTTTGCATGTGTGGAAGCCTCCTGGTGTGTTGGAAGCTCAGCGGCCGCAGCCCTCAAACCTGCCAGGTTGCAGTGCACCCGGCATAGTGGAACATTGGGTTGTGCTCAGCACGGCCAAGTTGCGTACGCACTTGGCCGCAGAGCTCAGAAATATCGAGGGAATTGTGGCTGCATGGCAGGTGTGCCAGGTTTTCCAGCGTGCAGTCGCGTCCACCAAGTCCACACACCTGCATGGACACCTGTCTAGATCTGACGCGCAGTTCAACTGCGGCGGCGCAGACCTTGTCATGACAGCAGTGCCCGGCATGTGACATGCAACCACCAGCATGGGGTATCATGTCCAAAATATGTGACCAAGCGTGGTGTGCGATTCAATGAAGCTCAATGAAGAGCTCATGCCAGCCATTCACAGATATCCGATATGCATTTATACTCTGAACTGTATTACAATGTGACAATTTCAACATGTTGAGAAGGTCCTCAAAGCCTTATGTTTTTATGGCAGCATCGAAAGTCCCAGCTGGCAAGTGATGCAACTTACTCAGTGCAATGCTGTCGTACCGTACACGCGGATTGTCAGATGACGAAGCATGTGCATAAGCGTGTGTTCAGTCACAAGTGTGATCACTAGCTGCCATCATGAGGGTAAGGGCACTGCCGTTACGGTTACTTACAGTCAGGGGGAGTCATCACTGCAGCACAAAACAAGTGCATTGGGAAATCCCCATCCAGCTGTATCGATGCTGGGCAGGGCTCAAGCACAGGCTTTTACGAGCGAGGAGCCTCTGCATCGGATGCAAGAGCAGCAAAATGCTGAACTGCACAACTGGCAACCGACTCCACTTGCCTCTTCTGCATTACTGCTGGCGGCTGGTCAGTGTACGGACAAAGCAGTTGTATTAGTACATCTCACATGTGAAAGACTGGCAGCACATGTATCTTTGCGGGCACCTTCGCCCTCACATCCCCCATAGCACCATGCAGACCTAGAACTACACGCATCCAGCGTGCAGTCAGTCAGTCAGTCAGTGTTCGTTACAAAGAGGCCTCAAGGACCCAGCCAACCCGATGCAAGCCCCGGGACCCAATCCATGTCCCGCCCTTGTAACTCAAGGCGCCACCAATCCTACTCAAGACAGCCCAACCACCTGTGGCACACAAGCTGTGTTAGCATGAAACACGCACAACTGCGTGCGGGGGCTTGTGCCACTGGCAAAGCGGCTTTGCCTGTAACTTCATGCTGCCCTGACCCGGCACATCATAGCAACAGGGATCGGCGGTCAGACGAGGGGGCCGTGGTGTAGGGGGGGGGGGGGGGGGTAGAGATACTTTCACCTCTGGACGGTACGCTCCACACTGGATGAACTGGGTAGACACACCTGCAGTTGCAGCGTTGGCTCCCTGTTGCTGGTGGACAGCAAGCACTGGGCCAGCTGCTGTAGACTAGGAACGGACAAAATGATTGGAGACAGAGGGGATCGAACCCCCGACCCTCTCGATGCGACCGAGATGTCATACCACTAGACCATGTCCCCATGGTGAGAGGATCTCGATTTCAGAGATGCCACAGCAGCTGAATTTGCGCTCTATCAACCAATTGTGTGGATCAGGGTTTAGCATCCCGGCGCATCCTTGCATCGGGTTGGCTGGGTCCTTGAGGCCTCTTTGTAACGAACACTGACTGACTGACTGACTGACTGGCGCCAGTGCTGCATGTGCCAGCTTGGGTTGGGTCAGCTAGTCATGCTTGCATTGCCATGTCAGCTCTTTCACTGCCTGCTTGTCTGCGTCAGCATGTGCATGTGGAGCGGTTGCGGCTCCAGGTTCAGGCCCTCAACCGGGAAGCCAAAGCCCGGCGGGCCAATCAGGGGTCGGCAGCCCGCAGAAAGGAAGCATGGGGTGCAGTGCAGGCAGCACGGCAGCGGTTGGCACAGTGCCAGGATGGGGCACAGGTGCAGGCAGCCGTGACCGAACTGCAGGATGCCTCCTCTGGCCTTGCAAGCCTGCTCACCCAGGAGGAGGAAGTATTGCGGCAGCGTAGGCGGCAGCAGTGGGTGCATCTGGGGGAGCGGCCTAATCCTGTCATGACCAAGATGTTGCGGCCTAGCCAAGGAGCATCGTTCATTGCTGGGCTGCACGCACCTGGGTCGGGTCATTTGGTGGTGGGTGGGGTGGGGTTGGCCAGCATTGTGGGACGCCGGTATGCAGAGGTCAGCACAACTCCGCAGGTGCAGCCTGCAGCACAGCAGGCGGTGCTGCAGGCCATGGCACAGCACAGCCAGCGGCTGACGGCCGAGCAAGCTGCTGAGCTGGGGAGTGCATCGGTGTCAGTTGAGGAGGTAGAGCGGGCCATCCTGCGTACAGCGCCTGGCAAGGCTCCGGGGGTGGACGGTATTCCTGGGGAACTGTTCAGGCGGTACCGACAGCAGCTTGCCCCCATCCTGGCCAAACTGTACTCGGCCGTTGGGGCAACACAGCAGTGCCCACCGGGGTTTCTTGATGGGGCGGTCGTGCCAGTGCTGAAACCTGGTGGGGTGCACACCAATGTGGATGCTTATCGCCCCATTCAATTACTTAACTATGATTACCGTCTTATGGCCAAGTTACTGGCCAACAGGTTGTTGCAAGTGGCGGGGGTCATGATCGATCCAGCGCAGTGTGCTTTTTTGCAGCATCGGCACATAGGGGATAGTGTGCGGCTGCTGCAGCTGCTGCCCCAGGTGCTGCGTGCCCGCCACCAAACAGCCATAGCTGCTTTCCTGGACTTCAGGAAGGCTTATGACACTGTGTCAAGGGAGTTTCTGTTTGCAGCTGGGGAGGCCCTTGGGGTGGGTACCGGGTTTCTGCAGTGGATGAAGCTGCTGTTGACAGACACTCTGACATGTGCAGTTGTCAATGGCTTTCAGAGCTCTTTCTTTCGGTGTGGTGCTGGGGTTAGGCAGGGCTGCCCTCTGGCACCCCTGATGTACCTGTTTGCAGGGCAGGCGTTGCTCTGCCATCTCAAGCAGTGTGGCATTGGTATTGATGTCGCAGCCGGCAGGCTTGTCGCCACACAGTATGCGGATGATGTGGAGCCCCTCCTGCCTGGGGAGGCTGATGTTTCTGGCCTGTTGGAGCATTTGTCGGTGTATGGGGATGCCACAGGCCAGCGGGTGCAGCCACCCAAGTGTCAACTGTTGCCTTTGGGCCAAGCGGTGGTGGATCCTGCCCCTGTGGCAGGCATGGCGGTGCGTGACACCTGCAAAAGCCTGGGGGTTGTCTTTGGCAGTGTGGGGGTGGTTGGAGTGGATTGGGAGCATCGGCTGAGCATTGTGCGGGAACGGGTGCAGAAGATCAGCCGCATCCCTGACCTGTCCATGTTTGGCCGGGCTTTCGCGTTCAATGGGTACGCTATCTCCACACTGTTGTATCATGCACACTTTGCTGGGGCCCTGCCAGCTGAGCATGCCAGGCAACTAATCAAATGGGCCTCTGCCCTTGTTGATGCTGGCCTGGGCCCTGATGATGATCAGCGACGGGCACCAGGGGTGCCCAGGGCGTGTATGGAGGCCCACCCTAGGGAGGGAGGTTTGGGTCTGCTGCCAGTGCGGGCCCACCTTCACTCTCGCCTGGCTTGTGAGGCAGTGCAAGTGTTGGTGGGGGATGCTCGCAAGCCTTGGGTTGCAGTCAGCAGGGAGCTGTTGCAGCACCATGTGCCGGTGGTGCCTGGTGGGGGTTATTGGGGCTTGGCCTTGTGTGACAAGGGTCGGTTGTTCAGGGACGCTGGGGGCCAGCTGTTGCCAGACCCCTTGCGTGCTTTTGCCCTTGGCATCAGGGCTCTGCCGTATATTCGCCATGTGGGCGCTAACCCGGTCCAGCCCGGCCCGTGGTGTTACTATGTCCCATTGTGGTCCAATCCGGTGGTGGCGCAGAGGGAGCAGTGGGACTGGTATGGACAGCAGCGGCAAGTGATGGTGGGGTTGGAGTTTGTGGTGCCTGACTTGTTGGGCCTCACCCAGCTGCAATGTGCAGGGCAGGCGCTGCATTGGTTGCAGCTGGTTGAGGCTATCTGTTCCATTCCTGACCTGGGGGCAAGGGAGGAGGCATACAGGATGCATGTGTGGGACCCTGTGTTGCAGCATCGCCCTAGGTATGCTAACATGGTGGTGGCTAGGGAGGAGTTGGCTGTGTTGGTCGCGGCCATCCCTAGTGCGTGGCAGGATGCAGCACGTGCAGTGCTGCGGGGTAGGCCATCCGGGCGGCTGCCGGCCGTTTCGGAGGCTCAGCTTACCGCAGCTAGGGACAGGGTGTGTGCTGATCTGGGCTGGCATACTCGCAATGGGGATGTGGTGAAGCTTGAGGCCCTCACTGTGTCGCTAGCTACCCAGTGTCAATCCTTGGATGCGCTGTCAGCCATTGCTGACAGGCATGCTGCCTTCCGTCAGAGGGTGTTGTCTGTTGATATGCTGCAGCCAATTGTGGGCCAATTGCCCGAGGTCACTCGGGTGCTTCGGCGGTGGTGGAAGCTGCGTGTGCCTAATGAGCACAAGGAGGCTGCATGGCGGCTCACCCTCGACGCGTTCCCTACGGCCCAGCGCATGCACACAGGCACCTCTTGTGTAGCATGTGGGGCTGCTGAGCCCGGTGTACAGCACCATTGTTGGGAGTGTCCTGTTGCAGGGGCGGTGCGGGCGGAGATTGAGGGGCAGTTGCGAGCTCACCGGGTGGGCGACGCCCCCCCTTGGTTGGCTGCTGACCGCGGCCTGCAGTGTGCAGCTTTGTGGATGGGGGTGAAACCTCATCCCCGGTTGCATCATATTGTGTGGGACATGGTGTGTCTGGCTGGCATCGGTGCTGTTGACTTCGGCCGCAGAGTGGCGTGGGCTGTGGCAGCAGAAGGTCCTGCGTTGCCTCTGCTGACGGTAGAGCGCATTGCAGGGCGTGCTGCTGTTGGGGAGTTTTGGCGCGTCTTGGCTGACTTTGCGGTTTCTGCAATCATCCCTAAGCGGGCGCAGGGGCTTGCGCTCACACAGCAGCCTTTCATTGCATGGCATGTGGTGCTGTCAGGAGGCAACGGTTTGCGGGTAGTTAGGCATTGAGCTTCTGCATGTGGTGACATGTGAGTTGCTGGCTGCTGTGTGACTTCTATCCTGCTGGCTTGTGAACAGTGCAGCGACTGGTGGTGTCGGTGAAGTTGCCCCCACGTGCGCCCACTGCAACATGTGGGAGTGTTTTGTGGCTCGCAGCTGTGTGTTCGCTGTTTTCTGTTCCGTCCGCCCTTTCTTGTCGCAACCCTGCAGGTGCGAGAAGCAGTGCCGTTGGCGCCATTCAGTCCTTCCAGTGTATTATATCTCTGTGTTCGCAATCTGGAAGCACACTGAGTGTGCGTGACAAGCTTTTGATGGTGGGGTTTGTCCGAACGGCCCCCTTCCGTGCTGGTTGTGTCCATCCGTGGCTGGGTTCAGTTGCAACGTAGTTGCTTGAGAAACCCGTGTAACACCTTCATTCATCAGCATGTGCATGTGCGTTCTTGGCCGCGCATCCGTTCGCTTTATGCCTTGTGCGTGTTTCATGCTAACACAGCTTGTGTGCCACATGTGGTTGGGCTGTCTTGAGTAGGATTGGTGGCGCCTTGAGTTACAAGGGCGGGACATGGATTGGGTCCCGGGGCTTGCATCGGGTTGGCTGGGTCCTTGAGGCCTCTTTGTAACGAACACTGACTGACTGACTGGCGCCCAAAATGAAAACGCTGTTTTGAACTGTGTCAGCATTTTTTGCAGCCTGTAAGACGCCTGTTCTGCTTTGCATACTGGATTTGTATTTATAGATCAGTGTGGCAACTCGTTGGTGTTCAGCTGGTGCTGGTGTAGCCACAACAGCAGCAGCTGTCACATACAAGTCCACCACCCTTCAACTACACAGCTGCTGCTGCCACATACAAGCCCAATCATCCAACCCATGTGCCTGCATCTGTGACTGATCCATATGCAGCCATGCCGCACTCGCATGACGTCTTTACAGCACTCCCACACCACTGTGACCAACACCACTGGTGCTGCTGCTGGTGAGAAACGAGCGCACTCCCTCCTTCGCCTCTGTACAAGTGACGTCCATCAACCAGCAGGACAGGGTCTCCTGGCAAACATGAACACAGGATTACTGCCAGCAACTGAAGTCAACACACACACCGTGCGTACCCAGCCCCCCTAACACACATACAATGCATGCATGCATGCATGCATGCATGCATGCATGCAGGTGCATGCAGATAGGTGCATATATAACGACGGCTGCTCAAAAAAAAAGCCTGCCCTCAACACTGACTGACTGACTGACCTCAACAAAACACATGCATTCACAGCCGGCACCACTGCAACATGAAGGTGCACTGCCATTCTCAACAACAGCACAGCTGCCAACTTGGATGTTGAACATCCCCCCTCCACCCTGACGCCCTGCCATGTGTGCTCCACAGTGTGCCAGTCACACCCCAGCCAGCACCACACACATCACGTATATCCTCACGTCAGCCACCCCGCACAGCCCGAGGGGAGACCAGCACAGCGGCAGCATGCAGCCTGCAGGTCCTGTCAAAGCAACAGCAAGCCGCATTGGCCGCAGAACTGCAATCAAGGCGGATCAACAACAAACCACCCATCCCATGTACACCCTATGACCCTGCTGAGAGGCAGTCGCTGCCCTCAGCTGCTCAAGCAGCAGGCTCAAGAAGGCAACTGAACTGCCACTCAGGGGTAAAAAGCGTCTTTAAACACACAGTGAATGCTGAGGACGGACGCAGTTTGCACTGCCGCCCTGGTCTGCTCCGTCCCTCACTTTGCTCCCGTACCTTGCACTGCATACCCAACCAACGCACACTTCCCTCCTGATAAAGTGCACATGGTGCAGCAGATCGCAGTGTCCCACAACCACCAACGCACCCAAGCAACCCCCCCCTCCGCCCAAAGCAAGACTGTCAACCCCACACGCTGCAAGTAAGGTGCCCCCTGACTGAACAACTCCAAACACACACGTGCACACACAATTGCCACACCCTCTGAGCAACACACACAAAAGGTAACAATCAACACACACAAACCAATGCAGTGCACACACCGCTGCCCCCTGACACCCCCTCCCTCAGCGGAAGGGTGCAGGCAGCGCGGGCGACTGCGGCACAAACGCCAGTGAGCGGCTGTACAGCGCCCCATCCTCATCGCCCTGCTCATGTGCCGCGTAGTGGTACTGGCTGCGGCGTGATGCACTGGCGTTGATGGCAATGGCTGCACCTGCCCTGCGCTGTGTGGCGGGTGATGGGGCACGCGGGGGCAGGCCTGGCACCTCCTCCTGCCCCTCCTCTTCGTCTGGGACCTGGATCCACACCACGTGCTCCACAGTCTGTAGCGCAAGGCAGGGGAGGGCAGGCGGCAAGAGGGAGGGGGTCTGGTTGAGTGTGTGAGAGAGCGGTTGAGGGTGGGATGTAGTAACACGACACGACACGACACTGCTTCAACGTCACCGTCCGTATGCAATGACATGCACACATCCCGCCTTACTCCGCCCCCTCCTTGGGCGCCATAACACCCCATGAGCAAATCCGTCAGCTGGTATGTTGGGATGCATCCCCTGGCACCAACCCCCATGCCCCCCCCCCCCACACAATGACATAGGACTGCTTGCATGTGACTTGCATGTATTCCAAATGTTCAACACACACCTTGTACTCGTATCCATTTGCCACCAGCACAAACAGCAGCACGTTTGCCACCATGAGCCCCCCGCACAGCCACAGGAATAGGTCCAGGTGTCCCGTGTTGAGGTCCTTGGGCAGCCAGGGGTCACCAGCAGCACTGGTCACTGCTGCCACTGCGGCCACCAGGCCGCCGCCTAGGTAGGAGCCCACTGCAGTGCTCAGCAGCTGCAGGGCCATGCTGCAGCTGCGCATCACGTCAGGGGCCTGTGTGTGTGTGTGGGGGGGGGGGTAAGGGGTTGAACAGGGGTTGATGAGGGTGGGGGTGAGGGAGGAGTGAGGGAAGATGTGGAGCGTGGTTGCTCAGTCAAACGTGACAGCTGCAGAAGCTGTCCCTGAGGCAGGAGGGATGGTAGACAAACAAGAAAAGCGCCAGTGCACCCTCCCCCCTCCAGTAGTCCCCAGGCACCGTGATGGACAGGCATATGCACAGTAACCAAGGCACCCACAGCTAGGCAGCAGTCACAAGCAACCACGGCTGCCTTGCAGCCCCCTGGTCTTGAAAGGAGACCCTGCCCTGCTCTTCTGCACACGCCTCTACTCCCCCTCTAACTAACGAGTTACATACCCACCCACCTGGTCATAGAAGAACTCCAGCTGAGCAATGGAGGCCAGCACCTCACTGGCCCCCACCAGCATGTAGGCAGGAGCCTGCCACAGGATGCTCAGCGGGACAACAGTGGGGCCGTAGCCACCAGACCCCCCACCACTGCCAGCCATGCCTGCGTATATGTCCAGCCGCCAGCGCTCCACCACTGCTGCATAGAACATGGCCAGCACTGCTATCACCATGCCCCAGCCTGTGGGGGTGCAGGACAAGATCAGCGCACAACAGAGCATAGGGAAGGTGAAAAGCATGAGTCTAGGCTCCGTCACGGGCAGGGGTGGCAGGGGCTTGTTTGCAGGAGTCTGTGTGGGGTGCACACATGCTCACAAGTGTGCTAAACACTGCGCAGTTCTAGCCCACCCCCACGCTGTCAACCTCACCAACATCAGCTGCACTCAGCTCCCCCCCCCCCCCTGCCCCACACCTATGCGCCGCAGCAGTGTCCACTTCACCCCGGCCGCCTTGATCGCTGGTTCCAGGAATGCGTCATACAGCGGCACCAGCGCTATGACTTACGCTTCTCCCCAGCTGCCTTCCCTACAAAAACCACCCTTCCACCCCACAAGCATCTGCTGCCAAGATCCGCCCCCCCGCCCCCCTTTCCCTCCACCCCCCCCCCCCTGCCCCACACCTATGCGCCGCAGCAGCGTCCACTTCACCCCGGCCGCCTTGATCGCCGGCTCCAAGAACGCATCATACAGCGGCACCAGCAGGATGATGGCCCCAGTGTTGAACAGAGCCATCGTGGCAGCAGGGATGTGCAGGCACACGCCACTGCTGCTGCTGCCGCTGCTGTCACAGCTGCTGTCGCCTCCCCCCAGCCACGCTGGCAGAGCTATGCTGTTGTCCATGAGGGAACCTTGCTGGATGAAGAAAGTACCCATCATCGCATAAATCACCCTGCAGGATCAACACCACATATGTAATTGGCAGACATGCAACGTATCAATGTTGCTTTGTACACGGCCTACACCTTCCATAGGCCGATTGCCTCACCCATCCGCAGTACTCAGAAGATGGGTACAGTAGGTGCACACGCAAGTGAGTGAGGTACTGACACTGTCTGTCACGTTGCAAGCAAACATCCATGTTGGGAGTTTGTGTTGCATGATATGTGCTGGTTCGAAGAAAATGTTGTGGTCTCTGTCGCATTCCCCTGTTCCTCACCAGTAAATGACTGTGACTGCAAACACTGGCAGCAGCCTCAGCACCATCTTCACCTCCTCCACCTGCTGGGGGCTGTAGCCACCAGCACCACCACGAGCACCAGACGAACTGACCGTCCGCAACTGCTGCTGCTGTTGTTGGCGCTGCTGCTGCTGCTGCTGCTGTTGCTGGCGCTGTCCCTCCTGCCACTCCACTATGGCTGACTCCAACCAGCTGAAGCTGCCTGGGGAGCAAATATGGGGTAACAGGATGGAGGGGCAGGGAGGGCGGCACATGACACCAAAAACAGTGAACATCGGAGCAAAAGAGGCAGGGAGGGTGGGCAGCCTGGACTTCCCTTGCCATGGGAGCGAGGCAAGCTGGTGTGGTGTGGTGTGGTGTGGTGTGGTGTGCTGTCCTGGTCACCTGGCCATAGTGGCGATATGTGCGCAGTGCATCACACAAGCCATAGTGGTGTGTGATGCAGCTTGACAAGTGCCACTTGGAAAGGATGCGCTGTACAAGCTGTATATATAGCCGGGGGTATGGGCGATTTCTGAACATGCCAGTGAATGGTGTTGAGCTGGCTCAAGCTGATACCTGTGCGGTGGGTTCCAGACGGCATGCCTCCCACAACACTGCTTGAACCCCCCACCACCAACTGCTGCTGCTGCTGGGGTTGAGGAGAGCTGCCCCCAAGGGGCCGAGGCGGCCGACTGCTGTTGCCGCCACCACTGCCGCCCCACTGCTGCTGCTGCTGCTGTTGGGGCTCAGGGGAGAACCCATACACCACCTGATGCTGACCCTGCCCCTGCTGCTGCTGCTGGCGCTGGTAGAATGACACCCTGTTAGGGCTGGCCCCCAGTATGTTAGGGCTGCTGCCCAACACCCCCTGGCTGCTGCCCAGCACCCCCACCCCGCGCTGCCGCTGATGCTGCTGCTGACGCTGTTGGGCCCCCGGGGGATGTGTTGGGGGCCTGTTGATATGGTCAGGGGCTGGCTGGGGCTGTTGGCTGCTGAGCCCCACACCTTGTTGGACCCCTGCTGCTGCTGCTGCTGTGGGAGGGGCTCGGGGGTGCTAGTGCCGCTCAGTGCTGCTGCTGCTGCTGCTGCCGCCTTGCTGCTGCCACGGCTGTTCCACCTGCAGGCATAAGCCAAGACACAGAAACAGTGCCCCACCAACAATGAATGGATGCCACAAGAACAGTGCACCATGTGTAGTGGCCGGTCACAGCAGGCATACGAAGGTGCAGGAGACTAGCACATACGCACCATGCATGCTCCCACACTGACACGGAAGCCATTGACTTGGTGGCCACAGCTTCCCTGAAAAGCAACCAGACCCATCCCCCTCCAGCTACTTGATGACAGTAGCTGGAGGGGGATGGGTCTGCGTGCTGTTCAGGAAAGCTGTGACCACCAAGACAATGTCCCAGCCCCCCCCCCCCCCCCCCCCCCCAAAAAACTCCCTGCGGCCCCTGCCCTGCCCCGCCCCAGACCACACACCCCACCAACACCTGTTGTGTCGTGCCACCTCCACCACCTTGGCGACGCGTGACTCCACTGAGGCCACGTGCCTGTGATGCTTGCTGCTCATGCACCCCCCCCCCCCCATGTTGATATTATTCCCTGCAGGGTGAACCCCCCCCCCCCTCATGTCCCCCCACCCCACCCCAAACACCCCACATCACCACCCCCACCCCATAACATCCCCACCTGTTGTGCAGTGCTGCTGACACCACCTTCACCACACGTGCCATAGGTGACTCCGTTGGTGCGACGTGTCTGTAGTGCTTGCTGCCCGCCAGGAACAGCAGCACAGCAGAGGCCATGGCTGTGGCAGGCAGTGCAAAGCCAACCGTCCAGCTGACCTGGTCCTGAACATACACGATCACAGTGCACGCAATCAAGCTGCGGAAGGCAGCAACAGCAGCAGCAACAGCAGCAGCAGGAAGCAAAAGGACGCAGCAGCACACATATAGTCAGCGCCAGAGGGAGGGTCCGGGTAGAGTTCTTGCGTGACCAGCAGGTACCAATGCATGCAATAAGGCTGGTAGGATGTGAGCGCACAGCATGCGACAGTGCATGGGGAGGGGAACAGACAGGGCGCCACAACACCTGCTGCTACCTCCTGATGCACGCAGCCATTAGTTGAGACCTGGTTCTGCACCCCCCCCCCCCACACACACATCCCTCTTCTCACCCAAGCTTCCCTCACCTGCCAATGTTGATAGCCAGGTAGAACCAGTTGAAGAACGACTCCTTCTCCCTCTTGTCCTGCGGGTCCTTCTCATCAAACTGGTCGGCACCAAAGGCGCTCACGTTGGGCTTGATGCCCCCAGTGCCCAGCGCAATAACACCAAGAGCACCAAACAGCGCAGCACTCTGAAGCGGTGTCGCGTAGTCATACGGGCCTGAAGGGGGGTTGGGGGGAGGGGAGGGGAGCCAGCCACAGCAGCAGCAGCAGCATCAGCAGCACGCGAGTCTTGGTATGTACAAAGGAGCAGGCAACAGATGCGGAGTGAAGAATGGGATCCTTTATAAAGCCAGTAATTTGCACCTGCAGCCTCTGGACCGTCCACACATTGCGGCGGGGGGTGGGGTGGGGGGGGGGGCTGGTGCTGGTCATACCATCGCATTCCTTGACATGCGCCATGCAAAAGACCCCCCTCCCCTTCACACTTGCACATCACAGACTCACTCACACAGACACCCCCCCATCCCACCTGGTGTAAGCCCTGGCAGTCCGCTCGTAGCTGTGAGCAGCACGCAGCCACAGAAGTAAATGGTGCTGAACACCAGGATTGTCTTGTAGCGGCCCCAGTGGCTGTCAGCCAGGTAGGCACCCAGCAGGGGGGTGATGTAGCACGTGCCCTCAAACACCATCACCTGGAGAAGGGGGGGGGGGCAGCAAAGGAGGGGGGCACACGAGGAGGGGGGGGGGGTGTCAAGTTGCTGCCAGCCTGGTGTAGTACGCTCCCTCAAACATCATCGCTGTGTGTTGTTAGTGTTTGTTAAACACATGAGGTACAACAAGTGTTTGGGGGGGGGGGGGGGCAGCACCCGTTGTGTGATGAAGCTGCTTCCAGCCTTCAAAGTAGATTGGGCAGGGTCAGCACCCGTTGGCATGCTTCTGTTCTTCCATATCTAACCCCAATGCACTCCTGCTGCTGCCACCTCTGACGCTGTTGCTGCTGCAGCTGCTGCCATTCCCCTACCCCTACCCCAAACAACACACCACACCCTCGCACGTGTGCCCCCCTCCCCATCCGCCCCCAACTCAGTGGCCCTGCCTACCTGCACTGCTGCTGATGCTGCGTCCACACCCATGATGTGTGTGAGGTATGTCACAAGGTTGGTCGCCAAACCGTAGTACGCCAGCCGCTCACAAAACTCATTGCCTGAAAAGCACAAGCACATACAGACACACAAGTCATGTGTCAGCACTACAAGACACAACTGACGTTCATGGTGGTAAGTGCTGGTTGCAGGTCTTGTGTTGAACACCTGAGCTCTAGCTGCTTGTCATGTATGCCCTAGTGCTGCTTCACAATGATCACCATCTCCAGGGTGTTGATGTCTGTTCAGAGAATATTCTGCACCATCTGCGAGTTTGTTGCTGCCTGGTCAACGCCCCATCATCCTGGGCACTGCTGCTTTACATCGCTATCATTGATGACAGTGTGTGCACAGTACATGGCGGCAGCACAGCAACCACTGTTGTCACAGTGTGTGATGAAACCCGGCCCAAGCATCTCAGTGGCGGTCCGTGCTTGTCAGGTTGCTGCTTGAACTACGGTACACTACACACTAATGTGCCCCTCGTCTCCCTTCCCAAGCTGTTGGGCAGGTGTGCTGGGCCCCAGGTGATGGCAACAGCCACAAAGGGCGGAACATCACCATTGCAGGGGACGGTGTCCTGTACTGCACCCCGGCTTGGCGCACATGTTTGCGCTGAACTTTTCAGAGGCATGCTGTCCTGAGCCTGTGCTGGCATGCAAGCCAGCGGCATTAACGTCCGCTGTGCAACATCAAACCATCAACCAGGGCTATGTATTTCATCAACTGCCGCACTTGGATAAGCTGCTGCTAGCGCATGCTACCTGCCCATGACGACTATGCTTTCTGAAAGAGCAGCAGCACGAACCTCAGCATTTTGAAAAGCACAGATCACAAGCACCTACCCAGGATGAAGGGGCAGACCGTCAGCAGCTTGCTGCGTTTGACCTCTGCCTTCTGCTGCCTGCCAGGCTGGGCCTCCTGGGGTCCATCCAGCAGAGGCACGGCTTCTGGGGACCTGTAGTCCATATTGTTCTGCTGCTGGTTGCCCTGAGAAATCACGTTGGCCTTGTACTGTTGTTGACCCTCAAGCTGCTGCTGCCCTTTGTCACCCCTCACGCAGTCCGGCTGCGAAGCTGTTGTGATTTCAACTTGGAAAACATGAGACTGTGCAGCGTGTGCGTCAGATCCATCAGCCGTTTCGTGAGGGCACGTGATAATGTTTCGGTTGCGGCTGAACAGAGCGAACGAGGCTGACAGTAACTGATTCAAGCCAGCTTGACTGTGATTGGCGTTCACGATTGGCGAAAGTGGGACCCTGCGGGGCTGTCGGTTGTAGACCAGGGTTTGGAGTTTGACAGGTGACAACTCAAGTGACAGTGATGCATTACGCTTGATAGCCCCAACAGATGATGAACTACGTTTAAGGGGTCAGATCTGAACTCTTGAGGCCCACGTGCACTCTTGAGGCTGGTCTGAGGCCCACGTGCATGACCATGGTATCCACCAGCATGTCATGGCAGGTTACAAGCACAATGACTGCTGACATGTGTGCCACCAGTGACTGGCAGAAGCTCCCAGCCAACATAACAGCTTTGGCACCTGCTGGGTAAATATCAAAAGTGATTGAGCAGGTGACCACCTAGAAGCAAACCAGCAGGTGCACCAACAGGCCAAAGGCTTCATTACCAACGCAACACACCAGGTGTACAAGTACAACGGGCCCCTTGCACCACACGGGAGGCAGTGACGCATGCGTTATTCAGGGGGCACATCCCCAACGAGGCCCCAGGACGTGCACAAGCCCAGTATTGCCTGCCAGAGGGCCCATAGCCCCAAGCACAGCACAGCATGCCACAGCACTTGGATGTAGAATACTGAAGAGAAGATAGGTCCAATAATGCACACTGACAGCCATCAAACCAGGAGCACCAAGTGATGTAACCTTGTAAAGAGATAGGTGCAGCAAGCTTCTAGCACTTGCTCCCAATCCCATGTGAGAAGAAAGATACTATCTAGTAGAACGATAGGGCAAATGCTTCTCTTAACAATCACAACCGCTACTGTCCCACCAAAGTCAGACTGCCCTTGGGCACAGCAGAGCACAGCACAGCGTGCCCCACCACCTTGACGAAAACAATTCAAACATCACGCTTCCCTCAGAGAACAGCCTGGTACTGACTTAGAACACAGCCACAAAACCCAATGTAAACCTCCGTCCCACATTTGCCCCACTGGGGGTGCCACAATTGCCAGTACCGTACGGTAAGGTGTCACCACCTGCTGTTTGCTTTGAGGGATGCCACCACAGGCTGTGGAAAACCCCAAAACCATCGCTGCTGACTGGTTGCTGACATGGAGTCGGCGATGGCTATTGGGCAGATCAGCATAAGCTTGTAAGCACACAATGAGAAACACGTGCCGGTGATCGAAGAGCGAACTGCGGCATACAGGGGGAAGGGGACTTGAGGACACACACATCATGTGCCGCTCGATTTGCGCAGTACTTCACACTTGACGCACAGGAGTCAGCCCAGCACAAACAGTCCAAATGCATCATCAATTGTGACCTGTGGTACAGTAAAAACACTCCCCCCAGAACTTCACACATGCCCTGGCCACACAACTTGCAAGGCATTGCAACCAGAAGATTTGGTTGCGCACTGGCGTGCACACATGCAGACGCACTGCATGCGACTACATTAGCTCGTGACTGAACAACAGACAGCTGCCACCTCCTTCGGTTCCCCTCCATCACCACCCGGTGATGTAGTGATGAAGCCTTGTGTAGCGACAAGGACTGACACCAACGCCTCTTCACCCCCCCCCCCCTCCCCGCACCTACCCTACCCTTCCCCTGCCATCGCCCTTGCTTGCTGCATCCATCCTCCACACAAAGCAACCACCCCATTGTACCGGCAGAGGACCCGACCCTGTGCAGGTCACTCAATGCTCAGCGTGCACATAGTCAGTGAAGATGAAGAGCTGCCTTAACTTCAGCAGTGCTGCTGTTGCCACCCCCGCCAGCGCTGCCACAGCAGCAGCCCCTCCAGTGAAGGGTGACAGCAGCGCAGCGCTGCCGCCCACCACTGCTGCCACAATGCTGCCAGCCGCCACTGCTGCCACTGCTGCCATGATGCCGGCAGCGATGGTGGCCGCGCGCAGCGCGCCAGAGCAGTGCGGGCAGTTCTGCACAACAACAAAAGCAAGCAGAACAAGCGCCAGTAAAATACATGCGCGAATACATGCATACCGCCTCTGTCATTGAGCAGTGGCAGTGGACAAGCGCGTCTTGCCCGGCCCACCACCACATGCGCCTATCCCTTCCCGCTGTGATGGTTGCAGCCCCCCCCCCCCCTCCTTGGGTCACCATTGGTCACAAACGCCACCACATTACTCCCACCTGCAAAACAACCTCAAAACCGGCCTACAGTAGACTGATAAGACGTTTGCCTCTGTCTGCTGCCTCAGCCTGCCTGGCACCACACCCTGTGGCATCAAGATGCTTCCACCGTCACCACCCCACTTGATGGTTGTAACTCATGTGTTTTCAACACACTCCTTGACACATATCCCCCCTCCCCCTGCCCCCTTGGGCAGCACCCCCCCCCCCCCCCCTTCCCCCTTCCGACACACCCCAACATACCTCTGTGTGTTGCTTCATCCTGTCCATGACCACCTCCCGTGGCATGAGGGGGGGCAGGTCAGCAGCAGAGCGGGGCAGGGTAGGCAGTGCTGCGCCAAAGGTGTCCAGCCACTTCCTCAGGGCCAGCACTGAGACATCGCTGCTGCCGGGCATGAAGTACTGACGCCGCCAGCTGGTGGAGTCACCACGCTCATACAGCACACGCTCCTGGTGACGACAACAGCGGCAGCGGCAGCAAGAGCAAGAGCAAGCAGCAAAAGCAGCAATATATTCAGCAACATTAGGCGAGCGTGAAGACAGGCAAGAGCAGTGCTGGGCATTATATTAGCATTGTGACAAGAAGGTGTGAGCAAGTTAGACGACCCAAACTCAAGGCTTCAGCACAAACAGACCTGTCTAGACACCCAACGCTGCAACCAGGACGTCAATGTGTCCATCAATGCTGCTGCTGCTGCTGCTGCTGCTGTGCAATGCGTGCTGCAGAGCCGCCGATCACTGGCCAGGAGAACGCCCCCCCCCCCCAAGCACGCGCACACACGGACGCGTATACATGCCCTTGCAGCCCAGAATCGCGTGCCATCACACTATCACGTGGGGCCCTTTCGATATAGAGTTTGCCCCCCATAACGAGTGCACACAGTGCACACAACCTCACTCACCGCCGCATGCAGGAAGTACGTGTCACCGTCAATGTTCGCATTCCTGTTCATTACAGGCAGCAGTGCAGGCGCCTGTCCCCCCCCCCTCCAAAACATAACAGCCCCCCCCCCTCCCCCCCCCCCCACCCCCCCACCCCCCCACCACCACCTTCAGCGCATATGCAGACACGTTTATGCCGCCATGCCCCCACGACACCCACCAACAACTTTACCAAGGACTTTTGTTCACAGAACCTTATTGAACCACAAACCACCATCACCACTCACCGCTGCATGCAGGAAGTATGTGTCGCCATCAATAATCGCATTCCTGTTCATTGCGTGCTGCAGCGCCGGCACCTTGTCAATCATGTCGATCACAAAGTTGAGCAGGGGGGGCAGCTGGGGGGTGGCTGGCCGCGTCTGGCTGCTGCCGGGGGGACCAATGAATGACATGATCACCCTGCTGTGGCCCATTGCTGTGGGGATGCCGTACAGAAGCATGGCAACACCAGGGAAGTTGTGCCTGAAGGTGGGGTGGGGGGAAAAGGGGGAGGGGCAATAGTAGGTGTGTCAGCTGCACTACTTGTACTGGATTGCACGGTGCGCAGGTGTTCTACATGAGGGCTAAGCGGGGGGGGGGGGGGGGGGCTGGCCATGTCCGACTGCTGCCTGGGGGACCCACGAAATGACATGATCACCCTGCTGTCGCTGAGTGCTGTGGGGATGCCGTAGGGCAGCATGGACACGCCAGGGAAAATGTGCCTGGGGTGGGGGCAATGGGGGGGATGCAAGGAGGGTTGGTTTTGAGGCGTGGGCAGCTGCACTATGTGTACTGGATTGCACAATGTGCGCCGTGTGGTTTCACCATGGAAGGCTGGAGCACGCTGAGGGGGCCCAATAAATGAAATGACGCCCTGCTGTGGCCCATTGCTGTGGGTATGCCATACAGCAGCAGGCACACACCAGGGAAGTTGTGCCTGGGGTGGAGTGGGGGGGGGGGGGAGACACAGTCGGCGCAAACCACAGGTTTTGGTACACGGTGTAGCTTCACCTGCTGACATGTGCTTCAGACCAGTACAACGGCCCATCATGATGGGCACAGATTCAGTAGGATGTGGCTTGGAAATTGAACGGCCATTCATCTCACAAGCCACATCTTACACAACTTAATCTGTGCCCAATATGATGGGCCGCTCGGGTCAGAGTCTGCTTTTCCCCTCACCCAAGAAGGGAGCCTCCCACTGTCACCAAAGAAGAGAACCTCCCACTTTCACCAAAGTTCACCTGGCCGGCAGCCGACACACAGACAAGAGAAGGAATGGATGCACCACACAATGGATGCATCGCACAATGGATGCACACCCAACTTCGGAATGTCACATCCTTGGATGATTGCATTGGCTGGATGCACCCCCTGTGTCTACACCACAACGCACCTGACCAGGCTGGGTGGGTGGAACTCCATGAGGTAGTCCCGGGGCCCAAAGCGAGCGGGGGTGTGCACCTGCACACTGAACCCTTCCTTGCTGGGGGGCTGCAGCAGCGACATGGACAGCGTGTGCAGCGCGTCACGGTCACCCTGCAGCAGCAGCAGCAGCAGCAGCAGCAGCAGCAGCAGCAGCAGCAGCAGCAGCAGCAGCAGCAGCAGCAGCAGCAGCAGCAGCAGCAGCAGCAGCAGCAGCAGCAGCAGCAGCAGCAGCAGCAGCAGCAGCAGCAGCAGCAGCAGCAGCAGCAGCAGCAGCAGCAGCAGCAGCAGCAGCAGCAGCAGCAGCAGCAGCAGCAGCAGCAGCAGCAGCAGCAGCAGCAGCAGCAGCAGCAGCAGCAGCAGCAGCAGCAGCAGCAGCAGCAGCAGCAGCAGCAGCAGCAGCAGCAGCAGCAGCAGCACCGCCACCACCAGCACAAGCAGCAAAATTGTTCAGCAAGGTGACGTATGAGGGTACCACACAAAACACTCAATACATGCTGTAGTGGAGAAACACGCACATGTTCGGCCTTTCAGTACACTGCAAACCTCAACGAACTCCAACAACGGGCCCCCGCCCCTCATGCAACACCCAAGACACCAAAGACTGGCTCACCACGACCCCATGGTGGCTGTGTGGCACGTGAGCGGGGTCGAGGAAGTTCTCAAGCAGGATGTCATACGACAGAGGCACTGCAGGAAACACAGCATGGCAGCAGCAGCAGCAGCAGCAGCAGCAGCAGCAGCAGCAGCAAAGGTCGAGGCACAGCAGCAGCAGCAGCAGCAGCAGCAGCAGTCAAAACATGAACACGGTCATAAGGGTTCATCATACTAACCAAACTAGCACAAAAAGAAAGCATATGGAGAGACGCATGGACCTCACCATTTCACTAACCCCATACGATGCTGCTGCTGCCACCATGCTGTGTAGTTGACTAAATCACTCCCCAAAAGGGGAGGGGAGTGTCACTTGCTCACCGTCTCTCTGGAACCAGGGCGACCTGAGTTCCAACCCCTCAGGGATCAGCACCGATGCAGGAGGCTGACCAGCACCCGCTGCTGCTGCCTGGCCGCCGCCATTGCCGCCATTGCTGCTGCTGCTGCTGTCTGCGTAGACCCACAGCAGCCCCTCGTGCTCGTGCACAGGGAAGCTCTTCACACAGGAGCGGCTGCTGCTGCAGGCAGTGGCATGAGCCTTGCTGTCACCTGGTGACAGATACCGGGGGGGGGGGGAGAGCGATACAAGTTTGGGCATAAGGCTGTGAGGCCAGCTGCAAACCCTTCAAGTTGACACATGATTTGCCACAAGCGGGTTATGAATTGATGACCAGACATGGGCACTTGGTTTACTAGTATCTGTGTTTGCAACCCAGCCTTCATCCGCCCCCCCCCTCTCCCCCACCGCAACCCCGCACCCTCCGCCCTGCGCAAACGTCCACTCGCTGCCCCTTCCTCATCCTGCTGCTCACCTATCTGTGGGATGCTGGTGCAGCTGCCGCTGCTGTCAAAGGTCCAGCCGTGATAGGTGCACTGAAGCTGACCCGATTCGTGGATGCGCCCCTCACTCAGGGGAGCCAGCCTGGCAGCAGCAGCAGCAGCAGGGTGGGTGGGTGGGCAGGGGGGGGGGGTGTCTCTTCACACCCACACAAACTCCGACGGAAGGGTGGACAGGGTTTAGGACTCAACCTGATATCAGCACAACGCCAGGCTCCTTCACAGCGTGACTGTACACATGTGAGCAGTCGTCAAAGCAGTGCCACAGGTGGATGGGGCGAAGCGGCGGTGCCTGCTGGTTGTGAGGGGGGCAAGGCTGGGTTTAGGGTTATATGATCCCGGTGCTCACCTGTGGGGGCAGAGGTCCTCAAAGCAGCGCCAGGACTGTGAGGTGTTGTCCCACCACACCACCAGCCGCATGCCCAGCAGCTGCTGTGCAGTGGGGGCATCCCTCTTCAGGGCTGACACAGCAGCTAGGGGGTACCAGGCCTGGGTCCAGCTGAACATCTCACCCCCTGCTGCTGCTGCTGCCGCTGAGGGAGCCTCATGTCGGTGCTGTGCTGGGCTGCTGCTGGGTATAGTTGCATCTGGCCGTTGCTTGTCCTCCAGCAAGGAGCCCAGCTCAGCTACAACAAGGGTCCAGAACAACAGAAAAAACGTTCGTACACATATTTGCGAGAGATTCAAGGGCCAGAAGCTACTGCTGTATGACATGCACCAGCAGAAAGGTCCAGGGCGTCAGTTACTGGCCCCCTCTGTGTGTGGAAATGGCAAATACGCCGGCACAGCTAGGACCAAAAAAATTCCAACTCAATGATGATGAGGTTTCAATTGTACGAGAACGAGTTGTCTGCCTGCTTTGGGCACCACCACAAGCACAGAGAGACACATAGCCCAACCACCACACCTGCTGCTGTCCTGCAAAGCAGGAGGTTGCCACGCAGGCGGCACTGCGTCAGCGCCTTAACACCACATATAATGGATGGAGTCAATCCAGAGCGCTGTTGCCAGCGAATTTGCGGCGACCTGCACCTGCTGTGGACTTGCATCACTGTGGCTGCCTGGAACAGCAAGGCTGGCTGTACACTTGGGATTGGAAGCAGGAAATGATGTTCAAAGGATTTCAATGATAACAGAGGAGAATAGCCATTGATGAGCCGACCGCTTTTGGAAGTTTAGGGGTGGATGACGAAAGTGGATGTTGATGACAAATGTTGGTGAGGCTGATGACGTCTGTGGCTGAGGGTTGCCTGAGCGTGCGTCTCTGCCGCCCTTCATGTTCACTGGAGATTACTCTGGTGGTTGCTGAGACAGGATCACCCACGGTCCCAGCTGGTCCAGTCATATCATTAGGTAATCAGAGGGTTGGGATTGCAACCTGAAGCTGTAGCGTTTTGAATGCTGAGTCCCCCCCCATATGTTTATCTATGTTTTGTTCGTCACCCCTACATTGACCGTCAAAACTCCTCTTACCCCTCAGCCTGAGGGCCTCAGGGCCTGGCATCATAGCACCTCCAAATGATCATACAGGCCTGCAGGGTGCTTGTGGGCTCACAAGTCGTACATATCACACGTGGTTGCCAGCAGCTGACCCTTGTGTGGCTCGCAATGTTTTGATTGTGCATTTGCTGCCAGTTTGTGCATGACACAGTGTGATGCTGCTGTGTGACCTTCCTCGCCACCAACACATGCTCATGCAACATCAACAGTGTCTATCTCAAGTACCTCAGTGGAAGCGCTGGCCATCGCTGATGTGGGGAACTTTGTCGTTTTGGGCCCGCTTTCCTCGGACTCTTTGTTTGCAACCTGCACGCCTCAGTGACCCGTTTGACACACGTCGTATATCTATCAAAGGCCCACCTGCGAGAGCATTGTCTGTTGCCCGCCATTCGGGTACTTCCGATACTGTTGGTGCACCATCAGACTGTCTGAGCAACCCAAGGCGAGGCTGTTAAGTGCCCCAGCCATTATCAACACCAGTCAAGTGTTTCACAAGGCTTGATCCAGTCACCATGGGTGTTGCAGCAGCTGCGAGTCCACACAGCACTACTAGTGTGTATGGGGCAGACCTGACAACGGGGCAGTTCCTAGTGGTGGTGCTGGCACTGGCACTGGGGACCATACTGGAATGGTGAGTGGGCGTATCAGGGTTGTGCTTGATGCCCTGCGGAGGATAAAATGTGTGCAGTCTGTGATATGGGGTAGGAGAATTTTTAGGTGGTCCTGTTAGCATGTGCCTGCCACATACACTTCAAACCATGCCTTGTAGTGTGTCTCCACTCAAAGTTCCGCTGTACTGCTGTACCGTCTTCCCCCCCCCCCCCTGAATTTGTCCGCATCGTGCTGGGTGCAGGTACGACTTTTTCGTGTACTCCATGCTGAACAGCACCCTGTCCAAGGTCTTCTTCCCCAGCAATAACCCAACCGTGCAGCAAGTCAGCTTCTGGGGCGTGTGAGTGGCTTGATGGGACCCTGGGGACCCTTGAAGGGGGGAAGGGGGCCAAGAGCAGGGGGGGAGGATGTGGGTGGGTGACGCGGGGGGGGGGGGGGGGGGGTTTCTGCGTTACTTCCGGTGTGCCTGGGCAGTTTTGGTGCCCCGACTTTTACTCCCCCAGCCTTTGGGTTTCTGTCACATCGTTTGAGTCAGACGCGCTGTCTGACACAGCAGACCACCGCCAGGAGACTGCTTCTTTGGCTTTAGCCAAGGACCCCCCCCCCAACACACACACACACACACACACACACACACACACACACACACACACACACACACACACGACCCTGGGGCTGATTGATGGCCATGAGCAACACAGCAGCTGCCAGGTTTCGATAGCGTAGTCTGCTGCACGAAATGTTGTCAGTGACGCGGGGGTGCCCTCAGTGCTGGATTGAGATAGGGGCAGATAGGGCAGTCAAAGGGGGGGGGGGTCCATGAGCAACACCTGTTTGTCGCAGTCACCAAATCGCCCCTACCTGGCTGGAGGGAGGGGGTATGGGCAGGCAGAGGGAGGATGTGGGGACAAGTGAGGGGGATACTGACAAGGCCCACCGAGTGGTCTGGTGGTTGTGTGGGATGAACGCAGAGGGAGAGGGGTGCGCAGGGGCGAGGCTGAGCGACCAGTTAGTAGAGGCATATCTGACGGCTGCATCGCACCAACGGCCCCTTGCAACGGGGAGGGGTAGGGAGGCAGATGGCCGGGGGGGGGGGGGCGGCGGACAGAACAAGATTAGGGCTGGCACCATCAGCATGACCAACAGTGCTCCACATGCAAACCAGACAAGCGAGACAGGCCCTTCTGGCGTAACCCAGCTTGCGTCTCAAGCTGTTGCTGTGGCTGCTGCTGCTGCTGTTGCTGTTGCTGTTGCTGCTGCTGCTGCTGCCACTGCTGCTGCCACCCCAGGTTCTTCATTGGCTTTGTTGCCCGACCAATTGGGTCAGTCATCTTTGGTCACATGTGGGTGTCCTCAGCCGCAGGTGGTGCCCTGGCTGCAGCCATGGCACTGCAGTAAAGTTTGCAGCAACAGCAGCACTGCAGTATGCTTGCAGCAGCAGCATGGCCAGCATATAACTCTCTGCACACTCATGCCGTTGGCTTGCTGACAGGCAGTCACAATTACGACTGTGCTCAGGTGTGCCTTGTTGGGACCGTCACAAGAACCTGCACCAGCAGAACCAAGCAGGACGCTTCTTGCAAAGCCCTAGCCTACTGATGATTGCTGTTGCTGCTGCTGCTGCTGCTGCTGCTGCTGCTGCCGCCAGTGGTGACACCCGTGGTCGTCGCCTGACGCTGCTGCTGAGCATTGTGTTCATGGCAGTGCCCACAGTGCTCATCGGCTGCCTGCCCAGCTATGCACACATAGGGGTAGCCGCCCCTGTGCTGCTGTCGCTGCTGCGGCTGGTGCAGGGCCTGGCCATGGGGGGAGAGTTCGGCAGTGCACTGGTGAGTCACACTTCAAGTGAAAGTATTGTGGATGTCAGCAATCAACACCTGGGCATCAGCAGCACCAGCAGCAGCACCAGCAGCAATCAGCAGGGTGGAGACCACCCGGGGTTGACTTACTGCACCGCCTTTGCATAGTTCAGCTTGCAGTTGATGCAACGTGACCCCACCACCACCACCACAACCCCCCCCCCTCCTGCCCGCAGGTGTACCTCCACGAGATAGCCTCCAAGCGCCGTCAGGGTTTCACTGGCAGCATTGGGTTTGCGTCAGCCATCAGTGGCTGCATGCTGGGGGTGCTGGTGGTCATGGTGCTGGAGGTGGCGCTCAACGCACAGCAGGTGGGCTACTGCTGGGGGGGGGGGTGCTGGTGGGAATAAGGTAGGGCTGGGTGTGCGGTGCGCAAGGGGAGGGGGGATACATGGGTGCTACAGGTGGCACTCAGCGCACATTACTTGGGTGATGGGGGGAAGGGGGGCTGAAGGGGGGCTGGGAGGGGCGGCGTGTGTCGACAGAGGGAGTACTTGAATACATGCAAGCTCACTAAGACTGCCCTACTAGACAGGCAAGCAACAGTGACGTAATCGCTCAGTACCGAGCAGTGCGTCGGTGGCAGGTGGAGACGCTAGACATCATAAACCTGCAGGGAAAAGTGCGTTAATGCGAGGTAACAAGGAAAGCGTGTGTGTGTGGGGGGGGGGGGCACTGCTCAAAGTATGGCCGGATCGGCAGCAGGGAAGGGGAAGAGGGTGGGGGGGGGGGGGGGGGGGGGGGGGGGGGGGGCTGCTGGGGGTGCTGAAATGGGTGGCCAAACGAACTCAACGAACTCGAACAAACTCAACAAACTCAAACAGACTCAACGAACCAAAGCCAAATCATATGGTATGCTTGTGCTGGCTGCCGTGCAAGAGTCTCGCCACTGGGTGTGCTCAAACTACAGGGTACAAAGGGGGGGGGGGGCACGCACTGTCAGCTGGTGGTGATCCGTGCGAAACGAGTGTGTGAGGATGATTGCGCCTGGCAGGAGGGGATTTCATCAGCATTGCCATGCACTGTGCAGGGGCTCCCGCCGACCATCGGCGGATGTGACATCCACCCAACCAGCTCTGTCTGCCGCAATGCTGAAGCTGTTGCTGTGACTGCTGTTGTCGTCGTGCAGATGCTGGTGTATGGCTGGCGCATCCCTTTCCTGGCCAGTTCAGTGAGTGCCACTGCTGCGCTGGCACTGAGGCGGCACATGCCTGAATCAAGGGAGTTCCTGCAGGTAGGGGGCGGAGGGAGCCGGGGACAGCGGACGGGGATGGGGCCCCCAAGCCCCGGGGGGGGGGGGGGGCTGTTCTGTGCAGCCCTGAGCTGTACAGTTCTGTGCTTTGGCTGGAACAGAGCTGTGAGACTGTAAATGATCGTCTTGGTCTTGCGCACTACGTGTCATGTCAGCCAGCAAACAACGGCATTTCTTCTCCCTGCCCATATAGGGTGTGCTGTCCCCCCTCGCCTTTTCTTCCGCAGCCCGCTGACATATGCTGCAACCTACAACATACATCATGTGTGTGTTTGTGTGTGCAGGAGCGTGAGCTTGTCAAGGAGTACCAGCACGATGCAGCAGCCCTGTCAAGTATACTGCACAGCCACACAGGACCCACCACCACCTCACCCCGCAGCAGCAGCAGCAGCAGCAGCAGTGCTGCATCACTTCACGACAGCATCGACGTGGAGTGTGGGGGTGGGGCCGACTCCTCTACACACACAAGCTCAGCAACAGCACCAGCCAAAGCCAAAGGCAGCCCAGCAGCCCTCACCAGTAAGCAGCACCAGCAGCAGCAGTGCCCACAACAGAGGGCATCAGGTAGTGACGGCAGTGACAATGGCAGCGATGGCCCCCAAGGCTGCTGCGCCGGGCTGCCCTTTGTGCTGCTGATGCGATATCATTGGGCGGGAGTGCTGCTTCAGTTCTTGTTCGAGGCGTGGGTCAGCTGCAGCTTCTACACCCTCTCAACCTGGCTACCAAACCAGATGGTCGCAACCCTCGGCCTCCCTGTTGTGCTCACACGTGGAATGCTGATCGTGAATTTGCTTATATGCGTCTTGATGCAGCTGCTGTCGGGTCACGCGAGCGACAAAGGCATGCCGCGGTTGTGGTCTGCGATCAGCGTTTACGTAATCGCGGGGGCGATTGTAGGGCCGGTGCTGCTGTTTGGGATGCGGCCGGGCGATCTGGCGTCTGCGTGGGTGCTGCATGGGCTGCTGCTGGCGCTGGTGGGGTGGGTGCTGGGGATCATCCCTGCTACCTGCAGCCCCATCTACCCTGCAAGCGTGCGCACAACTGGCTTCAACCTCGGACACAACATGTGAGTGGTGCCACTGAGGGGGGGGGGGTGTCTGCACAATTGGTACGGTGACATGCCCTTGGCACTGCAAGCTGCAGTGGAGTGTCTCTTGCATTTGCTTCACATGTGTGTTTCTCTGCGTCCTTTTCTTCAATCAGCCTGCACAAGGTCGCCAACCACCGTCCCACCGGACATACCGGCAGTATCAGTGACAATAACAGCAGCAGACATAATCCCTGGTTACCTTTTCCCGGACCCCAAAGTGCATTCTGGATCCGCCATTGAACCAACTATGCCGTGCTGTGTTGCGCCCTGCTGTCGTGCTGTGCAGGTCCATGTCATGGCTGGGTGGCCTCAGCCCCACAGTGGTGACCGCCCTGTCAGCAGTGACAGGCAACAAGTTCATGGCACCCACCATCCTGCTGGTG
>VIIQ02000856.1:115000-123282 GCA_007449985.2 Desmodesmus armatus
GTGTGTGTCACTCTGCTGACCAGGTCAAAGGATGAGTCAACCACACAAAGCACGCTGGGCTTCCGCCTGTGCGGCATGGGTGCAGCACACAACCAGCAGCAGCAACATCTGCAACAGCAGCAATGGCAGCCGACACGGGGACACGGATGGCTGTCTAGCGCAACAGCAGCAGCAGCAGCAGCATCAGCAGCAGCAGCCTGCTGTTGTGATTGAGCGGCATGACCGCCACTGGGGCAAGCAGCTGACAGCCGAGGGAGTGGTGGCGGCACTGCAGGCCTACGCTGACAACGGTAAGCTGTAAGCTCCTGTTACGCGCAGCCACCTCGTTGCATTGGTTGCGCACTGCATGCTTGTTTGTTGGTGGCGGCTGGCTTGCCTAAATTGAAATGGTAGCAGAGGGGAGTGGTGGAGGCACTGCAGGCCTACGCTGACAACGGTACGCGACAACAAGGGGGGGGGGGGCAGAAAATAAGTTGGGGACACCATGATGAAAAAGTTCAAACGGGCCCAGACACCCCCCACCCCCCCCCCCTTACCCAGTAAAGCTGCGTTTCAGGGCCCCACAATGGCTGGTATGCTTATAACGTATGTTGAATAGTTTCTACACCCTCAGAACCGTTCTCCAAGCTCTCCTGAGCCTGGTTTTTGAACAGTGATCTCGTGATCAATCAACGGTGCTTTGCATCCTGAAACCGACCCCACAACGCTCAAAGCATCGGAAAGACTTCCTTATGATAGCAGGATCAGCATCGTAACTCTGCACTGCTTTACATCAAGCACAGCCAATATACGGGGCTACTGCCCTCAACCGCCAGTCAACTGCCGCTGTGCTGCTGCCTTTTCCTGCCTTGAGCTTGATAAATGTGCTGTAAGGCTACACAAAGGCTTGCAATAGATAGTATGTGATGTAAGCTTCAAATGAGCAGCTACGGGGTCAAATGGGCGGCAAACAAAAAGTTCCCAACCCTGAGGAAAAAGTCAAACAGGGCCTGGACACCCCCCCACCCCCCCTCCCCAAACCCCCTCAGATTTCTTCCAAATAGGTCAAATTAAAGCTGTTATTACATATAACATATCCTGCAATTGGCAGGCCAAAGTGTGTCATGGTGCTGTCCAGCTTACAGACTGCCCCCCCCCCTTGGCGACAAGCATGTTTTTTTTTACATAGAGCATGTGTGGCGGCTTGACCTGTTCACTGGATGTACACTGCACGCTTGTAATGGTGCGGCGGGCTTGTTTACGTTTGTTGATTTGACAGCTGCTGCTTTACTGGGCGCCATGACCCCTGCACTCTCTTTCTGTTGTATCCACTTACAGTAAGGCACGGAAGCCGTGCAACCCGCAAGGGAGCTAGGACGTCATGATTTACTGGCCAGTCTTGGCCATAACACCTGCTGCAAGAGACGCCCCCCCCCCCCCCCCCCCCCCGCCCCGGGCAAACCCCGCTTCACAGGCCACCTCAGCTTGCCTGTGTTGCCCATCTGGTAGACTGATGCAGGCAGTGCCTAGAATAACTTCACTTACACAAATCAGGATTAGTGCTGCCCCCTTCACCTGCTTCCTGCAATAGCCCCTCTTACTGCCCCTTACATTGCCCCCCCCCCCACACACACACACACAGGCCACCTCACCCTCCACGACCTGGTCCCCCCCTGGTGGGCTGCAGGATCAGCTGCACTCTTTGGTGGACATTTGAAATTCAAGGTGTCATCCACCCTCCCCCTCCTCCCCAATGCTTCCCATACCATCTCGTAGTAGCGTCTTCAACTCCCACCTCATACTTTGCCCCCCCCCCCCCTACACACACCCTTTGTCCACAGGCCACCTCACCCTCCACGACCTGGTCCACCCCCTGGTGGCTGCAATGCTGAGTGGACATATTCAAGGTGTAACCCACCCTTCCTTCCTCCCTCAGTGCGTCCCCTACAATTCTCTCCAACTGTCGTCCTCTCACACCCCTCCCCCCTCCTTTCCCTCCTAATCCACCCCCTGCCCACAGACCACCTCACCCTCCAAGACCTTGTGAGCCCCCTGGCGGTTTGCTGGACCAGCTGCACTCTTGGTGGACATGTGAAATTCAAGGTGTCACCCCCCCCTCCCCCTCCTCCCCAATGCTTCCCATACCATCTCCTCCTAGCGTCTTCAACTCCCCCACCTCATACTTTGCCCCCCCCCCCCCTACACATACCCTTTGTCCAAGCCACCTCACCCTCCACGACCTGGTCCACCCCCCTGGTGGGGTTGCAGGACCAGCTGCAATCCTTGGTGGACGTATCAGGTGGAAGTGTCACCCGGTGACCCTCCCCCTCTCCCCATCTACCCTTTTTTGGACAACGTCCTCCTCCTGCCTTCCTCCCGCCCACCACATCCACCCCCCCCCCCCCCTCCCCTGCTCCCTCTACGCCCCCATACTATCTCCTCATACTGTCTTCCTCTCACATTCCGCCCCCCTCCTTACCCCCCCCCCCCAATCCCTGTCACAGGCCACCTCACCCTCCAAGGACTGGTCCACCCCCCTGTGGGTTGCAGGACCAGCTGCAATCCTCGGTGGGTTATCAGGTGGAAGGTGTCACCCGGTGACCCTCCCCCTCTCCCCATCTACCTTTTTTTGGACAACGTCCTCCTCCTGCCTTCTCCGCCCACCACATGCCCCCCCTCCCCTCCCCTCGCCCCTCTACGCCCCCATATATCTCCTCATACTGTCTTCCTCTCACATTCCGCCCCCCTCCTCCCCCATCCCCTGTCCACAGGCCACCTCCCCTCCAAGACCTGGTGAGCCCCCCTGGTGGGCTGCAGGACCAGCTGCACTCTTTGGTGGACGTATCAGGTGGAAGGTGTGACCACTTTTCCCCCTCTCCCCATCTACCTTTTCGACACTTCCTCCTCTTGCCTTCTCCCGCCCACCACATGCCCCCCCCCCTCCCCACTCCTCCCCTCTACGCCCATACAATCTCCTCATACTGTCTTCCTCTCACATTCCGCCCCCCCCCCCCCCCAATCCCCGGTCCACAGGCCGCCTCACCCTCCAAGACCTGGTCCACCCCCCTGGTGGCTGCAGGACCAGCTGCAATCCTCGGTGGACATATCAGGTGGAGGTGTGACCCACTCTCCCCCTCTCCCCATCTACCTTTTTCGTCAACTCCCCTCTTGCCTTCCTCCGCCCACCACATCCCCCCCCCCCCTCCCCCCTCCCCTCTACGCCCCCATACTATCTCCTCATACTGTCTTCCTCTCACATTCCGCCCCCTCCTCCCCCCCCCCCCAATCCCCTGTCCACAGGCCGCCTCACCTCCAAGACCTGGTCCACCCCCTGGTGGGCTGCAGACCAGCTGCAATCTCGGGGACATATCAGGGGAAGGTGTGACCCACTCTCCCCCTCTCCCCATCTACCTTTTTCGTCAACTTCCTCCTCTTGCTTCCTCCCGCCCACCACATGCCCCCCCCCTCCCCCTCCTCCCCTCTACGCCCCCATACTACTCCTCATACTGTCTTCCTCTCAAATACCGCCCCCCTCCTTACCCCCCACCCCCCACACATATCCCCTGTCCACAGGCCACCTGACCCTCCAAGACCTGGTGAGCCCCCTGGCGGGTTGCTGGACCAGCTGCAGTCTTTAGTAGATGTGTTCAGCCGCCAGCAGCAGTGGCACCTGTTCTCCTGCTCCCTGCTGGTGGTGTATGAGGGGCCGGCAGCCTCTGCAGCAGAGGCAAGGGTGAGGTGCGCCTCATCGACTTTGCACACGCGTTCCCAGTGATGCGGGACGAGCCAGCAGCAGCAGCAGCAGCAGCAGGAGCAGCAGCAGCAGCAGCAGAAGCAGCAGCAGGGGCCGGTGGGTGTTGATGAAAACTTCCTTGGTGGGCTGCAGAGCTTCATGAGGGTGCTGCAAGATGCAGTGCAGCAGCAGCAGCAGCAACAACAACAGCAGTAGCAGTCGTAAACAATGATGCAGCAGCAGCAGAACCAGAAGGGGTTGTGCTTGTATGTCACACTAGCAGGATGCACCAGCAGGGCATGTGGGTGTTGATGTGTTCACTGCATGGTAGCAAGTTGGCAGCATGAGCATGTTCAAGCGGTGGCCAGCCTGATGCTTTTGATTTCAAAAAGTGTGTATTACTGTTTTGGAAGGTTGTCTGGGTGTCACTGTGGGAAGCGAACGTACATGTGGGACTGTGCCACTTCAAGTGGGCAGTGCCACTTGTGTTTGGGCCTGGCCCCCGTGACAGTCAGTGTAGGAGAGCAGGGAAGCAGAGAAGCAAGAAGCATGATCGTGTACCCTGGCAGGATATCTGTACTCGGGCTGTTTGTGTTGTGCCCTGGCCTTCGGTCAAACATCATGTCACTCAGTTGCACAACACAAGTCACCAGAGACAGGCACATGCTGCAGCAGCATCACTGGGAAAGCCACACCACAGCCTCAGTCTAGTCTATCTAGTATCCCACTCCTCACAGTCCAAACAGCACAGCGGATTAAACATGCAGAGCTGCACCTACAAGAGTGCTGCTGGCAGCAGGCTGCTCGTGCAGCGCCCTTCAAGGCTGGTAGGGCAGCAAGGGCGGTGCGGGTGTGCGCGGTGCAGCAGCAGGAGGACGCACCCACCTCGTCTCGCAGGTGACTGACGAGTGGTTTGGGACACTGATCGATCTGGCCACAGCAGTATCTTTGATCCATAGTTTCGTCGCAATGCGATATTCAGCATGCTGCATTCAATTGTAGTTCTGTTTGATTTGAATACGTTTAAACAAGCGGAAGCAGCACAGATCTAAACAGCAGCATCAGATCAGGCATGACCACTGCACTGCATTCTCTGTGACATGCGTGGCACAGCTTCATGGGACGATGGAATGCCAGTCATCTTTTTCAAATGTTGATGACCTGGTTTGGCACGCAGCTCAGACCGTGAGATCCCACATAGACGTAGTTACACCCCCACCAATCGGTGTCGCACCACCCTCACCACCACCACCACCAATCACCTCTTCAACCCCCACCCCCCTCGCACCCAGCTGTCCCCAACACCGACCCTGCCGAATTCTTGTCTTTCCTCCTGCTGATTTGCAGGGAGTTCGTGCTGAACAGTGTCAATGTGGGCGTGATGGCAGCACTGTTCAATGTGAGTCATGCTGCCAGCACACAGCCCCTGTTATACCACGGGGCATTCATGCAGCAGGCTGAACCTACACCCCGTTTTAAGACTTCGTGGGGTTTAGTCACAGGTCATGTTGGCAAGGCTATGCCTCACAGACTGAGCGTAGGAGCCCTGCAGCTTGCCTTGCTGATGGGGACACCTCACCCCCTACCCTCAGCAGCTGCAGGCAAACAGCAGCAGCAGCAGCAGCAGCAGCAGCAGCAGCAGTGCTCCGCATAGAATCCAGAGAGCATTGGGATCATCTTAAGGTTCAGATCATCAAAAGCAGTGCTGCGTGCGTTACTGTTGAGCAGTGGGGTTTGCAAGGGGTGTGGGTTGGCGGGGTGCTACTGACTGAGTTGGAAACGGCGGGCATTCAGAGTTACGGTCCTCAGGTGACAAGCCCCCCCCCCCCCCACCCCCACCCCCACCCCACCCCCACCCCAAGCTTGCATGCTCTCCACCCCCCCCCCCCCACCCACACACTCCCATGCACTCCTTACTGTCACTGACAGCAACTATGTTGCCCCCCCCTCCACACACACAATCTCTGATGCAGTGGGGAGCAGTTGCCCGCCTCAACACCCTGGGCATTCAGAGTTTTGGTCCTGAGGTGACAACACGTGGTGGCACCCCCCACCCCACCACCTCACAAACTGGCACACATCACTGTTGCCGACTGCCTCTTTCCCCCCACTCCCCATCCCACCCCCCAATATATTGATGCAGTGGGGAGCAGTTGCCCGCCCCAACACCCTGGGCATCCAGAGTTATGGTCCTGAGGTTCGCACGCTTGGTCTGTGCCCCGCCACCCCCAACTGCATCAGCACAGCGGAGGAGATGAACGACCCGGGACACTACGTGGCACCTTGGACATACAACCCACAGGTGCGCGGGGGTGTAAGGGGGGCTGCATCAGAACAGGAGAGGGGACGAGGGAGGGGGGTGGGGCAAAGTTCTGGGTTGGGAGGTTGGTGGGGTTGTGTGGTGTTACATGCCCTCCCCCCTCATGTGTGTGTTCATAGTATGCTAGCTACACATGTATCCTATGTGCTTAACACACGCACACCCACACACTGGGAATCCAATCATGCCGTTTCCCCCCCCCCCTCCCCTCCTGCGCCTCCTGCAGGATGGTCGTGGCAGCAAGAAGCCTGCCAGTCAGGATCAGGCCATGGCTGAGCTGGTTGAAGCAGTCAACTCACTCAAGCCTGACAACTTCACGCCACCCTTGTCAAGCAGGACAAGGACTACCTCTATGTGGAGTACCAGAGCCCCACATTCGGGGTGAGTCCGGATGTGTTTGTTTTACCGCTCGCGCATGCAGGGTTGGAAGGGGCGGGGTAACCCTGGCTGCTGGGGGGGGGGGGGTGGCAGGAGTGTAGGAGTGTTTGAGAGGGGGGGGGGGCTACGTGGCTGTGAGTGTGGAGCATGACACCTGAATATGGGGTGAGGGGGGGTGTTGGAGCGCATCAAGCCACAGCAGGACAAGGACTACCTGTACGTGGAGTACCAGAGCCCTACATTCGGGGTGAGCGGGGACGACTGTGTGTGTGTGGGCAGAGAGGGGGGGGGCTGAAGGGCAGGGAGGTCACAGATACGCTGCGGACGTGTGTGTAGAGTACCAGAGCCCTCCATTCGGGTTAGTGGAGAAATACTTGGTTATGGGGTGCGCGCATGTGGGGAAGGAAGGGGTTTGGGGGGATATCTGTTTTGGGTCGTGCACATACGCGGCAAGAAGGAGTAAATGTGGGCTGGGGGGACGGGGGCGGGGAGTGTATGTGTGAGAGGGGGCCTTTTGTCTGTGTGCGTGAAGTATCAAGCCCAGTCTTGGGGGGGGGGGGCGCAAAGAGAGGGGGGGGGAGGCTTGCAGGAGAGGGAGGTACCAGCTTGACTGCAAACATGTACATCAGTGAGCGGGGACGGGGGGGGGGGGAACAGGTGGCAAAGATGTGCGATTGTGATGTGTGATGTGTGATGTGATTGTGATGCTTGTGCAGCTTCATTTTACTGGCGAACACCCTTACTAAGGGGCCTGAGGCATGCACATGTGCGCACATTGGTCCCGTCACCCCAAATCAGGTGACCCCCAACCACCAGTCCAACACCACCATGCTCATCACCCATCCTTCGCCGCTGCTGCTGCTGCTGCTGCTGCTGCTGCTGCTGCTGCTGCTGCTGCTGCCCCTGTTATACCGTCAGTTCATTGATGATGTGAGTTTTACTTCCCAAAGGGCGACCGCAGCCTGGTGGAGTACCGCAGCGCTAGCAGGACGGGAGAGCGACGGTGAGTGAGGGGGGAAGGGGGGGGGGGGGGCGCACTGCGCACATGTGTGTCAACAGATGAGTACTTGGATTGATGCAAGCTCACTAAGACTGTCCCAGATAGGCAAGCAACAGTGACGTAGTGCCTGTGTGTGTGTAAGGGGGGGGGACAGGGACGGGCCAATGCTGCCAGGTGTGCCAGGTGTGAACACACTCGAAGTTTGGTTGTGTTTGAGGGTGTACACCTCAGCGGCATGCCATTCAGCAGGGGGGCCTTGAGAGGGGGAGGGGTATTGCAGCGCCAACAGGATCGGGGAGAGCGGCAGTGAATGGGCAGCGTGCGCGGATGTGGTGTGTGTGTGGGGGGGGGTGCATTAGTAGGCAGACTGCTGCTGGATGCGTGACTTATCGATTGTCTCCATTCGACACATCAGAGCACTGACGTTTCGATGTGTTGGGAGAGGCGCGCAATAGGTCATGCACCCCCAGCAGTCTTCCTATCATAGCATCGCCCAACACCCCCCCCCCTGCGCAGGGAGGTTGGGGTGGGGCGCAGGCAGTCAGTACTGCGGCGCAAGCAGGATTGGAAAATGACGACGGTGTTGCTGCTGCTGCTGCTGCTGCTGCTGCTGCTGCCGCTGCTGCTGCTGCTGCTGCCGCTGCTGCTGCTGCTGCTGCTGCTGCTGCATCAGGCAACATCAACCGCAGCGCATCAAGGCGTTGAGGCAGGCACTGGAGAAGAAGGGCTGGCAGTCAACAGCAGGTGTGTGGGCAGCAATGGGGGCGGGGGGGAGGGGGTGGTCTCAGCGTGTCTGGGGGGAGGAGGCAGAGGGGCCGGGGGGCAAGTCAGCGTGCGCCAGGGGAGGTTATGTTTTAGGGGGTGGGGGGGGG